>MNCI01036318.1:182189-259474 GCA_015680685.1 Gnetum montanum | reverse complement strand
CCCCCCCCCCCCCTACTTACTACTTTTAGTAAGTAATCTATTTTTGATCATTTTTTACCTATTCCCACCAAATTTAAACTTTATAGCAATTCAAACTATCAAAATTTACATCCTTTTCTCCACACCTTTGATAGCTTTCACCTCCTTTTACCAAAGTTGGAATTGTAAGGTGTGATATCCTTGAATCTTACCCCCTCTTTTCCCCCTACCACACCTAGGGGTGTGACAACTAAGAAGCTAGCATGGGCATTAAGAAGCGTGACAGCTAGAAGGTTAGTGTGGGTAAAGTTTGCTATCACCTTTGCACCTTTCCATCCTGGGTAAAGGAGTATACTCCCCCTTGCCTCCTACTTGCTATTTTTAATAAGTATCCTGTTTTTGACTATTTTTTGGTCCCTTTGACTACTTTTGAGTCCCACTTGTTGGAACCTACTTTCATCTTTTTGCTTTTCATTTCCTATCTTAAGCTATTTTCATTCAAATAACCATGTCTCTCTTGCGATCAACTAAGTTACCTTACAACTACACTGATAGTAGGTTAGATCAACAAGTCATGAGGGTCTATGACCCCAAAGACCCTACCATCATTAAGTATAGGAAAACTTTGAGGATCAAAGGGGAGAGTCCTGATTTTGCAACCATAAATGAAGATTGTTATAACTTCATTTGTGTTATAATAAAGGTAGGCATGCTAATTCCATGAATTAAAGCTAAGGCTAAAAGTGAGTTTAAGCTCATACATAAGAGTGGAAAGGAGTACATCCCTTCCCCATATGACCAAATTTTCCTTAACGACATCTACACTAGCATCCTAGCCTAAATGATTACCATGGAAGATGAAGATAACAAGCATAGCTCTAAGGAACAATAGGGAGAGGAGGATGAATTTAAGGTATAATCTGAGCCTGAAAACATCCTAGGAGGACTATTCCAACAAACATCCCCCAAGATCACAACCCCTTTCTCCAATGCTTTTGTTTTCTCCATGGGCATGGTGCCACCATCTTGCACTCCTTTCTATCCTACTACAGTAGATCCCATGCCTATTATAGCCACACATCAAACTTAGCCAATGCCACAAACAAAAAACTATAACACATTAATGTCATTTACAACATAGTCTCGATATATAAAACCATTGACGGTGATTTTTACCACCGTAAATCCACTAACTACTCACATGATATCCACTATGAATCCCCAAGCAACACAGGGGCCACACACCCCCTTTCTCTCATTTGTGCCTTATGTACCATCAAAAGTATCCTTTTCTTTGTTTGTCCCACAAGCCACAACCATAACACAACCCCTTCCTTCTATCACACAACCCATAGCAAGGTCACAAGCCTCAAAATAGACATCACAACCATATGTGCAAGCCTCATAGCCAACAAGACCACCACAGGGCTTGGATCAAACCTTCTAGATAATCCAAGACTTAACAAAGGAGACAAAGAGGCTCAAAGCCTCTACATCCCAAAGTATAAAGGTCATGAACTTCTACTAGGATGATCCTATCAATTCTACGGTCCTGCCTTTGACACTTCCTCCTAGTGTCCCTATCCCCTAGTTTAGAAAATACAATGAAGAAGATGACCTTAATGCTAACCTTATAACCTCTAGATTTGAGTGCTTGCAATTGCAACCATGGCCTCATACCATCATAAGGATTTTTCCTATGTCCTTGACTAGGAAAGCACTTGATTGGTACTTCGCATTACCTAGAGGATTCATATCCTTCCTTAAGAACTTGAGAGCTTAGTTTGTTAATCACTTTAAGTATAACTTAAAGCCTAACACCATGCTTGACCAACTCAGGAAGGTTAAGTAGAGATCTCTTGAGCTCATACAAAAGTTCATCCAATGATGGAATGAACTCTTAAATAAAATAATAGAGCCCATGGCCAAAACTCATGTTTTGGCTATATTTAAGAGGATGGTTAATGACATTATCAAGTCCAAACTTCACTACCTTGACCCATGGTCACTTAGCCAAGAGTTCTCCTAGACTAAGAATATAGAATATGCTACAGAGGCCAGTCATGACCTAGCCTACATAGCATACAAAAACCAACATATGCAGAGAGATAAGGAGAATGGAAAACATAACAATATGACCATAGAAACTATGACTAAGAAGGCCAAGACCACTAATCAGGGGCCAAGGACCAACCCATCCAAGGTTTCCACTAATAACAACCATGATAACCAAACTTCAACTTCTGGGACCATATCCAATTTTGAAAGGAAGAATAGGTTCAAATATACTACACTACCATTAAAACCATCAGAGCTATTATACCAACTTTTGAAAAGTGGACATAGCCAATACAAATAGATGTCTAAAGCTTCTCGAAAGAAACATGATAGACTTTGTAAAATAGCCAAGGATCCTACTAGAGCAATGAAAGATGACCTGCCATTGTCTAAATACTTCAAGATAGAATACTTTTTCCACTATGACCAACTACTTGGTCATGACACAAACTTCTACCTTGCACTAAAGGATGACTTACAAAAGATGATAGATAGGGGATAGATGGTGGTAAATGCATCCAACCCTATTAGACCTCAAAACCAATTGATGCAAATGTAGAAAGACTCGCTGAATGGTAACAATGCTACATATATAATATAGGCATTCAATGTAGATGATAATTGGAGATCTTCAAGAGAATAATTTGTGATTTTTGTACCTCCTAATGGTGAAAGGGCTTCTTTAGCTTCCATTAGTTCAAGATCCCCTTTTGTCGTAAGGGTGCCATCACAAGTGCCTCCCAAGGAACCATTTATCATTAGAGTGTCCTAGCCCACCATAGCCCAACTAGCCATAGTGTCGCCAACAGATAAAATCACAAAAAAACCTCTTATGGTGGCCAATGTTATTGCATCTTGTTCATAACCAACAACTCACAACCAAAAAGCTCCAAACAAGTAAAGGAATAAGCAAAAGAAAAAGGTCAATAATAAGTTTGACAAGTAAACAAAGACATGGAAGGAAGTGGACCCACCAAAGTCCACTCCCATATCAGCTATACCCATGACCTCCTTTGTCCAACCCACTCCAAACAAAAAATCACAAGATAATCCAAAATCTCATGGCCAAAAGAACAAAGAGAAGCCCCAAAAATCACAACCTAAGACCAAAGTTTGCATTTTGGGGGACATGGAGGAAGTGAAGCACAACTAGGGTGACAAGCCCATGGTTAACGAGAAAACCTTCCTCAATGTAATAGATCAAATTAGACAATATCTTAAGCAAAAGAACACTCCTCTAAGTTTGTATGACCTGATCATGACTTCCACCACACATCATGAGGCTTTAGTCAAAATGCTAACTTCTATACCTATTTGTGAGGATATCCCCACTAATGATGAATCCATCTGTGTAGTGATGGTTCCTTTCACACCTAGGGACGGGAAGCTAACACCCTTAATATTTTGTGATAGAAAAATTAATATTAATCCTTAGAACGGTAAAATTACTTGGGCATCTCTATGCGTAACCATACACATAGAATAGCTCAAGGTGCATCAGGTGCATGTAGATGATGGTGCAACTACTAACGTCATCCCATGCACCATCTTTGAACAATTAGCTTGATAAATCAAATACAACAAACATCAATAGTTACTCTTAAGTATTTCAATGGATTGAGGATTACTATCAAAGGGTCCATCTCCTTAAATTTTGTGGTAGGGAAGCAATTCCCCACAACTATGAATTTCTTGGTGATGGAGGAGATGCTTTGATTTAACCTTATCCTAGGAAGACCTTGGTTGGCTCAGTTACAAGCTATGTCTTCTCCCATCCACCAAGAGATTCACCTTCCTTATGAGGAAGGTGAGATCATCATTCATGGTGACAACATGGTGTCCATGGCTATTAACAATGTGGACATAGAGCAAGGGTCCAAAGTGGAGTTTCAATACCAGTCACAAAACCAAACAACCCAAGAGAGAGTAGAAAGAAAATAATGACAACAATGGGCAACAAGATGCATCATGGTATGAACTCCTATTTAACATTGTTAGTGAGGGTAATGGTAAATACAAACTTGTGGAGAGTAAACCTTACTCATTCCCTAATCTTTCAAAAATTCGAAAGAGTCTACATAAGTGAAGTACCCCTTAACCCTTTTGTAACAACTAAAAATGTTGGTGGTTGGAATCATTGAGGGGTCAATGGACACATAGCCTAACCCTGAATCCATGAAAGGGCCTGTTAGAAGTAAAGATAGGGTGCCCTAAATGATCTTGTTGATTGAATAGCGACTTTTCCAGTTACAACTAGTAAATTGGATGCAATCGAGGCTGGCATGGTTAGCTGAAATTCAAACTCAAATGACATGAAATGATGCTAAGTGTTTAAGCAGTGTTTTATGGTGCTAAGTGTAGAGTGTAGTCACGTGAAGGGGTGAGCGTAGTCAAGGTTTTTAACATGAATGGGGGTGCCAACCCATGAAAACTATTACCCAAGTATAGTTATAACATGACCATGCATTAAAAATGTGAAAAAATGCAAGAGAAACGTGAAAATGCAAGAGAGAGAAATGGAACACCACCCCAAATGGGGTTGAACGTAGTTAACATAAAAAGGGTTTCAAAAGGTATGTGGTATACAATCGCTATAGTCTCATTGGTATTAAGTTGTGAAGTCTGGCACTTGCTATGATGTTCGTGCCTACCAAGTTGGCCACCGTGATGTACCATCTAGTGTTTTGTAGGGCTACAGTGAAGCTACAGTGGATCATGAAACTCAACTTTGCCTCTCTACGAGTGTCTTTAGGTTTTGTTCACCTAAAATGCTAAGTGCCAAATGCCAAGAATGCAAAAATTCCAACTACCAAATGCAAATTCCAACCCCCAAAACATTGGGGTGCAAGGGTATTTATAAGGCTAAGGTTACCCCAAAATGTGGGGAGAGTGCCACATGGAAGTTAGGTAGTTGGGACTATGTTGTACCCCAACTATGCTCTCCATTGAAGCAAGCGGTGTTAAGCTTTGTGATGCTCTAATGATCTCTTCAAGGCCAAGAGACTATGACTACACTGCCCAACTACCAAGAGGACCGCAATGTACCTACGAATAATGCCAAAAATGCAACTTTTGGAGACTACGCTCTCCACTACGGTGAGTGGTATAGAGCATAGTTACAATTTTGGAGAAAAGGAGGATGCAAAACAATTCATGCTACTTGCCAAAGGTGCATTGGAGCTAAGTTGGATGCTAGTGTCACGTTGTGGAGGCCTTTGGAGGCTATTTTGGATGTCTACACTTGACTACGCTCTAGACTGGGTGAGAGCATAGTCCCAGACTAAGGTAAAATCTGGCAAAAAAATGGTTAAGTGCTAACTAGACTTCAAGGGAGGCTAACTACGCTCCCAACTAGGGATGAGCATAGTCACAACACTTAGAAAAAACTTGCAAAATCTATGCTTTTGAATTGACTACGCTTGATTACACTCTAGAGCATAGTCTCAACAGTTAGAAAATTTTGTAAAAAATGTGCTTCCACACTAACTACTCTCTAGAGCATAACCTCGATAGTGGAGAGCATAGTCTTAAAACTTACAAAAATTTTGCAACTTATGACCTTGTTCGAACACTTAGCCAAAATAATAGAAAATTGGCCATTTAGGTTGACTACGCTCTATTGCAATGGAGAGCATAGTTCCAACACTTAGATAAATTTTGCAAAAAGTGTTATCATTTTGACACTTAGAAAAATTTGTAGTCAAGAAGTGGTAGCCCAAAATTTTATGATGTTTCATTAGCCCCTCTTCGTTGATGTCTAGAGGAGTGGCCCAAGAGATGTCGACAAAGAATAGCAAAACATGACAACAAACATGGCATCAACATTGCTTGTCAATACCTAAATGGGTGTCATTTCCCCATGCTCAAGAGTGCTATCAATAGGGGTATGCTAAGGCAAAGGGTGTAGGCAATGTGCTAGGGAGATGAAATGCAAAAAATGTACCATGATGTAGATGCAGATGTAGCACAATTGATAGTGACCTTGGCGCCAAGGTGGCTTGCCCCTGAAAACATTGACCTCTCATCGGAATGCTCATGAAAAAGTTAGTATGGATTCAAGGCTAGGTCGATTGTGAAATTGCAGCATTTAACTTGCTTGGGGATGTGCTTTTCCTCATTCTCTTTTTTTTTTCTATTTTTTTCCTTTTTCTTTATTCTTTCTCACTTTTTCTTTCTTTTTCTTTTCTTTTTTTTTTTTTGTTGTGGGATGAACCTACATTTGGTTCTACACATTGCTAGATGTTAACTATAAGGTGTTGGCCAT
Organism: Gnetum montanum; assembly: GCA_015680685.1. Classification (NCBI taxonomy): domain Eukaryota; kingdom Viridiplantae; phylum Streptophyta; class Gnetopsida; order Gnetales; family Gnetaceae; genus Gnetum; species Gnetum montanum. The sequence continues at coordinate 253,173 of MNCI01036318.1, read as the reverse complement.
CGACTGGATTACGTGCCACCTAATGGGCTTTGCTTTGATGCAATGGTGTTGTATCTATAGGACAAGTATTTCCTCCCCATGATGAGTTGTGTTACATCCACTTGGGCTTTGACCAGCCAACAAAGGCTCCCCACAAGATGAGTTGTGTTACATCCACCTTAGGTTCTACTGTTGACTTGAAGCAAGTGCTATATGCATCATAGTGTGTATGCATCAAAGGCTTGTAATCTTGAGTATGCATGGGAATGAGAAGGGATTGAAATGCAAGAGTAGATGTGTGTAGGCTAAAGTGGAATGAGGGGGATGTGCACTCTTGAGAGGCTTAGCTAGTCCAATCATGCACATCGGAGTAATGTGGTGACTTGGCACTGCAATGAGATGTGTCTTTGCATGACCACCTTTAGGGCTTTGTCCTACAAACACAACTCCAAGAAGATAAGAAAACCACAAAACATAAAACACAAATCAAGTGCCAAATGTGAAGATGTTGTAAGTGCATTAAAGGTTGAACCAGTTGCAAGATGCTCAAAAGCTAGAAAAAGTGTTGAGGGTGAGACATTGCTAAGGGCGATGATGCTATGAGTGCTTCAAAGGCCACACCGATAGTAGGTGCCCCAAAAATTAGCAAAATGCCAATTTAAAGTCTTAGCAAACCATGACCCTAGTTTAAGGTCCTGGTAGACCATGGTGTGCTAGTTTATAGTCCTAGTAGACTAGTGTGTGCTAATTTAACGTCGTGGCAGATAAGCTGTTATGCCAGTTTAACGTCATGACCCAAGGACGAGATGTACCAGTTTATAGTCATAGTGGATTGTTACACCAATTTTAGCATCGTAGCAAATGAATGCTATGCTAGCTTATAGTCATAGTAGATGAGTTGCTTACCTTTCTTTGGCAAGGTATGATGCTTCATGCGTAGCCATGCTGTGTGCTTGCAAGATCTTGCAAAAATTAACTAGAAAAACAACATCAAGTGGTAGCTATTTTACAAAGTTAATATCCACAAATGAAAGGAAAGCAATGCAAAAAATGATAGTTTTAGGCCATTCCAGGTCACATGTATTACTAATTTTCCATCATTTTAGGTCACAATGCTAATTTAAGGTCATTTTGGATCATGAGTTGCCAGTTTAAGGCCATGGTGAGCCATGTGTTGTCCACATGTTACGTAGCATTGATAATTTAAGGCCATAATAGGCCATGGTGAATGTTGGCAGTTTAAGGCCATGGTAGGCTGTAGCATTATTTTTGTAGTTTTAATGTTTTATGATTTTTCTATTTTTAGTGTTTTTCATTCATAAGCTAAGTGGATGAATGTGTAAATAAAGCAAAATGATGTGTAAACTAATCAAATAGGCTAAATGTAAATGCATGAATGAATGCAATGTAAGCAAACGTCAAAAATGTGTGGCATGTGATAGCAAAGGATAGGCAAGCACTTAGCGTGTGTTGGGCCAAGGGAGTTCCTTGGGTGTGGAGTTACTTCCTAATCCAGTGTGGATTAGGGGATGTGTAGGGACTAGAGGCACCCTCAAGGAGGTTGTTGGATTTCACCACTCATTTGTGTGGGTTAGCCTTATACACTTTGTTGTTTGTTGTAGGTGCATCACCATAGAATTCATCCCCTAGCCCTTGCTCCATGTCAAGGTTGTTGATGGCCAAAGGGATGGCATTATCATCATGGATAATGACTTCACCACCTTCATATGGAAGGTGGATTTCTTTATGGATGGGAGAGGAGATGACCTGTAGCTAGGACAGCCAAGGCTTGCCTAAGATCAGGTTGAAGCCTGGCATCTCCTCTATGATAGTGAATTCTACATAGGTGGGGGATTTTTCCCTTACCACAAAAGCAATGTTAATGGTATTGCAAACAGTGACACATGATTTGTTCAAGGATTTTAGACATGCGATTTTTGTTGGCTTGATCTCGTTTGTCAAACCTAGCCTGTTGACTATAGAGTATAAAACTACGTTTGTTACTGCACCATCATCAACATGAACCCTGTGGATTGTGTATTTCCCAACACATATGCTAATAGATAGTGAAGCTGTTGTGACCTCCCTTCATTCAAGGTTAACCTTGCTTGCCTCGTTGCGAAAGGCTAGGAATGTTGAACTAGATTCTTATGATGTAAGAAGCAACATCACTGCATGGATGGTATTCTCATCTATAGGCATGTCCTTCATAATAGGAATGAAGGACAACATTTAGGCTAATGCTTGGTAGTGGACAGATGAGGTCATGACCAGGTCATACAAGCTCAATGTTGTGTTCTTTTGCTTGAGCATTTGTTTCACTTGGCTTAATGCATCTACAAAGTCCTTGTCCTTAGTTTTTTTGTTAGCCTTGACCTCCTCCATGTTGCCTAAGAGATGTATCTCTCATAGAGGAGACTTGAATTTAGTTTGCTTAGCCTACTTGGGGGCCTCAGTGCTTGGTTGTGCTTTAATCATTATGGCCTTCGCTTCGGCCATGGGAAGTGCAAGGGAAGGGACCAACTTCAACAAGCCAAGCACTTTTTGATCACGTTGTTGCCTAGATATTTGGTTTGTGAGGTGCTCATTCAACCTCTTACATTGCCATTTGGAAGATCTACCTATTTTGTCAACAAGGTTGACCCTTGGAGGAGAAGGAATCGATACATGGCCCACTATCAAACTTTAGGTAGGTAAGGGACTAGCACTTTGTGGCATCCTAACAACAAATGGTTGCTATGAAATTGTTGTTGTAGGGCCAATGCATTTTGAAACCTTGATGACAAAGCATTATTTAGTAGTTTTTGCTATGGTATGCCAATTTAATGTCATAGTAGACAATCTGCTTGGGTGCCAGTTTAACATCATAGCAGACGATCTGCTTGGGTGCTAGTTTAACATCATAGAAGACAGCTTTTGTAGGACCCTAACCATGAAGGATGTTGTGGGTGCCCGAGGTGGCACTTTGATAATGAAGAAAGGCCTCTTACTTGTGGAGGCCAAAGGGACCTTTGTGTTGCTAGGAGGCACTTGGATCAAAAAAGGCTACTACATAGGTTTGGACTTGCCACCCATGTTGATGGAGTTGATGATGTATGGGGCATTATCCATGTTGGATTGGCTTGCTATGTTGAGCAATAGTTGGCCCTTATCTATTATTCTTTGCAAATCATCTTGCAAAGCCCAACAAAAGCTCATGCTATGTCTGGACATCTAGTGGTAATGACAAAATTGGTCCATTCTAAAGTGTTCAAGAACTGGGGGATCATTTGGTACTATTGAGGTGGGATTCCTTAGTAGTTCATAGTAGCTATTATGTCGTTCATGGGTAGTCTCCAACACTCATTTTGTGTCAAATTTCCCTAGATTTCAGTAGTTGATCTAGTAGCTATGATGGTCATAATGGCAACAAGATATACTTTGAGAAATCCTTGCACTCAAAGCTAGGTCTTGGAGTAGCTTACACTATGGCCCCTATTGATGTGGGCAAGTTGGTTGCTCAGATGCCAAAGTTGGTAGCATTGTATGTTGGGGCTTTGGGATACTTAACCATCAGGCCATGGTTGGTTGCTTTGGTAGGTGTGGCTTCGTTGCCACTATTGCATTTTGATTCTTCACATGCTAGTTTTTGTAAGCCACATAGGCTAAATCATTACTTGCTTGTGTTGCCTCTTCTATGCTCTTCGTTTGAGCAAAGGCCTAGCTAAGAGACTTCAAGGCTAGGTAGTATAGTTTTAACTTGATGAAGTCATTCACTACACCCTTAAAGATGGCCAAGAGATGGGTCTCTACTATTAGTTCATGTATTTTGTTTAATGTAAAGCTCTAGTGTTGGATCAAGTTGGGCATAGGCTCTAAGGGGCCTTGCTTAATTTGTATGAGTTGGTCAAGGGTTAATTTAGGCTTCAAGTTATACCTGAAGCATGTCATAAAATGGCGTAGAAGATCCTCCAAAGAAAAGATTGAGGCCCTAGGTAGCATGTGGTACCAGTCTAAGGCTTTGCCAGTAAGGAACATGGGAAAGATGCATAACATGGCATGTGGCCAGGCTTGTAGTAATAGGCACTTGGTCCTAAATGTCACCAAGTGTGCATTGGTGTCCCCTTCACCATTGTACTTGGTGAGTTGAAGCAACAGGACCCCAGTTAGTAGAGTTAAGGGTGGGATTGCATGACTTATTGGGTTATCTTGGTAGAAGTCCATGACCTTGACAGTTTCATAGGAGGTGGCTTTGAGTTGCTTAATCTCCTCCATCAAAATTTGGATTAGCTAGAATGCCTAATCCAAGCTAGGAGATGTGCTAGCAAGTTGCATTAGCTAGGCTTATGTTGATTGCATAGTGCAAGGGTGCATTCTTGGTTATGAAGCCACATAATGCAATTGATGTGTTGGTTGTGCTATAGGTGCAGTGCAAGGTAGGCCACGCATGCATGGGTTGGACGGATGCTGAGGACACCGATGAAGCAGCCAAGATGTAGGGTGCCTGAGTCATTTGGGGCTAGGAGATGGCTCCTACATGAATGTAGGGTTGGGTAGACATGTTTCCTCCTAAACTAGGAAGTGGTTTTTGGAATATGGTGTAAAGAGGACTCTCGCATTCAGAGCAAGTTTCAAACTCATCCTCCTCCTTTTGTGAGGCTTCCTCATAGTTGGTCCCTACGTCATGCTCATTTGCATGGATTAGTTGGGATAACAACTGGTGATAGGACTCTATGAGTGGGATTGTGTTGAATGAGGTAGGGATGTACTTTTTTCTATCCCAGTGAACTCGTTTGAAGTCTTGTTTTACCTCTATGTCAAGGCAATACACAAGTAACCCTGCTTTGATCTCAGCACAAACAAAGTTGTATTGTTTGTGGCTAAGCACGACACACTTTAGGTGAATGATGGTGTCAAGTGTGTTAGACACCAATGTGGAAGGTTAATCTAGATTCATGTTCGCAAATCAAGTTATGAGAGTTATTATTTACAAAAAATGACTAACTCTGAAAATCGTAGAAAAATGGCTAAGTCTAAAAACTATCGAAAAATGGCAAAGTATGGAAAATGCAAAAAAAAAATAGCTAAGTGTGAAAACTACAAAAAAAAATGGCTAAGTATGGAGACCACACTCTCTATGCTAAGAGCTAACTATGCTCCATACCAACTATGCTCTCTATGCTTAGAGAACGAAGACTTAGAAAAAATAGTGGAGAATAACACAATTTAGGTTCCTATGCAGGGTCTCATGGAGACCAACAACAGGGTACAATCTACACTAACAAGGGTGCAGAAAGCATGCAAAGAAAACCATAGTGGAGTGTAAAGAAAGAAATGGCATGACCCTCCTTCTAGTGCCAAAAACTATAATGATCAAAAACGTGGATGGTTGGAATCATCAAGGGATCAACAAATGCATAGCCTAACCTCAAATCCATGCAAGGGCCTACTAGAAGTAGAGACAAGGTGCCTTGAATGGTCTTGTTAATTGAACAAGGACTTTGCTAGTTGTAATCAGTGCATTGGATGCAACTGGGGGTGGTGTTGTTAACCAAAATGCAAATGCAAATGATGCAAAATGATGCTAAGTGTTTAAGTAGTGTTTCATGATGCTAAGTATAGAGCGTAGTCATGTAAGGAGGCGAGTGTAGTTAACAATTTCAATGTGAATGGGGATGCCAACCTATGGAGACTGCCACCTGAGCATAGTTATAACATGATCACATGTTAAAAATGTGAAAAAATGTAAGAGAAACATGAAAATGTAGGAGAGAGAAATGAAACACCACCCCAAATGGGATTGAGCGTAATTAACTCCAAAAGGGATTCAAAAGGTACACAGTGTACTTGCAGTCTCGATGGTGTTGGGCCATGAAGTCTGGCTCTCACCATGGTATCTTTGCTTGCCACATTGACCACCACAGTGTACCATGTGATCTTCTATAGGGCTATAGTAGGACTACAGTGGGCTTTGAAACACAACTCTACCTCTCTATGGGTGCCTTTGGGTCTCATTCACCTAAAATGCTAAATGTCAAATGCCAAGAATGCAAAAATGCCAGCTATGAAATGAAAATGCCAACTCCTAAAATGTTGGGGTGCAAGGGTATTTATAGGGCTAGGGTTAGGGTAAATCATAGATCGAGAACCACATAAAAAAGGGGTAGTTGGGACTACACTAGCCCCAACTACGCTCCCACTAAAGCAAATGGTGTTCTACTGGTGTGCTCCAACTGACCCTGTGAGACTGCCAAACTATGACTACACTACCATGATTGCATGTGAAAATTCTAAATAGATTGCAATGTACCTAAAAATAATGCAAAACAATGTAGTTTTAGAGACTATGCTCCAGGACTATGATGTCCACTCTTTTGAGTGGTGTCAAGTGTAGGTACAATTTGGAGCAAATGGGGGGTGCAAAAGAAGTGCAAATTGCTATTCTTGCTTATTGAATAAGTGTTGGAGCTAAGATGAAGATTAGTGTTGAGCTTTGGAGGCTTCTGGAGGCAAATCTGCATGACTATGCTAACTATGCTCTAGAGCATAGTCCAACAATTAGACAAATTTTGCAAAAAATTAGCCCCAGTGCTAACTATGCTCTAGAGCATAGTCTTGGTAGTGAGAGCATAGCCTTGACACTTAGAAAATCTACCAAAAACTTATGTATTTTTTTACACTATGCTCTAGAGCGTAGTAAGGAGCATAGTCACAGTAGTTAGAAAGTTTGCTGAACTGTTTCTTTCATCCCCAGCCAACATAATAACTCCTAGCTTAACACTTGGCAAATTTGCCAAACACTAGCCATTAGTGTACTGACTATGCTCTAGAGCGTAGTCACAACAATTAAAAAAAATTTCAAACTATTTTTTTCATGCCAAGCAAGGTTAACAGCTCCTGGCTTGACACTTAGGCAAATTTGCAAAACTAGCTATTAGTGTGTTGACTACACTTTGGAGTGTAGTCTCAACAGTGAAAGGGTAGTCCTCACACTTAAAAATATTTGCAACTATTGTCGACACTTAGAAAAATCTTGCAATTTTGAACTACTTATGTCAACTATGCTAACTATGCTCTAGAGTGTAGTCCCAATAGTGAGGAGTGTAGGCCCAACACCTAGAAAAAATTTTCCTTTTGTTGACACTTAGATGAATTTATAGTCGAGACGCAATGGCCCAAATTTTGTGGTGTTTCACCTTCCACCCCACGTCCTTATAACCATATAGTTGATATCCATGCAGCTTAACTTCTCTTTGCCAATTTTTTATGCTTTTTTGTGTATTTCATTTTAGTCTTCATGTAGGTAGCCTAGATTTCTATCTTCATTTGCATTTTACTTATGTATTACAGTCATTCTTTTTCGTTACTTTTATGTATGATAAAAAAAATCCTTATAAAAAATCTTAAAGGTGAAAAAAAATTATTACCAAATAAATATAAGACTCTGAGGGCCCACACTAGCAAACCCATGGCCTACTGATGCCTTAAACCAGCATCATGGCCCACCAAGGCCTTAAATCAACAGTGCAATCTACTGAGACTCTAAACTAGCATTACAATCTGCTAAGACTTTAAACTAGCATCATGGCCTACCATGGCCTTAAACTGGTGATAAATGTACAGCCTTCCATTGCTTTGAAAAAAAATGGCAAGTAACCCTTGTCTATTTATAATCTTATAGTTCTCGACATAGCCAACGTAGCCATATTCCGCATAAATATTTTCAACACTTGTAACCTTAGAACCTCAAAACAATGAAGTAATCAACAACATATATAGCCAAAACCAAAACTGAAACTTAAAATTTAGAACATCTTAAAATAAAATAATACAACCATGGCCACATTTTAAAAACTATAAATCATAAATAATAAAATTTCTACAACTCAAGTATTGGCCAACATAAGCCATACAATGTCAAGCATAAAATGAAATAAATAATAAAAACTATTACATCATACATCTGATGGTACCAAGGAGGCATTCAGAGGAGGAAGAAGTTGTGCATTATCAGCATCATCACCTACACCACTAGGGCCACCAACATCATAAAATGCCTATGACATAGTAACACACAATCAGTTAGTAATCATCATAACCAAAATCGTAACATAAATCATGCAAAAAAAAACATAAAACTAAAAAAAATCTAAAACTTAAAAAATACAAATCATAAAAGCCATCACACCTATGGAGAATCTAGCTCTCCAAAATATTGGGAAAGATGGTGAAACCCAAGTTCCAAATGTTAGAGAATCTAGTCTTCTATCATGTTTGCCCAATCAATGTTTTCTAAATTAATGCCCATCAGGATGTTAGTCCTATCTACACCTATCCATGATAGTGGTTCCTGTGAGACTATAGCTATACCGACCTCATATACAACCATGGTAAAATGTGGAGTGGGAGACTCAACCACTATTAGAGTGCTTTCAAAGAGGTTGAAGGCACTCTAAGCCTGAATGCCCTAAATGAACATCTCTCTCTTTTTTCATTATGTTGTCTCCTTCTTTAGCCATTTCAAATGGGCATTCCAATCAACCTTATATTTTTGCTTGTGAGCCCTTTGTGTCTTACCCCACTGCAAGACCCAAGCACTCTACTCTTTCCAATCTTGTGCCTTTTGAGAGATCAAGTCCATCTGCATTTGTTGCTCATGCAAATCCTAAGAGAGAGTAATCTTATCATGGATAGTGTGCCAGTAGCAAGCCCACATGATCTCTTTGGTCCATAAGACCCCCAAGTTCTTTACTTAAGCATTTACAAAGGCCTTACACTCCTTGAGATCTTGGATCCTCTTGGCTTACCTTTTATTTTCCTTATTTAAGGCCATAACTTGTTCCCATAAGGATTCATTAGACCTCTAAATCTCCTATAAAGCTTTAGCACATGAAACTACTAGATCAGTGGTAGTTTCATAAAGCTTTAAGGGGACATGTGTGGTGTTAAGAGGAAACTTAGGCAAGGAGTCAAACTCCATGTCTTGGGATAGATCCCATGTGGTTCATGGCACTAAAAACAACAAAAATAATAATCATAAACTTAATATACAATATAAGTATAGCATAAAATACATCTCATAGCAAAATTACTAAAGAATAGGAAAACATAGGTATTGCCGATTTTAGGTGAAACTTATTGCAACTGACTAACAATGTCCTTTGCCATCCAGTGTATGAATTCTATCTTTTATGGGACCTCTACCCATGGCTTTAGGTGAAACTTAGGTATAGGGACCTCTTCTTTTGGCTCAGGAACTATGATAAGCATAACAATTGTTGGATAAGTAAGAACTCTAAAACCAAACATAAAATTTTAGGCAATATCAAGTAGAGCATAAGTATACCTATGCTCTTCCCCTCATTCTCATGTTCATCTTCTTCATCATCAAGGATTTTGATCTGAGACTCCTTGGGCAATGACTCACTGAACAAGGCATCAAGATCATCCATATCTTGTTGCAAGAGTGCCTCCTATGCACACATATGTTCTTCCCCTACCATAGCTATATGCCTCTGCTCCTCCTCCTCAGCATGTTTGTGTGGCTCCTCTGCTTACCTTTGTTCTTCTTCTATTGTGACAACTTGGGCTGCTAGGTTCCACCATTGATCTATGGCCATAAATCATTAGATAAGTTAGCATGAATAGCCATAGAACAAACCATAGCCAAGAAAAAGCAGAGAAAACATAGTTCAAGTGTACATGTGACTGGTTGGTCCAAGCATGGGATCTTGAAGATCATATTTTGCTTAAAGGGTGGCTCTGCTAATGGTGGTGCTGCATCTACATGCCTCTTCAAGTTAGCTCTAGCTACTCTAGTAGCTTTAGCACATAACCATTGGGCCCTCTTGCTGTTTGCTAAAAATGTAAGAGGTGCCTCCCCATGCTATCATGGGATTCACACTAATTGACATCAAGGTTCTTGGTGGTCATGGATAGCAAATCTGCCATATCCTCCGATGGGTTCTAAGCCCTCATGGTTGGATAAAGATACTTTGCCCAAGACTCTAAGAGTTTTCATGGATCCTAGCACATCCATGATACACCTCTCTTCACCACCAAAAATTCTACAAACCTTCAAGTAGCCTACAAAAAATACATGGTGCATATGGACTATCATGAAAGAATATATGCAAATTTTGACAATTTCCTCTTTGAGGCTCACATCCAAGGAAATAACCTAGTTATACTGAGTTCCCTCTGTCAGAACTTTCTTGAAGGTTCATCCCCAATCACATTCTTTAGTGACAACAATTTAGGAAATACTCAAGATCTAAACAAAGGATAAGACCCTTTTGTATCAAATTTGGTAAAGATATTGGAAGCAAGACCAAAGTGGCCCTTGGTAGCATGAAGTCATTCCTCAACTTCTGCATGGTGGCCAACCTCTTTCATTGATTTGTGACAACTATTATTCCATCAATGATAACACCAAATAAATCATGTAAGGTAGTCACGCTAATGGCAATAGCAATGGATAGGCCTCGTACTATGACACAAAACACATCAGCTTTTTCATGAAAAGAGTATATGATGTTTAGCATCTCTGTAGAATGGATGACAGGATTGCATGCCATAAGGATCTCAAGTAAACCTACATGAGCAATGTTTGCTTGAATGTCTTTAGATGCCTTCTCCCTCAATCACTCTTGTGCTAGTCCCACCTCATCAAGCTTTAGGATGAGATTTTTTGCAGAACATCTAGTGAGAGGTATAATAACATCTATAGGAGTGGAAGGCCCTATAAGCAAAAGACAAGTGATTGGCATTAATACAACTATGTTTTGGCCATAAGAAACTTAAAGCCTAAATAACCATAAAACCATTAACATAACAAAGTACTTGTTTTCTCACTCTTCTTCTTCTTGCTTGGAGAAGCTTGTGTGGGGGTCCCAGCAGTAATACCCATATCTTCGATGTCCTTGGGAGCTGCCCACTAGCTTTGTGCTATTTTTGTAGCCACAAACCTGTTGTAAATAGGATCAAATCTAGTCAGGTATTCATAAAACTCCCCTTTTAGCTGTTTGAAAATAACATATCTAATCTTGGGACCCTAGGTGAATTCATTCAACATAGTATGGGCTACCGCCAAGGTTTGATCATTCTTGATCAAACCTTTATCATTAACCATGTACCTACAAGATATGTGTGAAACCAACAAGTTAGAAAAAAAAAGAGACTAAATTAGATAAAACCAAAATATTAAAACCTATAATAGTCATGCTTACCCTTGTAATTAGTACACAGTTCCTAGAGGATTCTGGACGCTTTGGGCCACCATCAGAGTATTATTCATGTTGTATTATGAATACTCTAGCATAGTCCAGATATTTGAAAGGTACTATGGATTGATGAAATCCACCAATTCTCTTGCTACTCAAGTCTCTGGTCCATCGATTATAAACTAGGCAACCAAGTGTGCAAACCTAGGTAACAAGGTCTCCATGATGACTACAACCACCTCCTCAAATAAGTGTGACCACATCATCATACCAAAGGGTTGGAGAAGATAGGCAAGGAAATCCCCTACCTCTAGGTGGAACCATGCTGACATCTTCTCCAACGCTAACTTAGGAGGAGGGGTGTGTTCTATAGGTTAACTAAGACAGCAAAGAATGCCAACCAACTCAATGACAATGAGAAATAGATTTAGCAAGACCCTATAAGGAAAGCATAAAAGAAAACATTAACACAACATTTCAACACTTAGAATTTCTTAACAAACTTTACACATCCTAGTTGGGGTGACATTAGCCTCCATAAAAAGGTCTATGATGTTGGTCCAAATTTGGTTAACAAAATTCACAAAAAATAAATATATTATTACAACCTTTCCTAGACTTAATATCATAGCCAAAATTATCATAACCAAAACACCACAACTATAATTATGCCTTAGTTCAGATCATGCAATAATTTAGAAAAGCATCAAAACATAGAAAAAGTGGCCATAGTAGAAATAAAAAAAACTTCCTAAAAATAGTAAAAAGCTTATTTCTTTAAAAAAAACACACCAAAAAAATTTATAACATAATTTATTTTTTAAAAAAAGTCCCCAAGTTAACAACTCTAACTATGACAACCACATCCATCCTCAAAGGGATAAAGTGTTACAACCAAATTTAGACCAATGAACACAACCTTATTATAAAATTCATAAATAATTCATCTTAGCTTTGATGTTAGTGATTCCATGATGACAAGAATCCTAAAATCATGAAATTTCTAGTTATCACCATTGCAACCAAAAGCATGTAACCATTCTCACACAAAACATAGCTAGAAATAGCAAAATCATAGTCATCACCATTAACCCCCATTCACACAAGGTTAGGAAAAAATTCACCAAAAATTCACTCAAGCTCCAAATGAAATGATTCCATACCATTTCAAAGCTTGAATTGAGACCTACACACCCATACTTAATATAAATTCAAAACCCTATCTGTATTTCCAAAACAAATTCATTAATTTTTAAGAAAATCTGAACAATAGCACAAACCCTAGTTGCACAACTAACTTGAAGTAGCCATAACTTAATTAATATAACTTCAAATTAAATGAAACCATATCCATTACGAATTTAAAATACAACACTAAAACCCAAAATATTAAATTTTGCACAAATTAAGCCATTTCTTTGATAACAAATACACAACATAGCTTGCTTTTTGCAACAAAAAACATCAAAAAAAACACAAATTTAACATTATTTAGCCAAAGGTTACCAAAAAAATAACCAAACTAACCTCTACCCATCATAAAACACACCAAAGTAAGGGGGTAGGATGCCATTAAAATTTAATTTTAATGATGCCTTAGCCCTAGATCTAAGAAAAATGACCCCAACATGAGATTTTTAGAAAAAAGCATCTAAGAAAGCAAGCCTAGTTTCAAAAATGTTATCTACCAAGGTGAAAACAACAAAACAACCCTAGATCCACATGAAAACTGCCAAAACATGACATGGGATTTCACTCAAATTTAATTTTATTAACCCATCTTGAGTAGATTTGAAAAAAAAATGACTTGTTTCTACCTAGAAAAACACAAAAAAATGGCTAGAACACCATAAGAAAAGGTAAAGAATGATCTACCTTGGAATTGATGAAGAGGTTCCTTGGATAGAAACAACCTTGGAAAGGTGGAAATATTTTTTTCAGCCTCATCTAATGCCCAGAAGTTGGGAATTGTATTACCTTTCTTCATCATGAAGATCAACGTTAGAAGAAGGCTTGAAATTTGAAGGGGTTGAAGCTTCAACGCTAGGAAAGAGAAGAATGAGAGGCTTCAACACTAAAATTTTGCAAGATCTGCTACAACAATTGATGCCATGGCTCTCCTCTAATGCGTTGGTTGATGGAATGGTGGTTTATGATGGGTTTTTGCAAGTTTTAACATTAAAAATCCATTAAACCTAGTGTTTCCACTCCAAACCCATACTTGCTAATTCTATGTATGACAACTCCACATACACTAAAGTCCAAGGGGGGAAAGTATCCTCCACACTGGGAGTGGGGAGGGGAAAACAAAAATTACCTTTTTTTCTTAGTTTTTTTAATTTCTAAGTTTATAACCCGTGGGTCCCACCCTACACCCTCACACATGGTGTTTTTTGGATTATCAACTATATCAACGTTGGGTTTTTGACCCTTTCAACACATAGAACCATATCCAAGCCTTAAGCCCCATGCATCCACATAGGGGATACTATACTCAATGTGGATGCATGTCTTTCACCTCTCAAAACGATTAAAAACACAAAACTAACTTTCTTGCCATCTTTGGTAGTTGCAACTTGCATCATCCAACCATGAGCTCTAAAAGGAGGTCAAACTTTTCCCAAAATAGTCACCCTAGGTTTCCACACTAGCTTTCCCCCCCACCCCTCTCCCCTTGCAGGAGGGGAGCTCGGTGTGAAAAAAGGGGGAAAACCCACCATTCATATCCCACCCGCCGCCACCCCACCCACTACCCATCACACCCAAATATGACCTAGAATCTATCTAACCACTCCTAGCAACACCTAAACCTTGAAAAGCCTTGTCAAAAGTGGTCAAAACCTTTTGATTTCATCATTCCACACTATGGGAGGCCTCGTCCATGCTATACCCCTTGGCCCTGGTATGGATGGATGGGGGACTCAAAGTGGGAACAAGGTGGTAACTTTGAAAATCAAACAAAAAGCCTTAAAATTGATAAATTTTGATTTTGGATAATGCTCAGCAGCACCAACAACCCCAGGAATGCACATGCATGCCCAAAATAGATCAAATTTTTTTAATTTCTAATCCCTTAGGATTTTCCATGATGGCTTACCCCTTAGAGGGGGGGCTCAACATGGAAACAATGGTGTAACCTTGAAAATCCATCAAATGACCCTAAAATTAGCAAATTATGGCCTTGGGTAATGCCCAGCAACACCAATAATTCAAGGAATGCACTTGCATGCCCAAAATTGATCAAATTTTATTAATTTCTAACCCCTTGGGATCTTCCACACTGGCTTACCCCCTGGAGGGGAGGCTCAACATGGAAACAAGGGGGTAACCCTGAAAATCCAAAAAAAAATCCTTAAAATTAACAAGTTTTGATCTTGGGTAATTCTTAGCAGTGCCAGCAACCCCAATGAATTGATTTAGTTAATAGTATTAGTGGGAAGATTGAAAAATAGGATGAAATGGATAAGTGGTCCATTAAATTCTACAAAGTTCAACACAATGAAATGCTTGAAGAGGATTTAAGAATTCATAACAATAAAAAGAGGATTTATTAAAAAAAACATTATGAAGATGTGCACTATTAGACAAAAGGATTTGATTCTAAGAATGTCTAAGAATAACGAACTTAACTAATCCATCCAAAAGATATGCAAGTGAATCCTCTCCAAAGCAAACAAAAGCATTTTATTACTCTTGCATAACTTCAAATCGAAGAGTTTGTAGGCCCCATGGATGATTAATGATTAATGATTATGGAAAGTTAAGTACAAAAACTTGGAAGCAACTACCTAAGAATATTGACATATCAAACCAAGACATCGAACAAGAACATGAAACTGGCAGTGATGTGAAATATGGAAAGCATAGATGGATGAGAGAGTGTGTGGAATGAAGTTTCTAATTAAGACCACATGAAGTCCCTTGTAAATTTTGTGGTTAAATGACCTAATAAAATCCATCTTTGGTTTAGACCAAAATCAACCATGTTCAATGACTTTGCATCATCATTCTAAGACTAGTGTATTCCCCAGGACACAAGAGTGCTCCCATAGAATAACCACCATTCCTTATTGGAGAAGAAAAGAGAAGTAGGAAGTGAGGAAGGGCCTTAGTTAAAGGTGACCTTCAGGCATGAATAACATGCCTTTTTAGTCCCATAACCAGTACTTGTAGCCTCTTTATTTTTTCTAAGAGGTGTGCTTTGAATTCCCATCATTGTTTTGTTTTTTCTTTTTTCTTGAAATGGGAACCACATCATGCAAAGACTTATTCAACTTCTTATTATTGGTTGACATGGAAGAGTAAGAAATCCATGAAAACACACATGCATCCAAGTAAGCAGAAAGGCACAAAGAGTATTAAATCCCCTTGAAGCCACACCCTATTCAAAACTTTGAATCTTTCCCAAATCTAGAAACTACCAAGTTCAAAAGTCCAGTAAAGTTTTATTAATGAAAAGGGATTGCACATTTCTAGAACAAGGAAAACCATAGAGTATGTGGATGGGTGGATGTTGTGGACTCACTGCCTATTGCATAAAAAAGAAACCATGTCCTAATCATCTGTAACAAAATTCAAAGCTAGAATCTAGACACCTACAATTAAATAACTGGATAGCACATGCCCACATCAATCAAACACATTGTACCTAGTTGGCAATAAGGCATGTTATTATTAGAAGATAATAAGAAAATCACATCCAAAATAAAGGAAAATATACAAGAAAGTGTAAAATATTTAAGAAAAATAAAACATACTAATGATGTTGTAAAACAAAAAATTTGAAAGATTAATAATTAGAAAAAAAGTGTAAGATAAAGAATGTTTAAAACAAAAAGTTGTAAAAGTAACAAGGTGTAAAAAAAAAGATGAAAAACTAAGGAGTCACTTATATAGTTAGCATGGATGGTTTTCTCCCATACAACTAATTTGAGAGGAGGAGATCCGAAAGATTGAGTGTGGTTGGCCATCCGATGAGACATTTGTTGAATTAGCTTGCTTATGATCATGGAAAGGTTTAACTTGTTGTAAGTTGACCAACTATATCTTCTCTAGGCTCTCAGGTTTGTAGATCATCATGGTCCTAGAAAGAAAAGTTTCATAAATTATATAGGATATTTCCCACAACATTTGGAACTTAGTTCATTAAGGTACATGTGTGGGGTTCCAGTAGAGGACCTTATCTCTTGGTTGAAATTTGACTTTCCTAATTCTAAGGTCATGGCACTTTTTGTTGAATGCCTTGTGCAACTCACTAAGTGCTAGGGCCACCAATTGATTTTTTTCTAGCAAGTTAAGATTCATTAGTCTTTCTTTTTATGCTAGACTTAATTCAAGGTCAAGATCATAGGCTGTTGAAGGTGTACAAATCTTAGATTGAATAGGAAGTATTGGTAATTTTTCATACACTAGCACATAGGGAGAATACCCTATAGGAATTTTCCATGTTGAGCAGTAGGTCCAAAGGGTACCATTGAGTTTTTTGCTTCAGTCTTTCCTATATTTACTGATAGTTCTTATTAGAATCTTTGTGATTTCCCTATTGGTAAATTCAACTTGACCATTAGCTTGGGGGTTGTAGGGTGTTTTTAGTTTATGTTCAACCCCCAAGTGTTACATGAGCTTCTGAAAGGTAGTGTGTATAAAGTGAGTTCCATTAGTAGAAATTAATGCACATGGCATTCCAAACCTATTTACAACATTTTGTTGTACAAACAGGTAGTAGTAGAAAATATATAGTCGGTGATGGCTACTACTTCTAACGATTTTGTACAATAGTCAACAATGACTATGATGTACACCTTTCTATTTAACATGGGTGTGATGGAACCCATGAAATCAATGCCCCAAATGTAAAAGAGTTCTACTGGTTGGATCCACTATTGAGCTTCCTCCATTTGAGCAGTCATTCGACCATCTCATTGGTAGCATTCACAAGAGTGGATGTATTGATGAGCATCCCTAAAGATTGTTGGCCAATAATACCTTTCCATCAAGATTTTAATGTGCATCTCCTAACATTGTGGCCCCTACAAGGACACACTAATGAATGCACAGTTGATCAGCATCTTGGAGAATGCACAGTTGATCAGCATCATGGACACACTAATGAACCAGGCCATCAACACACACCATGTAGAGGTGTCCATTGATCTCCATGAAGCATTTTACTTGGTGAAGAAACTATTGTTTCTTCTAATGGTCCAATCCTTGTGGCATATCTTGGGTAAGAAGATAGGTGAGAATGTCATCATACCATTTAGGCTTAGTGGGTAATTGTTTAGTTATAGCCCTAGCAAAGAGGAGTTCATTAGGGAATAGATCATATAGTGGGCTTTCTTCCTCTTTGTTATCCCATCTCAATCAAGACAAGTAATCAACAACCACATTCTTGGTATCCTTTTAATCTACCATGGTAAGATCGAATTCTTGTAAGATCACCAACCACCATATAACTCGAGGGCTCACCATTGACTTATTAATAAGGAAGCGGATGGCACTATGGTCTATGTGTACAAATATTTTATATCCAAGCACATAATGCCTAAAATTCTCTAGAAAAAACTCAACTATCATCAATTCTTTTTTTGTGGTGGTGTAGTTCAGTTGTGCACCCACAATGCTTCATCTTGCGCAATGGATGTAACATGGATATTTCTTGTCATCCACCTGAGTAATCACAACTCCCAAGATGTAATTTGATGCATCTATCATCACATGGAATGGTCTAGACCAGTCGAGTGCTTGTAGAATTCAAGTTTCTACAAGTTTCTCCTTTAATTGCTCAAATGATTTTCCACATTTTGTGGTCCAGAAAAATGAAGCATCTTTCTTTATCAGCTTAACCAATGATTTTGCAATCTTAAAGAAATTATCTATGAATTGCTAGTAGTAGCCAGTATGTGTAAGGAATAACTAAACATCTTTTATAGTTTCTAGTTAATAGGTTATTCCTTGGATGACCCTTATTTTTTCAGGGTCTACCTCAATTCTTGCTTGTGATATTCTATGCCCTAATACAATGCCTTCCTAGACCATTAGATGACTCTTTTTCCAATTCAGCTAAAGATTTATTTCAACACATCTTTTCAAAACTTACTCAAGGAAATTCAAGCCTTGCTCAAATGTAGCTCCATAGGTGAGAAGTCATCCATGAAGACTTCCACATTACTACTAATCTACTATTAAAAAATGCTAAGGACTAGGTGTTGGAATGTAGTAGGAGCATTGCATAGACCAAAAAGCATCTTGTGATATGCAAAAATCCCCCAAGGACTTGTGAATGTTGTTTTGGCCTGGTCCTCCAACGCAATCTGGATTTGGTTATAGTCACTATAACCATCCCAAAAATTGTAGTAGCAATGCCTAGATCTTGTGTCCAACACATGATCAAAAAATGGCAATGGAAAATGGTCCTTGAATGTTATCATATTTAGTAGCTAAAAATCGATGCAGAGTTGCCACTTGCCACCTTTCTTTAGCATAATAACGAGTGGAATAACCCACTCACTATCTACAATGGGATAGATAAACCATACCTTCAGGAGTTGTTTGATTTCCTCATTGATGATCTACTTTAGTTTATGATTTAATCATCTTAGTGGCTACCTCTTTTGCTTCATGGGTAGGTCAGTTTAGATACAATGCTGGCATATTTGACGATCAATCCCTGTGAGTTTGGGACATGACCAAGCAAAGGTTGCTGACCATTTTTCAACCACTTTTAACTACATCTATTTTTGGTCTAGAGCAACATTTACATTAATTATTACCAACTTCCCACTTTTCAAGAACACATATTTCATAATAGCTAGTAGAGTTTTTAATTCAAGGGACTCTTGCTTGAAACTTTCAGGAATCTCCAACTCTTCTCAGTAGGTATCTTCATTTGTATCATTAGAGAGTTAGTCATGAACTTACTCTAGTTCATCCATGCCTATGACATATGTGCATGTTAAGCTCTCAGTAGGTTCCATGCAAAGTTTGCTACTCTCAGAATCAATGGTCAGCCACTAGATGCCCTCTTGTTTTGTGGCTACTGTATACAAACACCTTTGAATATCAACTTCTAGTGCACATTGCTTGCATGCAAAGATGGATGCTTGTTTCATTGAACAAATTTTTTACACATAATTGCATCTCGTATCATTGTACATAACGCATGGAACTCATTTCTTCTCAATCTTCCTGAAAGCATTTTCTTTAGATATTTCCAAGGATATATCTCTGATTCTCATTCTTGCATCAATAGTGCTTAGATATGCTCTTCCCATGATGATTGGGAAGTCCCCTTTATAGTTCTCCACCTTGATTACTAGGAAATTAGCAAGATAAGATCATCCATAAACAATGGTCATGATATCTTCTACCAATCCCAATGAAATAGTGATGGACTAGTCTACCAACTCTAATCTAATATTGCTTTTCTTTAGAGGTGGCAAGTTCTATGAAGTATACATTTCATGAGAAATCAAGTTGACTCCAAAACCTAAATCAATAAGAGCCTTACACAGTTCATTCCCAGTAATCTGCAAATAAATCAAAGGACTTGTAAGATCAGCTAATTTCTTGGAAAGGTTTCTAGCATGGATCCAATCAAATATGGTGTGAGTAAGCATCACAATATGGATGCAAGGTAGTATTTTGTTTGAAGGGGACTCAAAGGAATTTGATACAGAGAAATACAAAGGAATAGGATTGCCAACTGTAGATGTATGTTAGGGCTTAGGTGGACTATGGGGTTGGAAGAAATGTCTTTTCTTTGATTGAGTGTCTAAACCACTTGATTGATCAACCAATTTTAGATTAATGGCTCTAATAGCATTGTGTTGTTGCAGTTGAGCTAGGAATTCACCCTGCATAGATGGAATAGGTGGTAGCTGTGCAAAGGATGGAGGATCATGTGCAGGAATGAGAGGAGGATAATGGTAAAAGGTGGTTTCCCTCCTTGCATGTGGAGAATGAGTTTGATAATAATCATGAGGGTAGTAGTGAGGTTGAAAAGTAGAAACATGACTAGAAAAGTCACATAGAGACAAGCGTTGCTAAATGTAGCACCCATATGGATCAAGTTATCTGTAAGAGTATTGCTGCCTTGGTGGTGCCAGTGCCCATAACTATGGTTTCTACCACTATTGATCCTATTCCTATGGTTGTGGTGAAGTTCCACTTGGATAATACTATTGTTGCTAGTGGAACTGCCTAGAATTTCCATAAGGATAAGGTAATCTTCTAAGTGTTTACCTTTGTACTAGTCATGGATTCAAGGCATACACTGCATATTCCTGTAAGTGTGACACAATAGGATAACATCCCTTAGGATGTTCATAATGGTAGATGTTGCACCCACTTTCATCATCTAATTTGCTTCCCACATCTCCCTCTATTGTAGTAGTCTTTCCCTTACCTCTTTGATAGGCACGTTTAGCTTTCTTGTGCCTCCTATGCTCATGATCACTACCTTGTTCCTTAGACACTCCAACAATTTGAAGGATAACTTGAAATTTACTATCCATGGAGTCCCATAATTGATCAACCTTAGCCATAAGTTTAGATTGAAATTTTTGAAGCGCCAGGTTTTCCTATTCATCACCTTATCGAGCAATGATTCTTCCTCACTGTCACAAAATTGAACCTTCCTCTTGAAAATGGAAGAATCATAGTTATACTCCTCTACACTTTCTTGTTTTCTTAATTCTCCTTCCTCTTTAGCTACCTGCTCAATCAATTTTTGGATCTGATGGATGCTTAACTCTACTAGTCATCCTTGGGCATAGATGCCAAGGGTTCTCTCTTTTCATCTCAAAGCCCATCTACAATGTGGCAAAGTTGGTCCAATTGAGACCTTTGGATCTAACATGTACAAAAGGGACATATGTGCATTAAGGAATAGTATCAATTCGATGGTGGTATCCAAGGGTTTGTGTATCCCTTATTTTCATCCTTGGATCTACCTCCACAAGTTGGACACTTGAAAGTACATTTGATATTTTTCATTGAACAATTCAAGCATTGTACTTCATCGTTTGATAGATTCTGGTTTTAAGGACTGGTACTAGTTCTCTACTTCTTTAATGAATGTCCTAGGAAACAACTTAAGCTTTTGCCACTTATTTTCTATGTTCTACAAGACACATGCAACTTGGAAAGATTCAATATGATTCTGTGGATCTAAGTTATCCCCATTCAAACTGAGGGATATTATTCATGTCTAGCCTTTTGATCTGACTATCCTTTACATGTGTTATGGGAATTCATACTACCTCTGCAATATTTAGCATACTCTAGGTAGTAAGTAAAGGCTCTTCAAGGCCTTGATTTTGGTGCCTAGGATGCCCTTTGCTATCCCTTCATTCATGGTAATGGGTCTCTCTTGAATGCTTGTGCCCTTGATCTTCATTAGCCCAACGGTCCCTTTGGTTATCTTAGTCCCGTCAGTCACCTCCATCATGATCATGCCCCCTACGGTTACAATCAAAGCTAAAAGAAGATGATGATGATGAAGGTGAAAAGGAAGGAGGACTAGAACCATCATGATGCCTGCTACCTCCTTTTTGATGATCATGGCCGCGATCATGATCTTGTTTCTTATTCGCATCCCTACCCTAACTCTCCCCTTTGGACCCTTTTTATCATTGGATCCATTCTTGCTAAAACCCAGATTATGGATCATGGATTGTAGGTTCTGATTTTGACGTCCTTCACCAAAGTCAAAGAGAGAAATTTTACTAAATGGAAAACCCCCAAAGAAGGGTTCTCCATCATTTTTTTGGTACAACAAGAATGGGAAGTCATTGAACCACTTCCCCATTGTAGATTCATGATGTTGTCCTAGCTGTCGATCCCTAAGACATTATGCCTCAATGGGATGATAATCCCTAGCCTCACTATCCTACACAATGTACTTAGCATGAAGTCCTTGAACACCCAATTGTACAAGTGTTTGTTCGATCATTGCAGGAATAGATCGATCAGGCGACAACATAATGTTGCCCTCCATGTCACACCGCCACAGTAATTTATTCTAGTGTAGGATGAAGGTGGAATTGGGTACATACTCATTAGGATGAGCTTATACCACTTAATATTATTGGAGCACCTACTAATGAACTCCATTAGACATGGGTGGAGAATCGCTTCTATGACAAGAAGACATCTTATGTTAGAAAATAAAAATGTAGTGTGCTTTTAAATATTGTTGTAGTTATTTCAAGTTATGATATGATTCTAGGGTCCATTCCAATGATTTTAAATAATTTTCACTAGATCCTAGATAGTGCATGTAACAACTAAAAGGTCCCCAATAATGGTGCCAATTATGATTGGTGAGGTACCCATATGCCCAACCATACGAATCACAAGTGTTCATGTGTGATTCGGTTGAACTCCACAGACCTTAAGTTCCCAAGTACACTAATTCTAGAAAGTGAAATCTAATTGATATGATCATTGTCTTCTTAGTTTCACTCATGAGGTACAAGTTTATGGTTAAGTGCAACTGAAGCATATGATTTTTACCATTTTATGTTTTATAAATTTAATTCCCTAGAGCAAGAATAAAAGGTAGGGTAATTTAATATCTAGTTTATTTACTACCTAGCTAGCCGAACATAAGTACCCATTCCCATTCTTCAAACACATTCTAAATGCATGCAGCATTTCTAGGCTATCAAATGTTAAGTGTTTCTAAGTTACCAAGTGTTACACATATGCTCGAAGTGGTCATGCTTGTGTTCATTAATAACTAGAAATTTATTGCTTAATTAAAGTGCATTAAAGTAAAATTCATGAATAATAAATTCATTAAAGGAAACATTAATCTATTCTTAGTGTTGCAAGGATTATTAAAAGGGGTTATCTTTATTTCCATCACACTACTATGCTCAAGTACATCAATACTCTAATAAAGGTCTATACACACTCAGAATCCTGCTATAGGCACTTAGAAATATTCTAACTCTGAGATGGCTAAACTACAAGAACTTCATTACTCTATGCAAAAACTATATCAAAATTATGTGCCCAAGCACTATATTTATAGGCCAGCATATGCCCTATGATATTAAATATTTGACATTGCATCTTGGGCTTTGATATCAAGTATCCAATATCGAAGCACATCCAAACATGATTCATCAGTGGAATTTGACCTTTCCTTACCACTATTTACACCATGGCATTATGGCCTACCAACGCCTAAACTAGAAAAACAATGATCCTTGTTGACTGACTGTAGCCTTATTCCTTGTGTTTTCCTTTGTTTGACCTTTACTTAGCCTCTATTGCACTTTGTTTGCTTGCTTTTACCATATTTATAGCCTTGGATGACCTTGTTTGCATGAGAATAGAATGTATCTGCCTAATTTTATAGCATTTTAAGCATTCTTTATTAATTTTTACCCAAGTGCAACTTAATATGCTTTTGGTTGACATGCAAGATCAAAGTATCAGTACCTAGGAGCTAATCATTCTACCTTTGAGCCTAAATGAGCCTCACAATGATGTAGAATGGTATATTAATCCTAATTTCCTAGATCTTGAGCCTAAGAGTCTTGTCGATTGTATAGCCTCAATAGAGAAAATTCTAGAGTGGCTTGAAAACCTAGTAAAAACCCTTGACTTAGAGGTGAGTGACATAATTGAAGACTCTCTAGTTGAGGTTCCTACCACAACACACAATGGTGAGGAGGAAGCCATTAAACTAAGTTTCTCACTTAAACCTCAATAGGCTTAAGACATCATCAAGGTTCTACAAGGCAACATTAAGGCCTTTGCCTGGTCATACGAAGATATGCCAAGCCTAGACCCATACTTAGTACAACATAACATTATATTGGACCCTACCATTAGACCAATTAAGCAAAAAGTATGTAAGATAAAACATGATTTGGCCTTGCCATTTTGTGATAAGATCTCAAAGCTCTACAAAGCTAGTTTCATTTGGGCTATTGACTACGCCATATGGGTTTCCAACATAGTGGTAGTCCCTAAGAAAAATGGGAGTATCTATATTTTCATTGATATTTGAGACCTAAATAAAGCAACTATCAAGGATAACTTCTCGTTTCCTAGTATTGATCAGCTTATCGATACTATGGATGGGCATGCCTTATTATCCTTTATGGATAGGTTCTTAGGATACAAAAAAATTAGTATCAACCTAGATCACCAACTTAGCATAACCTTCATGACCCCTTGGGGGACCTTTTACTACACTATGATGCACTTTGGCCTTAAGAATGTAGGAGCAACCTATCAATGAGCCATGACTTATATCTTTAGTGATTACATGCTAGGTTTTCTTAATGATTACATGGACAACATAGCTGTTAAGTCCAAAGAGGCTAGTGACCATGCTATTGACCTAGATCTTGTGCTTAAATGGTGCCTCAAATATGAGCTTAGGTTAAATCCCAAGAAGTGCATCTTTGGTGTCAAGACCAGTAAGATGCTTGGCGTTGCGGTATCTGAAGCAGGGATACATGTCAATCCTGATAAGGTTAAGGCTATATCCAAATTATTAGCACCTACCAACCTTAAGAGAATCTTGGGATTGTAAGACATATTGCAATTTATTCGTAGGTTTATTACTAGGCTTACAGATAAATTACAGCCCATGCAACACTTGCTTAAGAAATGGGTTTACTATGAGTGGATGGCCCAATGCCAAGAGGCCTTTAAAAACCTTAAGCAAGAGTTCACACAACTACCAATAGTCTATCTTCCACAAGAGAGTAGAATTTTTTACATGTACCTCACCATCTCTAACACATCCATTGCCTCTCTAATTTGCCAAAATGTGATGATGGAGTGAAAATGCTAGTATACTATCTTAGCAATGCATTAGTTGCCTACAAAACTTTTCGATACACTAAAGTGGAGAAATATTGTCTAGCACTAGCATTCTCATTGAAGAAGTGGAGAACTACCTCTTTAGAGGCTAAGTTAATATCATTTGCAAAGATAACATGCTCAGAGCCATAACAACCAGTATCTATGAGAGTAGTCGCATAGCCCAATGAAAAGCCATAATTGTAGAGTTTAACCTTCACTACATCTCTCAATCCTCAATGAAAGGTCAAGCTATAGTTGTACAACTCACAGTTTCACCTATTGATCACCAGGAAGCCATAGATCTTGAGTTCCCTGATGAGCATATTAGTATTGTTAGCCAAGTGCCTAAGGATTATGAGGTAGTCATGCACTTTGATGAAGCTTCAACTACCCATCGGGCCAATGATGCTAGCATCATAATATTCCAATCTAGTCAAATCCAACCCTTCACCTATCATTTTGAGTTCCCATGTACCAACAACATAGCAACATACAAGGGTTTGATTAGGGAAATGATGGTAGCCCATGATCAAGAATTTAGATGCTTAGTGATTAAAGGTGATTCCCAACTTGTCGTTAAACAAGTAAAAAAAGTCTATGGATGTAAATCCAAACACTTACAATCATACAGTGACCTAGGGAAAATATTGTTACAACAATTTGTAGATGTTGATATCCAACACATACCCCAAAACAAGAACACCATAGCCGATGCAATTCCAACATCAGCTTTCAGTGTGATGCAAAATGTGTTTAATAAGTTACCCATCTTAATCATGGACTATGCTATTTTCATCATGTAGAACACTGAAGATACCTTTGTAGTCATCATCCATACTACACCTACCAAGGAGTGGTATCACAATATCAAATTTTACCTAATGCATGGTGATTCTTCACAAGGCCTAACTACTGCCCAAAAGGATGCTGTACAAAAAAGATTGAAGCAGTATGTCATTATAGGTGATAACACATTATGTCAACGATCCTATGATAGTATATTACTAAAGTGCTTAGGTAAAACTAAAGCTAGAACAGTCCTAGAGGAGGTTCATGAGGGTGTTTTTGAGGGACATATAGGACCAAGAGCTATGACTTCTAACATTAGGTAGTTAGGTTACTATTGGCCCTCTATGGAAAGCAACCACATGCAAAAGGTTAAGCATTGGGACACATGCCAATGACATAGTAACCTTATGCACATATCATCAATGGAGTTGCATACAACTTAAATCACCTAATTTTTTCAACAATGGGTGTTCGATATCATTGAACATATAACACCCAAGTCTTCTGCAAGTCATAGCTTCATCATCACTACAATTGAATACTTTACAAAGTAGGTTGAGGCTATTCCCTTAAGGAAGACTACATTTGAACAAGTTTTCAAATTTATCTTAGATAACATTATAGTCCATTTTCGCATATCCATGAGCATAGTTATAGATAATGGACCACAACTTAGTAGCCATGAAACAAATTATTTTTATCACAACCTAGCCATTAAGCATTCTTTCTCATCACCTTATTATCCTCAGGCCAACAGACAAGTAGAGGCAAGCAACAAGGCCATTATCAACTTACTAAATAAGATACTAAATAATAGCAAGCATAAATGGCATGATCAGCTTGCCCATGCAATATGGGCTTACAGAACAACCTATCACATGACAACTAGAATAATTCCTTATTTCTTGGTTTATGGTTTTGAAGTTTTTTTACCTCTTGAATTGTAGGTGCCATCACTTCAAGTAGCCTTGACTAACTTTACCAATGATAAGCAAAATAAAGAGTTGCAAATAGTGGTCCTAGACTCAGTGGAGGAGCAAAGTATGTAAGCACTTACTCACATCAAACACTATCAAGGGAGGTAGAAGTGATAGCACCACCATAACTTAACCAAGCATAAGATCAAAGAAGGTGACCTAGTTCACAAAGTCATCTACGAGCATGCAGATAAATTCTTAGGGAATTGGAAAGGGTCCTTCCTAGTCACTAAAGCCTATGGTAATGGAGCATACAGAATAGCTGACATGGACAATAATAAGCTGGACAATCTGGTCAATCATTCCTATCTGAAGCCATATTACATGTACCCAATGGTCATTAATAAGTGAGCCTACTCTAAAGTGGCCTGCTAAGGCCTTAAACTAGCAACACAGCATGTTAAGGCCTTAAATCAACATCACAGTCTACTAAGACTCTAAATTGGCACCATGGTCTGCTATGACCTTACACTAGCACCATGGCCTGCTAGGGCCTTAAACTAGTACCATAGCCCAAGATGGCCTTAAACTAGTAACATTGGTGACTTGGATGGTTTAGTTTTATTCTCCATGTGGCCTATATATGCATTGTAACATTGTAACATGCTTTGTTTACTTGGTTTTCTTATTCTCTTAGAGTTGTGTTTGTAGGATGAAGATTGGGGCCATCACAAGGTTGTAACTCAGTATGGTAGCAAGTCATCAGGTGGCCTCAATGTGCAAGATTCAATGAGTTTGTCCTACTATGTCAAGTGTACTTGTACCATTGCCCTCCCTCTAACATCACTCCTTGAGCCCAACCCCATAGGTTGATGATCACTTTTCCTACCCTAAGCAACATTGTTGGCCTATGTTTGCTACTCATGCACTATTGTCATATGATATTTTCTTGGCATGCTCCATCTCCAAGTCCACTTGAATGTAACATAATTTATTTAGTGGAAAACTATTAAGTCCATTGAGAGTCATACATCTCATTTAATGGGATAACTCTCAAGTCCATTGGCTGTAACACAACTCATTTGATGGGAAAACTATGTCAAAGTGGCCCTGGCAGTGAAACCCAATGAAGGTTTTACCCAAAAAAAAAAAAAAGAGCAAGCAATAGGGAAAGAAAATTTCCAAGGAGCCAAATGGCCAAAGAAGCCTCAAAGCCCAATGGCCAAAATACTCTTTGAATGAAGTGGTTAGTTCCTCAAACACATTTGTTGAGTGACCAACACTTCAAAATATGTCAGTATCACACTACAACCATGGTGATAATGTGTGGAATGCATAGTCAGCTTTCATGATCATCTCTCTAATTACGACTACCACTCATTCATCATAGCCCCATCCCATCACCAAAATCACAATTCGACATGGTTCAACATTACTGGATCAAGTGCAGAGAGGGAACATTGGTGGTGGACCTATAGTTGTGTTTTGTATTCTTTGTTGGTGCCTCTCAAGTCAATCCTCTAAATACCAACAAAGAGGGGCCAATGAAGCACCACCAAATTTACATGTTGAAACCTTTGTAATCTCATCCCAGAATGTTGAGGTAGTATTTTATTGTAAATGTGATGGTTGTAATCCATGAAGGGGTAATCTCACATGTTTTATACCTTTGAGGCTAGAAAATGCTACATAAGTGATCAAAGCCTCATTCTCCAAGTGAAAAAAGTCACATTATGTCTATATTTTGTCTTGCGAAAGTTAAAAATGCCTTTTGGAATATCAAAAATGGAAATTTGATGGATTTTATGGGGGGTACACATTTTTCTACGTTGACACACCCCCTATAGGAGGTAAGCCAGCTAGGAGACTTCAAGGCCAAGATGGAGAAGTGCAAAGGGGTGGAACTCACCTATCCCCATAGTGGAAAAGTGGGGTGACCCAACCTAGATGGGTTGACCTTCATCCCTAGTGTTGACCTCCCATTTCTCCTCAATGTTGACACTCTCCCCCAATGGGAGAGAGTTAGCCAGCTAGGAGAGATGGGGTTAGATAGCGTGGAGGGAGTTAGATAGCTAGGATGCATGGAGATGGATCTCACCTACCTCCTAAACATGGTAGCTAATTTTCAGAAATTTGGCAGCCAATCTACACCCAATCAGTCAGTCATTTGCAACCAATTGATAGCCCAAATCATGGCCATAACCCTATAAAAATCATACATTGGCACCATGTTAAGTTGGGACACTTTGGTAATTTAGCATCTTTGGCATTTTGACATCCAAGAGCTCTTGCTTCCTTAGTAGAAACATAGCTTCTTGGCACCTAGTACTATGGAACCTCTATAATGTATTACCCCCTATTAGCCTCTCTAATCACTGAATCCTAGTGTGGTGCACTTTTGCTACCCAATCCTTCACAATTTCCTAACCTCATTAATAACCAACATTGCAGATCTAAGGTGGTGACAAAGGAAGTTCAATAGAATTAGGAGTGGTAGAGATACCAGATTGTGGAGTTGATTGTGACTTCAACGGGCCCTAGACCCCCATCTAAGTGAACCCCCTTGCCCCCCTCTCGGGTACCAAATTTGTACACCCCTTTGAACTCATTCTTTGTTTATTTAATAAAGTTTATGATTTTCATTTGGTGTACAATTATACAGATAATTATTATATTTTTAGTACATTACTTTATATATCTGCATCTTCTTGCTTTGTTACCCCCATTTTGCATCCCCCTCAAGTCCTTGGGTGATCTATCAAATCATCCAGAGCACCCTAGATTCCATTTTCCATGCAAACGCCCAAGGGGATTCAAGGTTGAGGCTACTTGTGACTAAGAATCCTTGGTTTTTTCTAGTGATCAAGATTTTTTGTCCCAACACACATGTTGAAAATAGGAATTCTTTATGTAGAAAAGAGATTAAGTCCAAAGAAAAAATTACTCTAGCTAGATGTTGAAAAAGGCATGCAAATAGATTTTCCAGTTCACAAGTCCAAAGAATGGTGGAACTACTATTCTTGGGTGTTAGAGTGGGGAAGGTAACACAAGGCACATAAAAGGTTATAAAAAGTGGGAAAGGCCAATCACATTAGGTTATTACATGAGGTATCCATGATAAAACATAAGTATCAAATGTTTGTATAAGTGATCGGTGCAAAGGATACTTACAAGTTGTTTACAGAATCATTTGTGATTGCTAATTCTCCTAGTCCTCAAATCACCACCACATCTAGGGAGACTACCACCATTGATTTTTCCCATGCCCCACCTAATTGGATAGACTTAGAGAGGAAAAAAATCTTGGCATGAATGGATCTCAGAGATATTGACTAGGCAAACATGAGTGAAGAACATATTCTTCACAGATTTGAGAAAGATCTCCGACAATTTACCCCAGAAGATATAACTCTTGACTCCCCATAAGGTTTGTGTAATTGGTGCTTTAAATTTTATGGTTTTATTTTATTTAGTTTATGTTGTTGTATAGTTTTTTTATACTTCTATTATTCTTGGTTATCATGTTCACAAACTATTTTTATGTTTTATTGTTTAGGTTCCAAGTAGTAAGGATGATAATGCAGATAATGGTGCTAATGATTTGGATGATATTAATGATGACATTCCTCCTCCTCCTCCTCCTACCTAGTTTTGGTTATAGCTAGAAATGTAATACTTTGTTATTTATATTGCATTATTATAGTNTCCTCCTCCTCCTCCTACCTAGTTTTGGTTATAGCTAGAAATGTAACACTTTGTTATTTATATTGCATTATTATAGTTTTTTTTATGTGTTAGCTACTATAGCCCTTGGGACTATTTATTATTATTATTTATTATCATATGTTGCATAGTGCAACTATGGCTATGAGACATGGATGTTATTCCTTCATTGTTTGTCACACAATGTGACTATTATAAATATTTTAGTTTTATGACACCTTATATATCATATAATATTATCTTTATTTTAGTTTGGTTTTATATTTTTGTTGCATAAAATGGCTATGCATTAAAATAACAAGGTTATGGAGCAAACTAAGAACGTAAAAATAGGTATAATCAAAAACAAACAAGCAAATGAGTTATGATATACATGTAAAATAAGTAAAATAAAAACATGAATTTACCAATTCTAAGCCCTTGTAGCCCAATAGTTTTAGGCCATTGTAGGCTCTTGTTAATTTTATTTTTGTGTTTTTCTATTTTTTATGGTATTTTATAGTTCTAAGTAAATGTAAAAGAAGAAGACATGATTTGTAATTTAACACAAGAATGTAAAGTAAGGATATGTAATAGAAAGATAAATATAATGAAGGAAAAATATTAAAAATAGAATGTAAACATGTAAATAAAATAGAAAACAAGGCTATAGATTAAAATACTTAGCCATATCATACAGGGTTGAGTAAGTAGGAATTGCACTCAATTGCACAACTGTTTCCTAATCTTTGAGAGAGTAGGTTCTATGTTGCATAATTTTTTACTCTCCATTACCTTCACTAATGATGTTAAATGGGAGCTCTTCCCATGCTTTGATCATGGCCCCTATGTTGTTGGCATTGGTTTTTTTTTTTGACATTATCATGATTCTTTGTTTTGTTTTGGCTTATAGGAGTTTCTTCTTGAAACTCCACCTCAAAGCCTAAAGAGCCAACCAAAGTTTGATGCTGGATTACCTTAGCAATTATCTTCTTTGTAAAATTGTCACCTCATCTATGACTAACATGTGAGTCGTATCATTGAGGAATAGTTTTAAAGTCAAAAAGATCATCAAAACAATAAACAATTAGATCCAAATTCAATTAACAACTCCGCACTTATGATGTCGCTCATAAGTAAAATCAAAAAGCCCTCATCCTAACTTCTAATATTAAGGTCAAACATGAAAATAGTTAATTAAACCAAATTAAAAAATACAATAATTTATCATAACTATGAGAAGATTACAAAGGAGACATCAGCTAATCTATGACCCTGCTCTGCTACCTTTATAATGCAGCAACTTCATAGCCTTAATAACATCAATGGTTGTTGATTGCCATAGGGTGTTAACAATATTTCTTAAAAATTTCGAGTACAAATAAATAAGAATTCAATTTGGTTTGGGTTCTTTCTTGAATTTCACATCCCCTTTAACTCATAGATGAACTTCTCATTTATACATCAAGTGATTTACAATAACTAGGAAAAATAAGTATTTGGAAATTGATTAATATTAAAGAATTTGATAGCAATCAATTTTAGAGTTTTTGAATTGCATCACAATTTTGGGGATCTTTGATACTCGATTTAGATCACCTAGGGATTGCAATCGATATCTTGATTACTTCACAACATATTTCTTCTCTAGAAATCTGTGTTATTGATTTGTATCACTATTGCTATAAGGATTGATATAATTGACATCGATTTCCATCGCTACCATGATTTCCTACAATACATAGAACTCAACACGAAAATTAATACTTATCAACTTCTATTACTAAAATCAACTATCTTCAGTACAATAAAACAATAAAAAAATAAAATGAAAACTTATAAGCTTAGAAACTAGACTGTTAAGGGATTCAACAAAACCTCCAACTATCCTTTGGCCAATGCCTGGCCATAAAGACACAAAAAAATTACTAATAAAAATCATTATCAAGCATAAAATATGCACAACTACATAAGGTGGCTATGAAAATAATATAAAACTACTATTAAGATGTTGATTCTATATTCATATTACATCATTCTAAAATTAAAAATTTATCTAGCTCATTATATTTAATTCATGTATAAACATATAAATAAACAAAAAGATTATTAATGTTAACCATCATTCCATCATGGTTTTAATAAGAAACAAACATTACACTTGTCCAGAGTCACAATAATGGCTACACATCCATGCATCAACAAAAATAAAATCAAATCCAAGACATATATCAAGCCTCTAAGCCTGCTTCCACCTCCATATCCTCTTCAAAATGAGAGGGGTTTGTCCCTTCATCATCATCCCAAATTTGAGGATGAACATGTTTTTTAATGTCCACCATCCTCTTCTCCATGGTGATGAGGTTGAGTTAATCCTTTCTAACATTGATAAAATTTTCCTTTATGTGGACCAGACTTCCTAGAACTAGCTTTGAACCTCATCTCTAAACCCTTGTATTTCACTAGCTTCAAGTGCCAATGATGAACCTGATCCTTGATGAAAAAACCAACCTTTGTATAAATTTTTAAAGGATGGAAAAATGTTTTTTTCTAGGATTGAAAGATGCACCTTTATTTCCTTTTGGAGCTCAGGAACTCTAGACTTCCAAAGAATTGCTAAAATAAACAAAGGAAAGCACAACTTCAAGGAATAATCATTGTAATGGTAGACTAAATACCTAATTGGAAGGTAAGAAAAATTTTCTTCCTCCTCAAACTTCAATGCTTTCATAACATGGAGTGTAGCGCTAAGCGTGTAAGTAGTGTGCATTGAAGCCAAGATGTTCATGAAGATCATCCTGACCATCACGTGATGCTTAGGCTAAAGGTTCACAAAATGCAAACACTATGCTTGCAACTACTCCAAATTGGACTCACAAATAAATTGGTGGAAGAGATCATATTTCTCTTCCATGCTTGATTTTGGCCAAAAGATATTGTCTCCCCTAGTTGGTAGTCAAAACCACTCCTATAGCCTGGCCACTATCACCTTGACTCTTGTCATCTGAATGGAAGAAACTAAAGAATACTCTAGTGGATCAAACTTGGTAAGGTGAAGTTTAAGATTTCTATAAAGTTCCAAGACCTTATCTCAAATAGACCAATTGATGAAGGATCTAATGAAAACCCCATAGCCCATTGTTTTCAACTGCTACCACACTGCCTTGTCCATGTGGTTGAACCACTCAAAGTAGTCAACCTCGTAGTGCCAAGAAGAAATTTTTAAGCATTTTCTCCTTGGTGCCTATAATATAACCAAAATATCTAGCATACCAAAATTATCAGCCAGGTTCTACATAAAGCCCATGCTTACCTTGGCTTGCTACTCAGCACTTGATGATTCAACCATTTTATAATGAAGAACTATGCACTAACTAAAAAAATAAAATTAACATTTCATGCTTGATTTGGAAAACCCATTATAGTGGGAAAATTTTTCTTACCCTTCTGAAAAATGGTTGGTATAAAAAGATGAAGGTTCATGTGGATGTGCAGACATCACTTCTTACTATGGTCCCTCCTAGAAAGGTGCTATGAATTTTAGTTGAAGAAAGTGAAGATTCTAAACTGTAGATGAAGGCCTTAATCTACACTACCTCATGGGGGTTTTGCCAACAATGTTTATCTACCCCATGAGGTGGTGCCTTTATACTAAATCTACCATCTTACAATTACTTTTAACTCTTTCTCAATTTTAACTATATGGATATTCATTACAACCTTGATGTGGATCATAATTTCTTGGGTCAAGTTTCATAGATCCATCAATATAGATCGATATATAAAATATTCAAGCCTCAAATATATTGATTTATATCGCAATCATGTTGATAATAGTTGAAACATTTGAAAAAGTTTTAGACATATTAATTAGGATCGATCTAGCTACAAGAAGCAACATGTTTGACCAACATATCAAATTATATCAAAGTCACATTGTTCAGATGCAAAATATTCCATCAAATTTGTTCTTCCTCAATTCAGATCAATTAAGTATATCTAAATCAACATATCCATTATACCTTATATCTATTTAAGTTGATTAAATTGATATTTATATTGATACCTTGAGTACTATCTTTCACTCTATCAAACCATATCGTAGGAATCAATATATCTTGATTTGTCTTTTAGTGAGACACCAACTAGTCGGTGTCTCTCAATATGCCCAATTTCAACATCTTTAAGTTTCTCTCTCTAACTTCTATAGATGTCGAAACCTTAATATCCTTTGAAAAAATAACTTATTATAATCGCTCCTCATCGCGAAATGCAAAACTAATCGATATTGGCATAAAAATTTTATTCACTTAATAATGTACATGATTTTACTCCCTTTTTCACTTCTTGTAATAAATTCGTATTATTTGGGTAGGGGTCCACATATAACTCCATTAGTAAGGCCCTCCCTAGGATTGATTGGGCTAAAACATCATCTCATAAGGTTTGCTTCATTTAGTGCAAGAATGTCTTGCAAACTTAAGGTCTTGACCTTTTCTATATTCTAAGGATCTGAGATGCATTTCTTGCATCAAATTCATTTCCTAACTTGCTCTTGGATTAGCTCCCATATTTTTTATACCCTACTATCATATACATTTGAAGTTGGTTATCCTTCCCCACCCCACCTAATTAATCTAGGATATGTATGATACCTATGTTAATTATTAGAAATATAAGAAATAATTAAACAGTGGGTTGGCCAAATGGATATACCAAAAAGCAAAAAAAAAATTACCATGGGTTTTATATATACACTATTATATATAGTGTACTGATAGCCTCAAGTCATACAAATGTTAGTATTCAGAATGGGCCACCATAGGAGGGATCTCAACCACTAACACCTATGGAGGGCATAATGGGAAACACATGTTAGACCCTTGCATGAAAACTAATGCTAGACATAAGAGATGGCAGCTCAAAAAAGAAAAAGATGGAAGATAAAATAAAAGAGAGAAGAAAAAAGAGGAACACATAATATGCTTTAAGTTCATAACTAACACGAAGCAAGGGACAAATAAACCAAGGAAAATGAGTAAAAATGAAGGAAAGTAGTAAAATACCTAATAAGATAAGTCAATCCATGAAGTTTAGTGTCATACACTAGGTAAAAGGTGATAGCTAAAAAATGAATATGGAAAATAATTTCTCCATCCTCAAGCACTCTACTTATGGAATGAGAATCATCAAGATGCTAAAAAGTGTGAGCCATGATCATCGCTCCAAACATAAGGTTCTTGTGGGAGTGTGACCTTGCTCATGATTGAAGGTTTTTATGGGACCTTGTGACGTATAGTGCTAATTTTTTTAACCAGTTGGACGTCTTCAATCATGAGGTTCTTATGGGGGAAAAATTCTCTTTGAATATATGTGATGGTGGCTCACTTGATTACAATGACATTTCTCATGCTAAAGGCATCTTTATAGCTAGTCCTAATATGACACACCCTTTCCTCCATATTAACTTACCAAGAAGGTAATTAATATGACCTTTCATAAATGCTCACAAACCAGATGTGGTTATTATTCTAACGATCATGAAATTTAAAGACTTAAAGAATATTGGAAAAACAAAATAATAATCAATTAGTATAATTTATTAATTTATTAATCTAAAGCTCACCCTTAGAAGGATTTTGGATTTAAACCAACCTATCTCAAGGTAGCAGGAGTTGTCCTTCTCCTTTGCATTCTAAACACAATGCTAATGAATTCTATTAAGTTCCAACTAACAATAGAATTTACTATTATCCTCTACATTTTTTAAGGAAAAATTCATAGACTAAAATACTTTATTTATTATATTAAAATATCAGGTAGTGCTCTTATTCAAGGTTACCACCCATGGCTTGAACTTCTAATTAACTCATTTCATATTCTTCATTATCATTGGGATAAGTTGGTTCACTTAGCTCTACTAGTTCATCTCCTCCTAGTTCTTCAATATGATGTTGATGATATAATTTAAGTTTTTGTCCATTGACTAGAAATGTAGATGATGAATCATCAATAGATGAAATTAAGCACTCCATTATGATAGGGTTGTACCACTAGATAAGGGCCTTCCCATCAAGTTCTTAGCTTACCTAGAAATTTGTGTAATCTGAAATTATGAAAAAGAACTTTATCATCTATTGAAAAATGTTTCTTAAAAATATTCTTATCATGTAGAATATTCTCTTTTTTTATAATTTTTCACTTGTCAAGGGCTCATTTCATCAAGTTCATGTATTTGGGTCATTCTAGAGTCATGATTTATTTTTTCATCAAAATTCAATTGTTGTGCTAATCATAAAGATTAATATTTGATTTCTACAAGAAATAAACATTATTTTGCATAAACCACTTGATAAGGTGAATAATATAAACTTGTTTATATGTAATTCTATGGGCCCAAAGTGCATCTTGTAATTTTTTTACTAGTCTTTCCTTTTAGCACATACAGTTTTAATTAATAACTTTAAAGTAATTCTATTTGCATTTTCTACTTGACCATTTGTTTGTGGATGATAGGCAGTAACTATTTTATGTTGAATTCCACAAGACAAGGAATTTTTCCATTATTCTATTTACAAAATAAGTTCCTTGATCACTTATGATCGTCCATGGAGTTCCAAATCATGTTAGAATATTTTCTCTAAGGCTATGGCTACTTTAACATTATGTGTTGGGATGGCTTTAGCTTCTACCCACTTGGTAACATAATTAATACAAGTCAAAATGTATTAACATTCATTGGATGGTGGAAATGGTCCTAAAAAGTCTATTCCCCACACATCAAATGATTCAGTTATTAAAATTGGATTTAGTGACATTTCTTGTCTTTTAGTTATGGCCCCTATTCATTGGCATTTATCACATTCTTGGACATATTTATGTGCATCTTTAAATAGTGAAGGCCAATAGAATCCAATTTGCAAAATTTTGACAACAATGCATCTACTATCAAAATGTCCATCTCCAAGGTCATCATGGCACATATGTAAAATTTGTTGTTATTCATCCTTAGCCACACATCTTCTTGCTATATTATCTTTACATATTCTGTAAAGATATGGTTCATTACAAATGTATTTAGAGAAATTTCTTAAAAATGATTTCTTTTCCTCATTACTCCATTATGTTGGGGTTTTCATAGTGATAAGATAGTCTACTATATCAGCAAATCATGAATCCTTCTTTATGGAAAAGAGTTGTCCATTAGGGTATTCATCATAGAATACTCTTTTTGTCCTATTTGCATCCCTTGTTTCTAATCTAGAAAGATTATCTACCATAACATTTTCTCTATCCCTTTTATCTAAAATTTCTAAAGCAAATTCTTGGAGTAATAGACACCATCTCATTATTCTAGCATTTTCTATCTTTTTAGTAGCTAAAAATTTAATGGTTGAATGGTCAGTATAAACTCTAATTTTATATCCTAATAAATAATATCTAAATTTATCCAAATAATATAAAATTGCTAAAAGTTCTTTTTCCATAGCTATATAATTTACTTGGGCTTGATCTAAACTTTTAGACACATAATAGATGACTCATGGCTTATTATTTTTATATTGTTCTAAAATTGCCCCTACATTGATGTCACTAGCATCACACATCAAATTGAATGGAAAATCCCAATTGGATACATTAAGTACAAGTGTGGTGATGACTCTTTTCTTAATTCTAAAAATGTCTCTTGACAATCATTATTCCATACAAAACGAACCTCCTTTTCTAGGAGCAAGTAAAGTGGTTTAGCAATTGTTTAAAAATCTTTGGTAAATTGCCTCTAATATTCAACATGTCCTTGAAAGGATTGAAGAATCTTTAAATTAGTTGGAACTAGGAGTGTAGATATTACTTTTACTTTTTCTTCATCCATTCTTATTCCATCCTTAGAGATAACGTGTTCCAAGACTATACTACTTGTAACCATCAGATGACTCTTTTCCCAACTCAATTTTAGATTTTGAATAATACATTTTTCTAACACATATTCTAAATGTTGTAATGTTTGTTCATAAGTGTCTCCATAGATCGAAAAATCATCCATAAATACTTCCACATAGAATTCTAACCTATCAAAGAATACTGATATCATGGCTCTTTAAAAGGTAGCATGTGCATTACAAAGGATGAAAGGCATTCATCAGTAAGCAAAAGTTCCATATGGACATGTAATTGTTGTTTTATGCTAGTCCTCAGGTGCAATGGATACCTAATTATAACTGCTAAACCCATCCAAAAAACAATAATATCGATGTCCTTATAATTTCTCTAAAATTTTTCCTATCTATGGTAAAGAAAAATGATCCTTTTGTGTTTTGATTGAGCTTTCTATAATTGATACAAACTCTCCATTTTTCACTTTTTTTAGGAACAACAGTAACAGGACTTACCCATTCACTATCAGCTATTGGATAAATGATTCCTTCCTTCCAAAGTTTAGAAATCTCATCCTTAACTATTTGTTTTCAAGATGGATTAATTCTTCTAGGGGGAATTTTTACCGATTTCACATTATCTTCTAGATAGATATGATGTTGGTAGATGTTGGACGAGATTCCTTGATGAAGGTCCTCATAACTTCATGCAAATGCCTTAGAATTTCTATGTAAAACTTCTAATAATTTAGCTTCTTGATAATCATAAAGTCAGAAATTTATTATTAACAATCTATTATGATTAAGGAAAATGTCCTTAAGAGTGCTAGGTAATTCTCTAAGATCCAAAGAATCATTATTAGGTGGTTGAATTATTTCTCCAATATTAGCTAATCCCAAATTCAAAATTTGATCAAGGAGATACTGTTGTTCTTTTGTAGAAGGGTCTAAAGGTCATTCCTCAAAATTATTTAATACTAGTGTTTCCCTGTCATGTGCCATTATTGAAGTGGATATTATATAGAGCACTCTTGTCTCTTCCAAATCTTGATTCAGTTGGTCCTATTTTGCATTATTGTATATGTTAAGCATAAAAGTAAGATTAGAAAAAGATAATTGGAATTGCCCTGATCTAAAATTAATTATCACATCAGCTATTGCTAACCAAGATCTACCTAGTATGATGGAAAAATAGTTATGGATCTTTTACTTCCAATACTACAAAATCAATAGGGTATTTTCCTCTTTCAATCTCTACTATTAAATCTTCCACTACTCCTATAGGTTTTACATTAAAACCATCAGCCAAAGATATTTTCATATTTACCTTTCTTATATCCTCTAAATCAAGTGACCGAGCCATTTCAAGTGGCATAATATTGATACTAGCTCCTAGATCCAATAGGGCATTCTTAATAATATTTCCATTTATTATAATTAGAATTGTAGGAACTCCTGGATCTTGATATTTTGGAAGTTCATGGCTTTTTATAAGTTAAGAAGGATTATCAACCAAATAAACTTACCTAGGAATCTTTCCTTTTCTTCTCTTAGTGCATAATTTCCTTAAATACTTAGCATAATGGGGTCTATCCTTCATAGCTTTTTCTAAAGAAATATGCAAATATAATTTACTAAACATTTTTTCTTTATGAGAATTAGTTATAAAGTCCTCTTGCAATCATTTAGGAAAAGGAGGTAAGGTTGTTTATCTAGGCAAAGGAGAAGAGGTTAATGGTTGTTCTCTTTCCCTTATTGACTAGTTATTTTCCTCTTCATTTAGTACTTGTGGTTGAACTTTTTCTTGTATTTCAACTTCTTGAAATCTAACCTTCTTTTGGGGTCTAGATTCAATGGTCTTTCCACTCCTAGTAGTGATGAAATGAAATTGATTCTTACCCTTTCTTTGATATGTAGGATTTGGCTCATATTGAGAAGGTAATTCATTCTTTGTTAAGTCTTGGAATCTTCTTCTTGTTTCACTCATGAATTGCCTATTTTCCGTAATGAAGAAAGTAAGAATTTGAGTGGGTTTATCTAAGTGCTCCTTAGTTGGGCTTTTAAATGGTCTAAAATTATTTTGAGGATATTATTGTTGAAAAGGTGGTCTCTATGGGAAAGTGATTGTTGGTTGGCTTCTATATTGTTGAAAATACTTCACTCATTCTTGCACTTTCTCTTAACAATATGACAAGGATGGGCAAGTGGTGCAATCATGTTGTGGGCTACCACAAAGGCTACATACTTCACTTTGTAGCATGTGAGCTTGTTTCTTTATTAACTATGTTAACTTGTCCACTTTTTTATTTATTTGTTTAGTTTGTTGGATCATGTCTTGCATGATGTTGGGTTTTGGCCACCTCTTACTCTAATCTACTAATGAATCTATTATTCTTCAACCATCTTCCAATGTTACATTTAGTATATTTCCACTACATGAAAAATCAACATTTTGCCTACAATACAGTAATAAACCTTCTACAAAAATTTGAATAAGTTGATGGGTTGAAAATCCATGATAGGGATTCTTTACATATATCCCCTTAAACCTATCAAAAGTACTCTCATAATCCTCATATTCTTGTTGCATAAAACTCATTAGCTGCTTTCTTAATGAATACAACCTATCATTAGAGAGAAATCTTTGGAGAAAAGTGGCCTTAAATTCTCCCATGAACTAATATGTGTCCTAAGGGTTTGTAGCCAAAAATCATCTTTACCTTTCAAGGTTGACTTAAAAGCAATCATTTTGGTTCTGTCCCAACTTTGAGGTGGTAGCATTGCTAATGTGATTTCAAATTCTCTTGTGTGAGTGATTGGGTCTTCATCATTTGTTCCCCTAAAAATAGGTAATAAGTGAATATTTTTAACCTCTACATATCCACCTTATGGAAAAACTAATGCTCCTTGAGGTATGATTTATGTGCTTTGATTTAATAAATCCCCAAGAGTTTGTCCTTGGTGGGCCTATCCAATTGGAATATTAGAACCTAAACTACCAAGGGAAAAAGGAATTAAACCAAAAAGAAAGTGAAGAAGGTGTATGGTGTGAGGCAGATCCAATTGTAAAAGTAGAAGTTACTATTAGGGTTGTAATTAGACTTAGTATAGAAATAGAGGCTACTGATGTAATTGGAATTTGCAAATTTAAGGTATCTATAGGTTGGGTGATTCCTCCCATTGTGGTTACATTACTTAATATTTGGTTAAAGCTTCAACTCTGGGAACCTACCACCACAGTTGAACTCATAGTTTGCATTGTACTAGTTGGAATATCGAATGGAGGATTAAAAGATGTAGAAAAGTTGGAGTGTATCCTTTCCCTTTCTATTTAATCTTCCTTGTTGATATAATGTTGCTCTTCAAAAGAGGAAAAAGGGATTGGATTTGGTTATCTTTGTTCCTATTATCTTGTCTTAAATTCATTCATGTATACTTATAAGGCTAACGGTATTTCTAGAAGGTTGAATTCGTGTTGGGTTTTTGGGTCGCTTTGTTAGTTTTATTTAACAATCACTTTCCTCCTTAGCACATTTGTGGGGGACCAATCCTGAGACTCTTCAAACTAATTTAATTAATCTTGAAATTATTGCTTTAATTGCAAATTTCTTTATAGCCTTAGCAAGTTGGGCAATAAGAGGGGCTGATTCTTGGGATTGTACTTTTTCCTTATTTTTAAACTTTTTAATACAAGAAAAACAATAAAAAGAAATCATGTCTTAAACTACTTAACCAAAATAAATAAAAATAAATATATAGCATACCTGTTGAAAAGTACTAAATCTACAAAATAAATTTGAAAATGTACAGAACCCTTAATGATGATTAAATCTACCTTCTTAGCAACAGTGCCAAATTAATCTAGCCAAAGCTTGATGCTAGATTACCTTAATAATTATCATTATTGTAAAGTTGCTGCCTTGTCTGTGACTAACCTATGAGTCGTATCTATGGAGGAATGGTTTCAAAGTTAAAAATATAGTCAAAATAATAAATAATTAGATCTAAATTCAATTAAAAACTCCACACTTATGACTGTCACTAATAAGTAAAATCAAAAATCCCTCATCCTAACTTCTAATATTAAGTTCAAAGATGAAAATAATTAATGAAACCAAATTGAAAAATACAATAATTTATTATAAATATCAAAATATTACAAAGGAGACATCACCTAATTTGTGACTCTACTTTGCTACCTTCACAATGCAGCAACTTCATAGCCTTAATAACATAAATGATTATTGATTGTCACAAGGTATCAACAATCTTCC
This sequence comes from Gnetum montanum, assembly GCA_015680685.1. Lineage (NCBI taxonomy): Eukaryota > Viridiplantae > Streptophyta > Gnetopsida > Gnetales > Gnetaceae > Gnetum > Gnetum montanum. The sequence continues at coordinate 210,604 of MNCI01036318.1, read as the reverse complement.
TTAACAATTTCTATTACAAATAAAGAAGAATTCAATTTGATGTGGATTCTTTCTTGAATTTCATATCCCCCTTACTCATAGATGATCTTCTTATTTATACATTAGGGGATTTACAATAATTAGAAAAACAAGTGTTTGGAAATCAATTGGTATCAAAGAATTTGATAGCAATCTATTTCAAACTTGTTGAATTGCATTGTGATTTCAAGGATCTTCGATACTCAATTTAGATCACCTAGTGACTAAAATTAATATCTTTATTTCTTCATAATATATTTCTTCTCTAGAAATTTGTGTTATCAATCCATATTGCTATTGCTATAAGGATCAATATAATTGATGTCAATTTTCAATACTACTGTGATTTCTTGTGTCACATAGAACTCAACAAGAAAATTAATACTTATTGAATTCTATTACTAAAATCAATTATATTTGGTATAATAAAATAGTTAAAAATAAAAATGTGAACCTATAAGGTTAGAAACTAGAATGTTAAGGGGTTCAACAAAGCCTTGTTTTATGCTAACATTGTTGACAAACAATGGGATTGTATTGTCTTCATCAATGATAATTTCACCTCCCTCATAAGATAGGTAAATTTCTTGATGAATTGGAGAATAGGCCACTTGTAATTTCACTAACTAGGATCTTCCTAGGATTAGATTAAATCCTAATGACTCTTCTACTGCTAGGAAATCAGTAGAGGTTGGGAATTGTTCTCTAGTATGAAGTCAAGTGAAATAGACCCCTTTATAGTCATCCATGATTTACTAAAATATTTAAGAGCAAAATTTGAGATGTTCTACATATGCTCCATGAAGTTTAAATCCTCCATGATTGGAAAGGGTATGACCATTGTAGTTGTCCCGTCATCTAGATGTACCCAATGTGGCCTGTACTGACCTACCCTTATCATTATAAACAAAGGGGCTTTTGACACTTCACCATTTTTTGAGTTGGTTTTCACCTAATTTTCATGAAATGTTGGGACATTTAACTTTATATTTTTCCTGGTGAGGAAGGCACCATCACTACATGGATGTACTCTTCATTGGCAAGGATATCTTTACCTATGGGAATAGATGCTAACATCTTAACTAACACTTCGCGATGAGTAGCGAAAATCATAACCAAGTTGTATAGGCTCAAGGAAGTATTATTCTACTTGAGTGAAATTTTGATCTATTCCATGATCATGAGGAAGTTCTTATTAGTGTGGGGTGTTTTTTTGTTCTTACTAGCTTTAACTTCCTTCATTCTGCCTAGGAGTTTCATCTTATGTTTTAAGCTTTGTTGTTTAGTCCCCTTTGTTTTCTCCTGTTATTGGTTATCTCTTCCATTTTAGCTTGTTGATGTAGGTTGTTCATTGGGGTTCATGGGTATAGCTAAAATTTGAGTAGGCTTAGATGGACCTACCTCCTTCCACACCTTCGAGTAGTTATTTTTCTTAGCATTAAGCTTTGGATCTGATTTCTTACATTACTTCAGAGACGACTTCTTCTCATTTGGTTGAGAAGGGATTAAATAGTTGGCTACCATAAGAGATCTTTAGCTATTTTATATTACAAGTGTAGAGGTAGGAGGTACTTAGATCACAAAAGGAGCCTTTGGTGATGGCACTCTTATAACGAACCAAGATCTAGCACTTGTAGAATTCTGTTCATTACAAGGTGGTAACTTAATCATAAATGATGCCTTGATGACTTTAGACTTATCATTGATGTTGAAGGTGGTGATGGTAACTGGTTTATTATTAGCATTAATGGGGTCTTTGTACACTTGCATTAATTAATATTGGGGCCTAACTAGGTTCAAAGCATCTAGAACTAACTTCCCACTATCTATCATCTTCTACAAGTCATATTGTAAGATCAAGAAAAGATTAGTATCATGGCCCACAAGCTAATGGTAGTGGCAGAATCATTCTAGCTTAAAGTATTTTGGTATAGGTGGGTCATCCTTCATTGCTATTGAAGGGTTTTTAGTAATCTCACATAAGCAATCATGCCTCTTCTAAGCATTCTTACATAGTTTCTTATATTGTATGTGATTACTCTCTAGTAACTAATTGAGAAGCTCCAATGATTTTAACAAGAGTATAGTGTACTTTGACCTATCCTTTCACTCAAAATTAGATTTATTGGATTAGATGTTGATGCCCAAGATGTTGAAGTTTGAGAGGTGGTAGTAGGAGCCTTAGGTTGTGTCATTTTGGATCCCCTATGTTATTTTTGTCTCTTTGGTCATTGTGTCCATAGCCATGTGATTTTTCCCCCCTATCTTGATCCTTTCTTATGTGTTGGCTTTTATATGCCACATAAACTGGATCGTTACTTACCTCAACAACATTCTCTATGCTTTTCATTTGGGAGAAGGCTTGACTAAGGGACCATAGGACTAAGTAATAAATTTTAGACTTAATAAAGTCATTAACCATCCCCTTGAAGATGGCTAGAAAATGACTTTCAGCTATAGGTTCAATAATCTCATTAAGGAGAGCATTCCATAATTGAATGAACTTTTGCACAAGGTCAAGGGACCCTTGCTTAACTTTCATAAGCTAATCAAGTGTTGTGTAGGATTTCAAGTTATACTTGAAATGATTAATGAATTGGGTGATCAAGTCCTTTAAGAATGCAATGGAACTTCTAGGTAGAGCATAGTACTAATCCAAGGCTTTCCCCATCAAAGACATTGGGAAGACACACATCACAATATGGGGTCAACTTTGCAACAACAAGCACTCAAAGAAAAAGGTGATGATCTATGAGTTTGGATCACCTTCACTATTATATCTGGTAAATTAGGGAATAAAAATGCTCATAGGAAGAGTTATCTAAGAAAAAATAGGACTAACAAGATCATCTTGGTAGAAGTCCATGATTTTAACCATTTGGATGGTTAAGGCTTTAATCATTTGCAACTCTTTAGTGAGGTCCTAGATCATTTTAAAGCCTTGGTCAAAGCCTTTAGGTATCCCTAAAGGTTTTGTTATTTATACAAACGGTTTTGAAGGGAGATAAGAGGCTTGGGATCATACAATAAGCATCGATATTGATAGCAAATGTTGAATGCTCACAATGGTAGGAGGGTTAAACAAAGAAAATGAGGTTTGTGTTGGAACTTAAGGGATGAAGGAAACTTGGGATCCTAAGGAGGGGCCTATTGGAATAGATAAAGAAGGTGGTGTAAAGAATATCATGGGTGATGACCACACAAAATAAGTTTGAGTTACAAATGACATTGTAGAGAATAGGGATATGGAGTGGGAGGCTAACTAGAAATGGTGTGCTACTATAACGGGTGTTAAGGTGAACATTGTAGAGAGAAAGGAAGTAAATTGAGGGGCTTGACTTATCAAGGACATTGGGGATGTAGATTTTGGAAAATTTGTTCGTGGATCTAACTATTGAAACAAGCTCCCTATGAACATGTTTGGTTTATGTTCCACTCCAAATTCATGTTAGTCTTCCTAGTTTTCATCTAAACTAGTCTCCTCACTTAACTCCTCTAACTCTACAAGTGCTACTATGTGGGTATGAAATTATGTTATCTCAATATGGTCATAAGGGGAAGGAATGTACTCCTTCTCATTTTGGTGAATGATCTCAAATTGACATTTGCACTCTGATTCCAAGCATGGAATGGGAAGGCTAGCTTGTATCTTAGTGTAAATGAAGTTATAATATTCTTCATTAATGTTTGTGTAGGATAGGTCTAATCCTATCTATATAAGGAATTACCTACACTCCATCATGGTAGGATCCTTAGGATCATAAATGGTGGAGTCTTGGCTAGAGGCCATGCGCACTATGTTGTGTGGTAGAACTATTGAACATTGAAAAGGCATAAACCATGTGGGGCTAATGGTTTGGGTGAGCTTTGGAACAATATATTAATGTTTTAATAAAGGTTAAAGCCTTTAGCATAAACATCTTTGGCTTATAAAGCTTCAACTTAAGTGAGCTTTTAATTTATAAAGCTTAAGCTTATGTGAGCTTTCAGCTTATGACAACAACAACCTCAGCATATAAGCTGGAACTACCTCAGCATATAAGCCAAAACTACTATAACATATAAGTCTAAACTACCTTAGGAACAATAGAAAATAAAAAAAAATTAATAAAGTTGCTAAGCATAATTAGGCTAGCTTCAAATAAACTAACTGCAAAACTAGTAATTAAGCTAGCTTAAACAAAAAAATAGATGGAAAACTATAAATATGTTGATAATTAGGCAAGTATATATATATAAAAGAAATGGAAGGAAAATTGCAAATATTTTATCAAATACGTTGTCTTACGATGAAGAATTCAGGCAGAGGCCCTTCTTCTAGCACTAGAAAACTATAGAGGCTAAAATATTTGGTGCTAGAGGGTCAAAGATTTCAGCACATGACAATTTAACCCCAAATCCAAATAGGCCTCAGAAGAAGATCCAAAATGCCTTGAATAGTCTAGTAGATCACTTGAGGACTTAGTAGATCTGATACCAAGCATTAAAAGAATATATGTGTGAAGGGGAAATTCTTAGCATAAATAGCTTAATGGTAAAGAAATAAATAGAGTGTAATAATGACCACAAAAATATGCTATAACTTTGTATTAAATATAAGAGAGTTCAATGAAATAGTTTAGAAAATACTATTTGTAGGCTTTACAAGCCCAACCTAAGAGACATCCTTGGAATTTGATGCAGGGCATGCTCTACAACCATATTCATGGTTGTTCATCCTAAAATGGAAGGTTGTGGTAGTTATAGAATCTTGAAATCTTCACTTCTCAAAATGTCTCTAGTTCAGCCTAAATGCTCAAAATTTCAAAAGTCGAGAATAGGTGCATGATACTAGTTTAAATAGGCTAAAATGTTGCTGATTTCACATTATTGATTGTTAGATAATAGCTACAATGTATTAGATGATTTTAACAAGCATGATCCATAGTGTCTGAATGCTAGCATAATTTGGATTTCGGTCCAAAAATTCCAACGTAATCTGAATTTCCCGTTAGCATATATGCCAGTGTATGTGAACTTTGGCTTAAATCTCTAGTGTAATCAGCATTGTCCATCAAAATATATGCCAACATATATGCCATTTTGAGCATTGTTATGCTAGCATAATTGGCATTTCCACCACCCAAATTTGTAGCTTAGGAACCTCCAACATATATAGCTTTTCCTGCAAATGTTGGGAGTGTATTTATGCTATTTTCCTCGAATATAAGCTACCAACATTTTGGCTTTTGCAGCCAAATTTTGTCAACATACTTACATTTTTAGCCTCTATACATGAGCTTGAATGAGACCTTCAACTTATAAGTTGCAAATTACATCTTTGTACACTAGAAACTATTCAAATTAAGCTAGGAGAAAAAGCCATGAGCAATTGTTTCTGCCTTTGAAATTCCCATTAAATTACAATGTAAACACTCTATCTATTGGGCCAAATATGCAAATGCAAAATTTTCTTTAGGGTATTTCATTGACAATATAGAGTGAAATTCCCAATGTGTGAACTACATCTTGTTTTATTCCTATACATGTTATTGGAAAAATCAATAAAAATATATGTATGAAAGGTAGTAAAAATCATGGGAAAATGGTAAGAATAGAAAAATGTATAAAGAATTTAAAAAGAATTAAAGAATGAAAAATGATTAAGTCATGTGAAAATGTATAAAATATGAAAAAGATATTAAATAATATAAAAAATTGTAAGAAATAGGAAAATATGAGAAGAATCGAAAAAGGATTTTCGTGCCTAAGTGTCAAACTTGACACCCCCATGACTATCGTTTAGAGTGAAATTTGGAAGATTCAATAGGTAATACATAGTTTTGTGGATATGGTAGAATAATCAGAGTAAGAAAAATCATAGAATGGTTTAACCTATTAAATATTGATGAGAATAAGCTTTTGTGTGTTTTTTGGATCGAAAATTTGCATGTCACAAGATTAGCATGGATGATATAAGATCCCTCCCATAAAGTTTGAAACTTAGCCTTTTATGAAACATGATTAGGATTATAGTAAAAGATTCTATTACTAGGCTTGATGAATACTTGTCTTCTTTTAGTGTCATATCTATATTTGGAGTACCTCTTGTGGACTTCATTACTCATTTGAGCTACTAGTCACTTCTCATTTAAGAGATTCAGATTCATTAGGCATTCTTTGTTAGCTAAGTTTAGGTCTAGGTCAAGGATACTGGTAGTTTCAAGGGTATTTAGTTCTGCTTGGATTGGTAGAGTAGTCAATTTATCATAAACTAGCTCATACGATGAATGCCCTATAGGAAGTTTCTAGGTTGATCTATATTCCCATGGAGCATCATTAAGTTTAGTACTTCAGTCCTTCCTATATCAACTAATAGTTCTAGTTAATATTTTTATGATTTCTATGTTAGTCACTTGAGCTTGATTATTTACTTGGGGATGATAAGGTGTAGTTAATTTGTGATTAACCCCAAGCTATTACATTAGCTTCTAAAATATAGCTCTTGTAAAGTAAGGTCTATTATCTGATATTAACATGCATGGTACTTTGAATCTGTTCACCACATGTTGTTAAAGGAATTTGGCTACTTTTTTGGTTGTGCAATCTCTAACTATAGCTACTTCTACCCACTTTGTACAATAGCCAATGATTACTATGATATAGGACTTTCCACTTAACATTGGTGTGGTGGGTNATTAATTTCTCTATTATCATTAGAAGTAGCATAAGGCCAAAATAACATCAATAATCATATGCCTCACTTTGGACTAAACCATACTTGACAAAGCTACAATTAGTCTAAGTGGGAAGACAATGAACTGCAATGAAGGCATAACGATCTAGATACCACTAGTCCCATCCATGAAATTCAATTGGATCATGCATGAATGCTTGTGACTGGTATGGTTGGGAATAAGGGGTAGTTGCTGCTATCACAAAGAAGGAGCTTATGGTTATGGTATATGCGNGGATGGGACTAGTGGTATCTAGATCGTTATGCCTTCATTGCAGTTCATTGTCTTCCCACTTAGACTAATTGTAGCTTTGTCAAGTATGGTTTAGTCCAAAGTGAGGCATATGATTATTGATGTTATTTTGGCCTTATGCTACTTCTAATGATAATAGAGAAATTAATTATTTAATCTAATTAACAATAGAAAGATACAGTCTAAAATAGCCTACAAGCAATGAGTGTCCATTCCCAACTCACCGTACATGTTCTAAACCCACGTATCCACTACTTGAATTACGAAGTACTACACTACTAGGCAAACCAAGTAATAACATTTCTAGAATTACCAAGTGAATACGTGTTTACACTTGAAACTAGTTGCACTCATTCTGCCAATTCATTAACTTGCATGAAATGTAGATATTAACTAAGTACATGGAATATAAATTGCATTAAAAGTAAATCTAATTTAAGTCAAATTTTTGCAATGAATAAGACTAAATCTTGATCTTATTGTCATTCATGGAATGTGTCTAGGTACATTTCCACTCAAATAAGACACCATACAACTAAATTAGATCCACATTGCGAGAACTTACTAACTATTCTCTAAGACAATGGAATAAAACTACAAGGGTTCAACTACTCTATTAATAAAAGAATGGGATAAATCATGCATCTAAGTGTTGTATTTATAGGTAGGCACATATCTCACAATATCAAATAACTGATGTCGTAGCATGGGCTATGATATTGGGGCTAAGATATTAGATCCCCAATATCGAACACCTAATATCTTAGCCTATGAAAAAACATGATTCATCATACCCCCATGACTGAATGAAAACTTGTCCTCCAATGAACAAAAGGAGGAACAAGTTCTTTACCAAATATTGGGAAGGTATGAGATTATTGACTAACTCTAACTAATAATTGACACTAAGTGCCACATAACAATATTTTATTCAAGTGAACGCAAACAAAATGATAAAGTGACAAAAAGACTGGACAAACATTAAAGATTAAAAAATTTGCAGAGGTCTTCAAGAAGCCACTAAAGATGATTCTTCTTATTGCCACTAGTGGTGACAAATTTCCAACCTTTATTATTATGTTGATGCTTCTCTAGTTATGCACAACATTCTTAAAGGATAGACTGAAATTTCTTCTCACCATTCCATGGATCGAGCAATCATGTGATGTTTGAGTCATTAGTTTGTATGTGCTACTATTTGTCAATGGGCATATTCTCTATTGTTCCTCTCTTGGCTTTGTGTTCATGCCTAGCAAAAACATTTCTTCCATAGGCATCCCTTCTATCATCACTTGCAATCACCAGAAGATCAATATTAGTTTTGGTAAGTTTTCCTTCATAATTAACTTATTTCTAATCCCTTCATTTCCGTTTAAGCACAAGGTGATGATGATAGTGTACTATGCCAAAGGCTATGAGGTAACTAAAATCATCAAGCTAATCACCTTATTTTTATCAAGTACTATTAGTTACGATGATGTTTGAAAATAGTATGTTCGAAAAATTTCAAAAATTTCAAAGCAAACATCCCCTACGTCCATGACTAATAAGTATAACTCCAAAAACACACAAGTTATAGAAAAATGAAAACCCAAGCTCTAATGTAAAATATGGCCAAGGAAGTTTTTGGAAGTTGAAGGATATTAAGATAGAGAAGTACGAAAAATTAATTAAAATTGATGAGAAGTAGTTTCAAAAGCATGCATAAATTCAAAAAAAACTATCACTAATGTTTTGAAAGATGTGAAGGTTAGTTCAAAGCCATGCTCAACAAAAGTTATGCAAGTGGATCCTCCCCAAAATATGGCTCTTTCCATAATGCCCTTGCATAACCACTTCTAGAGATGTCTATGAGCACCTTAGAAGTTAAATGTAGATCATGTCGTTGTTCCAAACAACACACAACTACCTTGGTTGGGATGTTGCACTATACTACACAAAACTAAAAGGCTCATAATTGTATATAGCAATGAGGTGAATAATGGGATGAGAATGGATTGTAGAGATAAGAATGCAAGATACTTAACCATGTCTGCAATAGGTTCTTATATCGAGTGTGATTAAACTAACTAGCATACCTATTTGTCCAAGTTGAGACCAAGTCCATACCATTAACAGTGACCTCACATTGATGTGTTCCTTTCTGCCAACCATCATGAGTTCACAACCACCACAAAGAATGATCATCACTCCAAAAAGAGAAAAAAAGAAAATAAGTAAGGACCTTAGTTAGAGGGATGTCTTCAAGCATGGGTAACATGTCTTTCTAGCCTCATAACTAGTGCTTGTAGCTTGTTATTTCATCTAAGCGGTGTGCTTGGAATTTTCATTTTTGCTTTCTTTTGGATTTTATATTTTTATGATTTTGAATGAGAACCACACCATTTAAAGACTTTTAGCTTCCTATTATTGATTGACAACAGAGTGATGATACACTCCATGAGGAGTCATAAACCACATGAAGGAAGTTAAGAAGAGAACCCAATAAATCCCCTTAAAGTTATACCCTGACCATTCCCACTTGGTCGTTTCATCTTTCTTCAAGGTACAATGATCATTGATTCATTTTAGTTTGTTGAAAGAAGAACCAAATTGCTTTCATGACAATAGACCTTTTTATTTAGAGAACTAGAGGGATGGATGAGGTGGTCTCACTATTTCACACAATTACTTACCTAGACATCTTGATAGCAAAGCACAAAAATCCAACACATAGTGTTGACTTCTACATCATGACTTGGCAATATTATTAACGAAAACATGAAAGAAATTCATAAAACATAAAGAAAATGACTCAAGAAAAGAGAAAAATATAAAGAAAAGAAAAATATTAAGCAATGGAAAACATATGAAGAATCAAAAAATTTTAGAAGAAATACAAAAATGATAAAAAATTGTAAAACAAAAAACATGAGAAACACTTATTAGTTCTTGAACCACGATGGAGCATCTCCCCCATGACTAATCTTATGGTTGCACATTTGAGAAATAGATTGCACAAGCCCCTAGTTATACACCACTAGTTTCCCATCTATCATCATTACTGATTTGATTAATCACATGGTAGCACATCTAACATTGGTGATAGTCTGATTTGAATCATTCAAAGACATATCTTCATTTGGAGTTGAAGGTATTTCCATTTTGGAGGATTCAAATGTATTTGCTTCTTCTTCTTGATTTTTTGTTTTCATTCCCGGGTCTCTGTGTTTAATATCTTCTATGGATGTGTAATCAGAGTGTAATATATCTATGTCTAAGTCCTCAATTTGGTCCATTTCCTTACGTCCAAACCTAATAAGTGGATTAGATGATTTCATGCATCTTTAAAACAGTTTTATATTCTCATTGTCAAGCCACTAGGTACCTTCTGGTTTAATGACTACTACATAGACTAGTTTTCGCTCACACACTTGTTCCTTAACTTTATGCTAGGTTAGTATGGGGGTTGTGTTAATATTTTGAACTTTTGGCCCACAAATGCATCCTTTATCATTATTAGTAATGCATGGGGATTTTTGTCTTTCCATAGTGATATGTCTATCTTTTATGTCTTGTGTTGGAATGGTGATGGTTATTGGCTTTTGCATATGATTAGGAGACATCACTTTGGGAGGAAGTGTGTTGCACTAGATTGCCCTTGTGCAGGTTTTGTTGTGCCAATAAGTCTATGAGTTTTGTGCTTATGTGAGGAAACTACCCTAAAGAAAGGACATTTCTAAGGTTGTGGTTGAGATCTACTAGCATTCTAATTTTAGTGTATGTTCATAGCACAAGTGGCATTCTTTCATTGATATCATGGTGCTGAACCTTCCTATGTTGCTGGTGGTGACATTTAATGGAGGAAAATATGAGATTATTGAGGATATGATGAAGGATGAGAAGCGTGAGGTGGTGATCCTTCAAAAGATGTTGCAGGTTAATGATATTTGGGAGAGTGGTAGTAGTGATTTGAGGTAAAGTCAAATTAGTTAAGGAAACCAGTCTTTAATGGAAGTCTTGAATGTAATCAGCTTTTTCTTAATGGCATCTTTACCTATGAGATTCATCTCATAAGAAACTAGGTCACATTAAAGTTCTTCAAACCTCAAGACATTGAAGTATTTAATTTCTTCCATGACTATAACTTTTGGTCTAAAATTTGGTATGAAAGTTACAATCATTTTTAGTAAAAAATTACTTTCTGGAAGATCTACATGTGTTTCTCGAATGGCAATGACAATGTCATTGACTCCAAAGAAGTAATTTTTTATTCTCTCTTCATCCTTCATATTCACATTTTAAAATTTATTTTGAATGACTAGAAGCTTGGATCGCTTTACAACTAAAGTTTCCTAGGTGGCATCAAGTGTGTTCAAAATCTCTTTTATAAATTTAGATCAAACTATTCTATTGAATTCTATTTTGGAAATATCAAAATATAAGCAATTCCTAATCTTAGAGTTAAACATGAAAGTATTTTTTTCATCATTAGTTCACTCAATTCTTACCTTAATTGTTTTAATGATGCCTTTAATGGTAGATATCGTATTTTTAGTTGGATACATATATCAATCCAAGATGGATTGTCAAACTTCAAACTCCATGAATTTAAAGAAGCCATACATTCAAGCATTCAAATATGAAAAGTTAGTTCCATCAAACAAATGTGACTTATTGTATCATGGTCATTCCATAATTTACTCCAAGCTTTTATGCTCAATATTGAAGTAACAAGACTTTGATACTACTTTATGATCAAGAAATTAAAGAGGAGTGAATAACTTTTATCTTAGCAATAGCCACATATAAAATTTGATGGAAACACATTCTACATGATTTTCTAATTTGAATAATTTTTACTTAGAAGGTAGTATCAAGCATACCACTAAACATGTTACTTTCAAAATCTGGTTTCAAGGGCACCAAACCCTTTGCAATCCTTTGATATACTTGACTCGCAAGTCTACGGTTTTGATCCAACCTTACTACATAGGTATGATCTCTCTCAAGAGATTTACATCATTCCTTTAGGTAAAAATAAAATAAAATATAAATTAAATAAATAGTTAACTCACTTTATATGCTTTGTGCTAGCGACATACAAGAAGAATGCTACAACATATATCAAAGAATGTAGATGAAGTTTCACTTCATAGCTTTGTTTCCTAATGATCTTGATGATTATTTTATGTACTATTCTAAATTACCTAAGAAATCTAACCTTGTCCTTCTTATAAACGTTCTCAAAAAATTAGCTATTACAACCCTAGCCAATGATTATTAAAATTGTCTAATGCAATTAAAGATGTCTATGTTTAGATGTAGCACATTTTGGAAAGATGCCTTATTTATGGAGTAGATGTCTTATTATGTTTAAGAAGTTTCAAGTTGCACCTCTCTTCTAAGAGTATACATCTACTGTTCAATTGTTCACTTTTGGAAAGACATCTACATGGTAGTGTACATGTCTTGCCAAGATGATAGACATCTCTTACCCTTAGTCAATATTATGTAAACATCTCTTAACGCTTGGAAACTTTTTTCACTTAACTTTGTATTAATTTGAACTCCTACAAAATGCAAACTAAAATACACAAGCACAAAAACTTTCCATTTTGCAAGGTTTGACATACTGAAATAGAGATCCATTAATAATAGAAAGTATGATAATAACTGTAAGCTTCTTTATTTTAACCAACCATTTCAACTAATGACAAATGATACCTTAGTAAAATGTACTAATTTTAACATAACAAACAATTATAATTGATGATCAAAATTAAGGGAGTTTCTATTTCATATATTATTGAGAATATTGCTAATGCATTGGAATTACCTAACATTGATTATAAAAGAATTAGAGTGTCCACTAGGTTGGACACATAAAAAAGAAATTTATGATTAAAAAGAGCCTATGGGAATAAGGGAAAAACATTTGGATCCTATCTCTAGATGAGAAAATATACTATAAGATAATAATATATCATATCTATTTCATAAGATGATTAAACAAAATATCTACTTATGTAACTAGAGGAAGCACTATTCTAAGTAGAAGGTATCCAATCAACATGGCTCATCTCCTTTTCCTAGAGATTGAAAAATGATTCAAGGAAAATTAATAAAAAAAGCCAACACTCATAGTCCCTTACCTTGTCAAACAACTTTGCAAATGAGTTGAGATAATTTGGTACACTAATGATGTGATCATTAGGTCAAAAATGCATCATATTTTAAGATGATCAAATGTGTATTAATAAAGAAGTATCAAGAAGAAGAACCTCCTAGCATTTAATTTTTACAAAGCACACCTACAACAAAAATGGATTGTGCAATACCAAGTACTCATGTTCATGTTGCAAAACCTAGGTATTATCAACCAACTATGAGCCACCTCTTGTAGACGTCGTAAGATATGAACTAGAGATGTTATCAACAATTACTTAGTGTGATTATGAATGATCCTAAAGTCTTCATGGACCCAAGAACTAGAAGAATTTCAATGTAACCAATAAGTAATAACTAGACCATAGATACTTCTAGGAATGCAGTCACATTCCAAGTTATCCTTGCATTAGGAAATAGGGCCAAAATCTTGATCATGTAGCATGAAGATTAAGAAGATGCTACCAAATATGTTGTTAATCACATGAACACTACTATGAAAATTAATATAATACTTAATACTAGTTGTACTAATACCTATGGTTTTCAAGAATCTAAGGGTATAGGAATGGAAATTGGTGGAGTGATGAGTGTAGTTAAGCATGAGAATGCCTTGGATCAACTACTTTAAAAAGCCTAGACTATTTAGGGCATTTTTGAAATTTCTAAAAATATCATGGTAGTGTAATCGAAATTAATCTCAACCAAGGGGAAGTTTGTGCTAACAAAAGCTCAACTACAACATGCAAAATTAAAAGTACTATGATTGCATAGCCCAACTTCATGCATAATTACAAGATCTTCCTAGGTTTATAACTCTAGGGTTACTTGACTAATTTAGAATTGAGAAAGTGTAATTCCAAATAGCCAAGTATTGTTACATTTCAACAATTAATGGAGTAGAGCTAAGGTCTTGAGATGAATTTTAAAAAATACTGATGATTTCTAATACATCAATAAGAAGGGGACTCTATGATTCATAGTAATTCAAGTGATACGATTTAGCAAATAAACAAGTTCAAGTCCTAATTATGCTTTTTGGCTAAGCTTGAGTTTTTGGTAAATAAGGCTTCAGAATTTAAGCTTGGAGAATGAAGTTAAGGGCCCATAAATTGGATAAATGTATAAGTGTAGAAATGATTTTTAGGTTTTTGTGGTATAAAAGAACTTATGAAATAGCATAATACTTGAGTTATCAGGCTTATTTCTCTATGCGATATATCTACAAAATTTAATTGAGCCAAGATTCATTGCATAGAATTAAGCCCTAAGCAGAGCTTGAGCAGATGCTTCTTCTATTTGTATTCTTCAAAATAATATACAGAGCTTAGAAGTTCATTATATCTTAAGTGAGGAGCAACATTAAAACAAACAATTGAGTGCTAAGGGAAATCCTCATTTCAAGAAAAGGGGCTTAATTTGAATTCAAAAAGGATTTTTTAAAGTATATTAATACACCAACTCATATAGAAGAAAATTATGTCTATGAAGAGCATGGAAAATGGCTTTGCCAAATTAGCTCTACTAAGATAGGAAGGTTGTAAATTTGAAAAATGGCTTTAGTTGAGAATATGTTTAATGGCTCTACCACATCAACTTTAGTTTATGGAAAGAGTTTGTAGAGCCAAAGAAGTGTTTCCATCAAATCTTCTTTGGCATGTCAACTCATAGGAAAGTTGTTCCACCATTCACGTAATTACAAGTTCATACAACTGAAAAATGGCTCTATAATGTGATTCTACCATGTCCTATCTACAAATTCACTCTACCATGTAAGCTCTAGATTTTTCTTATGTTCATAGAGGCAAAAAATAGTTCTGCGAAAAAACTCTAAATGCCACGTCAATGCCGAAGAGTTGACCTTGCCATGTCAGCTCATAGAGTTAAAATACAACTCTACGAACAAGCTCTACCATGTAAGGTTTATCAAGTTAGCTCATGTTCATAGAACCAAAAATTGGTTCTACGAAAACTTTCTAAAAGGCACATCAACTTTGTGGATCTACTCTACCACACCAACTCACTAAGTAGTGCAAGTTTGAAATGGGTCTACAAGGAAGAGCTAAACAGTCTTTAAGAGCCACATCTTCATCAGGTCATGTTGACATGTAGAGGAAGCTTGTAGAGTCAAAAAATGGCTCTACAAAGAGGCTCTACCATGTCAGCACTATGTCACATTAGTTCGTAGAGGTAATTCATAAAGACAAATTTAGGTTCTACAAAACACCTATAACATGTCAGTATTGCATCATTTTAGTCCATAGATGAAGTTCATAGAATGAAATTTCCATTTTACAAGTAAGCTTTGCTAGTTCAGTGCCTGCCACAACAAGTACATGAAAACTCTTTTCATTTAGATTAATGTCGCTTCATCTACCACATTAGCATATACTATGTTAGCATGTTCCACTTCAACACTTCCCACATCAACATCTACATGAGGATTCTCAAGATCATGAGAAGGAAAAAATTCATTTGCCACGTTAGTAGACTTCAATGCACCCTTGCATGTTAGTGTTGTGCCACATCATCTTATAGAGCGAGTTTGTAGAGCCAAATTTCAACTCTACAAAAGAGTTCTACCATGTTAACATCACACCAAGGCAATTTTTAAAGCTAGTTTTTAAAGTTAAAATTTAGCCTTACAACACATGTTTTTTTGGGATATATCATGTAAGCTTGTCAAGATAGTTAGAGAAGCTATAACTCAACGAGCTCATTTTTGGCATTGCCATGTTAGCTTTTAAAAGAGGTTTCTAGAGCTTAAATTTGATTCTATGAAATGGTTTTGCCATGTTAGCATTGCCACATTAGCAACATCATGTTTATTCATAGAGGCAATTTAAAGAGCTCAAAAGTGGCTCTACAAAGAAGCTCTACCATGTCAACCTCCTGCAACGTCAACACATAGAGTAAGTTAATGAAGCCAAAGTTTAGCTCTACATGCAAGTTCACTTTTTGGCTCTATCATTTCAGCTCAAAGAAATGTTTGTAGAGCTAAAAACTAACTTTACAAATTAGCTCTGCCATGTTGCACCATGCCACGTCTGCTTATAGAGCTAATTCATAGAGCCAAATTTAGGTTCTACAAAAAAGCTCTATCGTGTCAGTAAAGCTTTTTATGATTTACCATGTCAGCATCTAACATGTCAGCAAATAGATGAAACTTATCTTCTCATGTAGAGCAAATAAACTTCATTTTCCACATCAACCCTACCATGTCACCACTCACCACATCATCATCTAGATGAAGATTGACAAGCTTTTAATAAATGAAAAACTTCATCTACTGTGTTAGTGCTTGAGGGAAGACATTACTAATAGAGCTAAAGTATTGCTCTTTAAAGTAATTGAATTAAGCTCTTCCACGTCAACTATGAGAAAAGAGTGTTGTTTGTATTTAGATCTACAAAACAAGCATAAAATTGGTTTTTCCACATCAACTCATAGATGAAGCTTGTAGATCCAAAAAATAGCTCTATGAAGAAGCTCTACCATGTCAGCTAGACTTGTCACACTATGCCATGTCAACTTGTAAAGCTGATTTCTAAAGCTCAAAAGTGGCTCTACAACAAAGCTCTACCACACGAGCACCCTGTCATATTAGCTCCTAGAGTTGGTTTTTTAAAGTCAATCTCAATTCTACGAAGGAGCTACCTTATGACAGCTTAACTAGGTTAGCTTTGTAGAATCAACTTATAAATTGAAAGTTATCTCATACGAAAAAGCTCGCAAATAACTCTTCCATGTTAGAGCTCATCCTGGATCCATAAAGGATTAAATTTTGCATCCATGTGCATTTCATTTTAATCCATCTCAACAAGGTGGGGTGTAGTGAATAGAATGAGACATTGGCCCTACAAAGAAGCTTGATAATCATTCTACCACATGAACTCCTTCATGTAATGAACCAAAAACAACTCTACAAACAAATTCAATAAAGGCTCTATAGTTGACGTTAGTGTAAAGTATAAACAAAAAAACTAAAGCTATGTACACAATCTAAAAGATAGCATAAATCCATTGCCATTAAAGAATAGAGCTACTATTGAAGCTCAAAATAGAGAAACATGGGTTTAACTATGGGCTAACAAAAAGCCATTACTTCAACACACACAAAATCATCATAGTTATTCGGATTATGGCTGAAGTTACTAAGAAGAAAGCTTGGATTCAAACTAGTGCTGAAGCTTCTTCAATAGAAATAACTAATTTCATAATTGAATTGGCTATGGGAAAAATAGCATTGAAATAAGCTTTAAAGAAGCTTAATGGCTCTACACTACAATACAATGAATTTGATCAATAAAAATCTCTTTTAACCTATGACAGTTACCATTGAAGGGGACTTAAACTCATACAATAAGGAGAATTTATTAACAAAACAATTATTCCATGTCCTACAATTATGTGAACTAAACATGAAGCAACTACAGCTTCAAATTTCTATAATGGTTGTAATTGTAGAGGCTATTATAAAAAGCCCAGGGTAGATTTAAAAGGGACATCCAAGGGAGATCGAAGGGCAAATACTAGAAAAGCTATGAGTGATTTCCTATACAATGGCATTCTAATTTTAGTTTTGATTTAGCTACTTTTCTTCTATCCTCTCAGTTTATTCTTACTTTCATGCTTTACCTTAGTTGCTCAGCTAGTGGTAAAGATTGTATTATGCTTGGCATCTTGTTCTTAGAATTGTTAAATTGCTTGAATAACTTTGTGTTTAGCAATTATTGGTGTTTATTAACAAGTTGTAAAATAACTTTAGTTCTTTTCAAAGCATTTGTACATATCAACAGAAGACTTATGTAAATATCCTTATTTGAGCCTAAGGATTTAATAGTTTTTTATATTGTTGGTTGATTCAAAATAGCTTTAGTTTTCAAAGTGTCTCCTCATGACAATAGTACCTCATTTCAATGTTTAGGAGTTTACATGATTCTACTATATCATTTTTCTAAAATCCATTGAATCTTGCTCTATTTCCATTTTCTTGTGGAACCTTCTCTCTTGGGAACAATGATAATAGATTTTCTAGAATTGCACTTAACCATTAGATGACAGGCTAGACTGCATAGGTAATGTATAATCTAGACTACATAGATTCAGTAGCTTTGATATACTGAGAAAATTTTACTCACTTGCAAAATGAAGTAAAGATGGTTGCATCTATTGATAAAAGTGTTTTTATATGTTTAACTCTCAATACACAATATTGTGAAGTTTCTACTGAATGATAACTCAAAACACATAGTTTCTCTACAACCACTGAGTTTATTTGGAGGTGTTTAGGCCTTAGTATCTCTAGAGATCAAAAAACATCAAAACTTGAGTTTGAAAGAACATCTCATCCTTTTCATTTTCATCACGAGGAACAGATCAACATTGGTGATCCAAAGTAGGCTCAATTAGTTCTTTTTCTTACTAGAAGAAGGACAACAAATTAGTTACTACTCTATTCATGAATAAGCAACCTAATAACTCGAAGGAATTTGGAAGTCCAAACAAGTATTTTGATTGTAAGACTAATTATTTATTAGAGAAAAAGCAAGAAAATATTTTTGAGCTCAAAACAAGTAGTGGAGTTAAAACTAAAAGGACTAGAAGATTAACTATTTTGTCTAGTTTACCAATCTTTAGGACAAAGGAAGAAATCCTAGATGCTTAACAACTAGAAGGAATTTCAACATGGTGAATCCACCACTGGTAAATCCTTAGCAAGAAACCACACCATTGAGGTTCCCAAATTACAATGATATCCCCAAGATAATTCATAAGTATTTACCTAAGCCTTTCATTCCTAGAAAGATTTATTTGGCAAAAGAATATGTTCAATTGTTTGAATTACCCTTAGCTCATGCAAACATTCAATATCAAGATCAAGCCCATAGGCTCTTTGTAGCAAACTTGAAAGATATGGCAAGCGAGGAATTAGAGAATCAATTAGGGAATTTAACATTAAGTTCCAATGAATTTGTGGATTATTTCAAAGACAATATCAACCTTCAAAAGGAGTTCTTAGGAATACTTACTTAAATGTCATCAATCCAACCATTTTAATCTCACTAAGATTGACTCCATATTTAACAACCTTGAACAATTTATTTAACAAGGCTATTTACTTCGAAAAATAGTTAAATTTATCTAGTGAAGACTTCATTCAAGTACCAAAAACTAAACAAAAAGCATTAATCTCAATCCAAAATTCAACTCAATTTAAAGCATTACCTCATATGATCAACAAGGATCAAGATCAAGAAAATGAAAATTTTGAAAAAGGTTCTAAGAAAGAAAAGCTAATAAAAGAATTATCCAATAAGATAGTCAAATTAGAAAAAGCACTAGCTAAAGTTAAGATAAAAGAAGAAAAGACGCATATGAAACACAGACATCAAGATACCAAATTAGTAGATTTTGATCATGAGAATCATGCAGCTATTTCTAATTTTCTTAACATTGAATCTAATAATGAGTTATCTAGCATTTGTTATGCTAGCAAATCATCTAAAAATGAGTCAAGTGACACTTTTTCTTTGTCAAGTTTAGAGGAAGATTCATTTTTAGATGAGGAATGCAATAACAATGATGGATCTAGATACAACCTAAGTTCAAAAGATAAATTAACCACCTTTAGGCCTCCAAATGTTATTTTAGATCCTTCCACCAAAAGAAAGGCCTTTGAACCAAATGAGAAAGAAAAGAGAAAAGAAAAGAATACATAGATAGACCAAAATCCTTAAACTAGTTGTAAATTAAATGGTTTAGGAAATTAGGCTTTTATGGTGATGGAGAATATGATTTCATAGAAGACCTTAAGCATATCAAAGTGAACATTAGTATATATTAGATACTATAAATGGAAACTTAGCAAAAGAAGGCTTTAGAACTAGTAAAGGATAAAAAAAGGTTGAAGAATTTGAATTAACTTATGTTTGCAATGAGGATAAATCAATAAAATCTAAATATCCCTATACTCATGATAAAGAAACTCCTCTATTTCTTCATACAATGAAGTTGAATGGTAATTATTTGCACAATTGTTTAGTTGATTCATGAGCTACTTCAACTATCATATCATTATCTATTTGTAAGTAGTTAGGATTATCATTAGAACAATCCAACAAAAAGATTGTTAAAGTACATAAGAGCAAAGTAAAAATCATAGCATAATTCCAAAATGTTTTACTCCAAATTGCTTCAAATCCTTGCATTAAGAGTAGAAAAACCATCCAAGTAGCTAATATCTCAAATTAATATAGTCTCTGTTAAGTCAAAGTTGGAGTGAAAATTTCTCTAGATATATATCAATGGATCATTCGCACATGTAGCTACCATGGAAAGGAGAGCCTAATCAAATATACACATATAGAGAGCCCTTAATGATCAAGAATGTTACTTCAAATGGAAATAATAAGGTCATCCAATTCAAAGATATTGAAATAGAAGCATGTTCGCTCATGGAGATTCAAGTCTTAGAGAAAAGAGAAATTCAAAGCAAAGGAAAATGGAAATTGTATTTCAATGGGTCGTGTAATTCAAAAGGGACTAGAGTTGGAATAGTATTGGTAAAATATGGTTCTTAGAAAATTATCAAGTTGTTCATATATCATTCCCATGTACAAATAATAAGGCTAAATGTGAAGCCCTATGTATTGGAATTAGAAAAGCTCTAGAAAATTGATTAAAAGAATTTTAATTAATGGAGTTTCTAGGCTTATTTATTAACAAGTTAAAGATGAATGTGTAGTAAAAATTTCATTCTTATGATCATATAAACAACTCATCTATAGCTTGTCAAATCAATTTGAGCAATATGAAATAAAGCATATATGTAGAGAAGACAACCAATTAGCAAATGAGCTAGCTACAGTGGCTTCAGTGCGAGATTTAGAAAGAATTAAAAAATATAGAAGGGTTGTAATTGAAGTTGAGCATCAGCCCTCAATTTTGGATAACATGGAGCACTTCTAGGTATTTGAAAATGATGATCTATTGCTTAGATTCTTAAAGAATAAGGGAGAAGTTGAAAATAAAATCATGTTTGAACAAGAATCTTTGTCAAAACTTAGATCAAATTTTATTTTCAAAAAGATAGTTGATTATGATTATGAGTTTACCAAAAGGCTACTTAAAGGGATAGATATCCAAAATCCAGATGATCAAGCTTATGAAGCAATAAATTTAGGATCCAAAGAAAAGCCAAAATGTTAAATATTACAAAAGAAAATTATTCAATTTTCAAACAAAAGTTATTATCTTTGTTAAAGAATAATTTGGATAATTTCGCATGGTCCTACGATGACCTTAGAACATTTAAACTTGATGTGATGACACACAAAATTCTATTGGTTAAAGATTGTAAAGCAATTAGGCAAAAATAAAGGAAGTTTAATCTATCATTTAAGCAAGCCATAGAAGTTGAAATCAAAAAGTTATTACAAGCTAGAATTATATATCCTAATTGATATACAATATGGCTAGCTAATCTAGTACCTGTAAGGAAAAGATTAATAACATTAGGCTATACGTTGATTTCAAAAATTTGAATCAAGCTTCAAAAAAGGAAAAATATCCCTCACCCAAAATAAACAAAATGGTAATCAAAGTATCAAGATGTCAAGTATACTCTTTTTTGGATAGCATTTTAGGGTATAATCAAGTTATAATGGACAAGAATGACAAATACAAAATTGCCTTCATTACTAAGTGGAGAACATTTGCTTATAAAAGGATGTCATTTGGATTGTCAAACACTTGAGCTACTTTCCAAAGAGTAATGGACATAGATTTTAAAGATTCAATAGGAAAATTTATAGTAATTTATCTTGATGATATGATTGTTTACTCAAAAAGGAACGAAGATAACATAAGTCATCTTTAGCATATTTTGAGCAGATGTCAAAAGTATGGTATTTCTGTGAATCCTAAGAAAAGCATTCTTGAAGTAAAATTTGGAAGCTTGTTGGGGCACACAATTTGCCAAAGGGGTATTGCTATAGATAATGCAAAGATCCAAGTGATTCAAAACATTAAGCATTTGACCAATAAAAGGTCTCTTAGATCCTTCTTTGGAAAACTAAATTTTGTAAAGAAATTTATACCAAGATTTACTGAGATCAACAAGCCTCTAATGTACATGCTTAAGAGTGATGTTAGGAAATGAAGATACCTAAATTAGAGAAAGCATTAGCAGAGATTAAAAAGGCTATTTAAGAAGCTTTGTAATTGGTTGGACCCAAATTAAAAAAAGACTTCTAGTTATACACTTTTGCTTCTACTGATTCAATTGTTGTAGTTTTAACTCAAAAAAAGTATGGTCATGATGAGCCAATTGAATTCTTTGGTTACTAGCTTAAAGGTTCAAAATTGAACTACTCATATTTAGAAAAATAGGCATATTTCATTATCAAAGAGTAGGTACATTTTAAATATTATTTAGAAAGCACTTTGGTTTATGTTATGTTAATAGAGCCTACTATTAAGCAATTTTTAGTTCAAAATTAAATTGGGCTAAGAAGAGAGAAATGACTTGTTAAGCTTCAAGGATTCATATTTTCTCTAGAATTATGCAAAATAGTTAAAGAAATGGGATTAGCCAAATTGATGGCTAAAGAAGCTAAAAATTGTACATTAGACTCCAATGGTGAGAATTGGTATGATGAAATTTTAGAGTTCTTCAATTCAAGAAAAGTTTCAAATGATTTGATTGTGAGCCAAAGAAGAGCTTTTCTCAAGAAGACAAATAAGCACCTGGTGAAAGATGTGATTTTATATAGAAGATACTTCAGTGGGGTTCTATTAGAATGTGTCAAGAATGATAAGATTGAGCTCATATTGGAGTAGTTTTATGATCATGCAAATTTGTTTTATGATTTTCCTAAATCTACCATGTAGCACATATCACGCTATGAATTTTATTGGCCTAGCATGTATTAAGATATTAGTGTAAAGATTCGATGCTATTACAAATGTTGCATTCATGGATAAAAAATTAAAAAAGCTAACACTCCTCTAAAACCAATGATTGCAAATAGGTCATTTCAAAGGTGGGGTTTAGATTTTATTAGCATGTTTACTCATTGAAAAGATAGACATAAATTTATATTATAGATACCAACTATTTTACCAAGTGATTAGAAGCAAATGCTCTGAGAAAGAGTTTAGTGTCAAATGTAATAAGGTTTCTTGAAGATCAAATGCTAGGTCACTTTGATATGCCAGAAGTATTGGTGTCACATAATAACCTTGCATTTCAATTTCAAGAATTCATAAGATGAGCTTCTGAGAAATCTATATTTCTCTTCTCTTCATCAAATTACTACATGTAAGGCAATGGGTTGGCCACATCCACTAATAAGAAGCTTATATGCTAAATTAAAAGATCAATGAAAGGGAATCTTGGAAATTGGCATAACTACTTACCATATGCTTTATGGACATATCATATTAGAATCAATAAATCTATTGCAACATCATCTTATAATTTAGTTTATAGTATCACAACAAGAATCACTAATTAAATCATAACCTCCACTTCAGAGCTTATGATTTTATGCAGAAGTACAGTGAAAAAATAGATAAAGATAGAATTTTCATGACTTTACTTACCAAAAAGAAGGCTGACATAGATAAAGCCAGAGATAGCTTATTAATAAATGCCTCCTAGATGAAAAGATGAAGCAAAGCCTGAGCAAATGCTTCTTCTCTTTGTTTCCTTGAAAATAATATATAAAACTTAGAAGCCAGTTTTATCCTAACGAAAGACTAGCATTAAAACAAACAAATGAACACTTACAAAAATCATAGTTTCAAGAAAAGAGGCTCAAGCTAAATTTAAAAATATTTTGTTAAAGTATGTTAACACATCAGTTCATATAGGAAATTTTGGTTCTACAAAGAAAGTCGAGAATAGCTCTACCAAATCAGCTCTGCTAAGGTAGGAAGGTCATAAGGTTGAAAAATGGCTCTATTTGAGAATAGGCTTAATGGCTCTACCACATTAGCTTTAGTTTCTAGCAAGAGTTTGTAGATCCAAAGAAGTATTTCTATTAAATCTTCTCTTTCACGTTAGCTTGTAGGAAAGCACTTCCACCATTCACATAGTTCTAGGTTCTTTGAACCAAAAAATGGCTCTATAAGGTAATTCTACCATGTCTGCTCTATAAATTTGCTCTACCAAGTAAGCTTTGGAGTCAGCTATCTTCATAGAGATAAAAAATAGTTCTACGAAGAAGCTTTAAATGCCATGCCAACATCAGAGAGTTGACCTTGCCATGTCAGATCGTAAAGTTAAAAACTAGCTCTACATAGGAGCTCTATCGCATAAGCTTTATAAAGTTGGCTCATGTTTGTGAACCAAAAGCCAGTTCTATGAAAACATTCTACAAGCCACATCAGCACTACAAATTCGTTCTACCACATCAACTCACTAAGTAGTGCAAGTTTGAGATGGATCTATAAGAAAGAACTAAAGAGAATTTAAGAGCCACATCATCATCAGGCCATGTTGGCACATAAAGGAAGCTCATAGAGTTAAAAAATAGCTCTATGAAGAGGCTCTATGACATCAGCTCGTAGAGCTAGTTCGTAGAGACAAATTTAAGTTCTACAAAAGAGCTTTACAACATCAGCACTGTGCTATGTTAATTCATAAATGGAGTTTGTAGAACCAAATATCCATTCTATACATAAGCTCTACTAGCTCAATGCCTACTGCATTAGCAAGTAGATGAAGCTCTTTTCATCTAGATCAACGTTGCTTCATCTACCATGTTAGCATGTACTACATCAGCATATGTCATGTCAACACCTACCACATCAACATGTAGATGAAGATTCTCAAGTTGACAAGAAGGAAAAACTTCATCTACCACATCAACAAAGTTCAACGCACCTTACCACATCAGCGTTTTTGTCATGCCAACGAATAAAGTTAATTTGTATAGCTAGATTTCCACTCTATGAAAGAGCTCTACCATGTCAACATCATACCAAGTTAGTTTGTAGAGCTAGTTTGTAAAGTTAAAATTTAGCCTTACAAGACGTTCTTTTGGATTCTTCCACATTTTCTTTTTGAGCTAGTTTCAAAAACTATTAACTCAATAAGCTCATTTTTAGCATTGCCATGTCAACTCATAGAGGAGATTTCTAGAGCTTAAATCTGATTCTATGAAATGATTTTACTATGTTAGCATTGCCACATCAACAATGCCACTTCTATTCATAGAGCTACTTTGAAGAGCTTAAAGGTGCCTTTGCAAAGGAGCTCTACCATGCCAATCTCTTGTAACATTAACTCATAGAGCCAATTCCCAAAGCCAAAGTTTAGCTTTACAAGTAAGTTCACTTTTTGACTCTATCATGTCAGCTTGAAGGGTTTTTCATAGATTTGAAAAGTGGTATTACAAATTAGCTCTACCACATTGTGCCACACCATGTCTTCTTGTGGAACTAATTCGGAGAGCCAAATCTAGGTTCTATGAAAGAGCTCTACCACATCAGTAGAGATCTACATNGCTGATGCTAGTTAACTTAGACTTAGGACACTAGTTAGAATTAGTTAGTTCTCTCAACCCTTTGCTCTTGGCGTAGAAGACATAAAACCAGAAAATACCTAAAAAATCATATACCTCAGACTTACTTAACCATACACCGTGACAACAACAAGTAAGTCTGGGAAGACAACGAATGATTAACCCCAAGTGTTCCATGGGGCATTTAGGCATTTAGTCTGCAGAGTTTGACTGGATCGTGCGTGCTATACTCATTTCGTATGGTTGAGTGTAGGGGTACCTCGCCATTCATCAACAAGCAATGTATTTCCTTAAGCATTAACATGGTAGATGAAGTTTTTCATTTGAAAGCTTGTAAATCTTTAGCTAAATGCTGATGTGATGACTACTGATGTGGCAGATGAGGTTTTTCATTTACTAAAAGCTAGTAAATCTTCATCTAAATGCTGACATGGTAGATGAAGTGTATTTGTTCTAAATGAGAAGATAAGCTTCATCTATTTGCTGACATGTTAGATGCTAAAGTGGAAAATCATGTAGATCTCTACTGATGTGGTAGAGCTCTTTCATAGAACCTAGATTTGGCTCTCCGAATTAGTTCCACAAGAAGACATGGTGTGGCACAATGTGGTAGAGCTAATTTGTAATACCACTTTTCAAATCTATGAAAAACCCTTCAAGCTGACATGATAGAGTCAAAAAGTGAACTTACTTGTAAAGCTAAACTTTGGCTTTGGGAATTGGCTCTATGAGTTAATGTTACAAGAGATTGGCATGGTANGATCAATCCACCAGAGCTTCGCTACTTCTAGCCTAGGATGGAAAATGAGGGGAGTACCGCTTCTTATTTATAGATTTGGCGGCGGACCGCGATATTGTAGGGGACAACGCGATATCGCGGTGCATGCGATATCGCGTCTCATCATACCCCCATGACTGAATGAAAACTCGTCCTCGAGTTTCTTACAATAATATTAGGTAGGTATGGAATTATTGAGGGAAATGGAACTAATGGGATGAGATGTGAACGGATTATTATTACAAGACTTAACAAAATTGGTGTTCATGACAACAGGGGTGAACATCTCATTACAATGACATCAGGCCTTTGTTGGCAGCTGAGAAAGAGAGAGAGAAAGAAGTGTTGCTGCTGCCAACACCAAAATTGCACCTTCATTGTCCATCCGTAAGCGCACCATCGATCTTGCTCCTTGCATAGCTACTTCAGCATTGCTCCATTCCAAGTGTTTGCTCCAGATCCAATTCGTTGTTTGCATGTCTGCCATCTGCACACACAACACAATCATGTATTAGCAAGGGTAATTGAATCATCATGTAATTGATACCTTGCTTCGGTGTAAGTCCATTGGCTAGGTTGTGGTATGGCTAGTATGGATCTGGGAATATGTGACTGATGACTATCGAAGGTGTAGGGGTTAGGAAGAAAATCAAAAAATTTTGGGGTAGGGAGAAAAGTGAAAAAATCAGGCCCCGTACCCCCATGACTAATCGTGAACCTCTGGTAGCATTATAATGGAGAAAGAAAAGGAGTAAGAAAGATAGATAAAAAGGGATAACTATGGCATCGATGAAATGGATGTCAAGATGGTAATGAACAAAATAAAAATTAATTGCAAAATGTTAAGGGAAAGAATTTAACTAAGGCTCCAAATAGGAATGTCAGTGGGTCCTCCCCAAAGTAGGCTCATGCCCTTAATGCCCTGACAAACCCACATTCAAAGAGTCCGTAGGCTCTGGGAATGTCATCTGGAACAAGAGTTAAAGTCTTAACCACAAGCATTTACCAAAAAGAAAACAATGCGTCAACCAAAATATATACACTAATGATACAATCGGCAATGAGGTGAGTAATGGAGAGAAGAAAAATGGAATGGAATCCCAAGAACAAGGTGGTGTACAGCCCCTTGTGTGTTGGATGATTAATGTAACTTGATAAATCTCATTCCAACTCCGGCTTCAAACCAACCACATCCAGTGACTTCGCATCAACGCATTCGGTTAAACCATCCACTTGGGCAACAAGAATGCACGCTCTAAGAGCCACCACCAGTCCAACGAAACAAAGGAGAGAATGGAAAGCGAGAAGGGCCTTAGTTAGAGGAAACACTTTTGGTTCCATAACCAGTGCTTGTAGCCCATGTTTATTCGTCTAAGGGGTGTGCTTTGAATTCTCACTTGATTTTTTTTTCTGTGTTTTGTGTTTTTATTCGTGAGAACCACATCATGCAAAGACTTCTTATTTTTATTGTCTCAGCTTTCGATAATTGGGTAACATCGGAATGGCAAGAAAACTCAAGAAGAAACATTCAAGCACCTACGAGAATGACCAACACAAAAGCATCAAGTTCCTTTCAAGTCACACCCTTTTCAATCCATGAGTCCTTCCTTAGTTTGAGAAATCCCCAGTCACCGATTTGTTAAAGTTCTTAATAAAAAGGGATTGTACATTTCCAAGCCAAGAGAAACCATAGAAATTGGTGGNGGAGTACTTGAGAAGGACTCCTTCTCCTCTGGGAGACATCTCACACTCGTCCGATCCTCCTAATCCATCCGCACCTNAAACATTAGCAATCAATATGAAAACAGTTCATACCATCATGAAGAATGCTTATTGTGGGAAAAACTTACAGGGTGGATCACACACACACACAAAAAATTGAAAAAGTATAACGATGATGTAAAACAAAAATGAGAAAAGTTAAAGAAATTTGTAAAACAAAAAATAGAAAAGTTAAAGAAATTTGTAAAA
>MNCI01036318.1:57208-171776 GCA_015680685.1 Gnetum montanum | reverse complement strand
GACTTGATTACGAGCATCTATGGATGTGTACGGCTAGTCAAGAAATCGGCTGCTCATCACACTTAGGCTAGTTAGGTGCCTCAGTACGACCACTTCGAGCACGTGCGTTACGTGTGGTGATCCCAGTAACGATTAGCGTTTGGTAGCTACAGTTGCATAGTTCAGGGTGTGTACGGTAAGTGGGAATGGATGCTGATGCTAGTTAACTTAAACTTAGGACACTAGTTAGAATTAGTTAGTTCTCTCAACCCTTTGCTCTTAGCGTAGAAGACATAAAACTAGAAAAGACCAAAAAAATCATATACCTCAGACTTACTTAACCATACACCGTGACAACAACAAGTAAGTCTGGGAAGACAACGAATGATTAACCCCAAGTGTTCCATGGGGCGTTTAGGAATTTAGTCTATGGAGTTCAACCAGATCGTGCGTGCTACGCTCGTTTCGTATGGTTGAGTGTAGGGATACCTTGCCACTCATCACAAGATGTTCAAGAAATTTTGAATTTGAAGAATATGGAAATAGAAAAGTAGGAGAAATTAATTGAAAATGGTGAAAAGTAGTCCCAAAATCATGCATAAATTCAAAAAAACCATCACTGATGTTTTGGAAGATGTGAAGCTTAGTTCAAAGCCATGATTAACAAAAGTTATGTGAGTGGGTCCTCCCCAAAGTAGGATCTTGCCATAATGCCCTAACATAACCACTTTTATAGATGTTTGTGGGCATCCTAAAAGTTAAATGTAGACCATGCCTTTATTCCAAACAACACACAACTCCCTTGGTTGGGATGTTGTACCATACTAAACAAAACCATTGGGCTCATAATCGCATGCAACCATGAGATGAATAATGGGATAAGAAGGGATTGCAGAGATGGGGATGCAAGGTGGTTTTCCATGTCTACAATAGGTTCTTGTGTCAAATGTGATTAAAATTATCTTCATACCTATCCATCCAAGTTTCAAACCAAGTTCATACCACTAACAGTGACCTCCCATTGATGTGTTCCTTTCTGCCAACCATCATGAGTCCATAACAACCACAAAGAATGATCATCACTGCAAAAAGAGAAGAAAAGAGAAGAAGGAAGGAAGGACCTTAGTTAGAGGGGTACCTTTAGGCATGGATAACATGTCTTTGCAGCCCCATAACTAGTGCTTGTAGTTCGTTATTGTGTCTAAGGGGTGTGGTTTGAGTTTCCATTATTATTATTTTGTTTTTACTTTTTTTTAAAAAAAATTGAAATGGGAACCACACCATGCAAAGACATAGCTTTCTATTTATTAATCGATGGAGGAGTGATGATACATTCCTAGAGAAGTCACAAACCACACAAAGGAAGTTAAGAAAATAATCCAACAAGTACCCTTGAGGTCACACACTTTGTCATTCCCACTTGGTCTTTTTCTCTTTCTTCAAGGTACAATGATCATTGATGAATTTTAGTTTCATGGAAGAATAACAAAATTACTTTCATGACAAAAGACCCTTTTATTTAGAGAACTAGAGGGATGGATGAGGTGGTCTCACTACTTCACACAATTACTTACCCAATCATCTTGATAGTATAGCATAAAAGCCCAACACATAACATTGACTTATGTATCATGACTAGCAATATTATTAACAAAAACATAGAAGACATTCATAAAAAATGAAGAAAATGACTCAAAAAAAGAGAAAATTATAAAGAAAAGAAAAATAACAAGAAATGGAAAACATATTAAGAATTAGAAAATGATGATAGAAATGGAAGAATGATAAAAAATTGTAAAACAAAAAAGTGAAAAGCACTTATTAGTTCTTGAACTAGGATGGAGCATCTCCCCCATTACTAAACTTATGGCTGCACGTTTGAGATATGGACTGAACAATCCCTTGGTTATACACCACCGATTTTTCATCTATCATCATTACTAATGTAATTATTTGTGTGGTAGCATATCGAACATTGGTGATAATCTTGTTTGGATCATTTGGAGACGTATCTTCAATTGGACTTGAAGGTATTTTTGTTTTGGGGGGTCTAGATGTGTTTGCTTATTCTTCTTGATTTTCTATTTTAATTCTAAGGCCTCTATGTTTAACATCCTCTTTCAGTGTATAATCAGTGTAAGATAACTATGTCAAAGTCCTTTGTTTGGTCTAGTTTCTTAAGTCTAAAACTAATAAGTGAAGCAATTGGTTTCATGCATCTTTGAAATAGTTTTATATTCTCATTTCCACACCATTGGATATCTTTTGGTTTAGTGGCTACTATGTGGATTGGTTTTTGCTCGCATGCTTGTTTCTAAATTTTATTATGGATTGGTATAGGGGTTATGTTAATATTTTGAACTTCTAGCCCACAACTACACCCTTTATCATTATTAGTGATGCATGGAGGTTGTTATCTCTCCACAGTGATAGGTTTATCTATTGTGTCTTGTGTTGGAGTGATGATGGTTGTTAACTTTTGCGTATGATCAAGAGACATTGTTTAGAAGAGGAAGGATGTTGCACTAGACTGGCCTTATGTTGGTTTTAATATGCCAATAGGTCTACAAGTTTTGTGCTCTCATGTGGGAATTATCTTAAAGAAAGTACATTTCTAAGGTTGTGGTTGAGATCTAATAGCATTATCATTTTCGTGTATGTTCATAGCACAAGTGGCATTCTTTCATTGATGTTGATGTGTCAAACCTTCCTATGTTGTTGGTGATGACTGATGGTGGAGGGAAGTATGAGAATATTAAGGATATGATGGAGGATGAGAGGTGTAAGGTGGTGATCCAATAGAAGATGTTGCAAGTTGATGATATTCGGGAGAGCGGTAGTAGTGATTTGAAGTAGAGGAAGTAGAACCAATTGGGGAAATAGGTTGTTGAACATAATATCCATATGGGTCTTGCTAGAAGAAAGGATAGTGCTAGTTTGATGATGGCCTCCCCCATGACTGTGGGTTTTGGCATTGTGGTTGATAGTAGTTTTGAGGCTAATAAGAAGTCCCAATAGGATAGTATGGTTGGTTGTAAGACAATCTATAATTACCTTGTGAAAGAGGAATTTTCTAGGCATTTGCTTTTTATATGAACTTGGGATTTAAAGCAAAAGCCCAATACTCATGTAGATGTAACATGACCGGGAAATAGTCCTTTGGATGGTCATAGATGCAAATGTCACATCCATCATCCTCTTCCATGGTTGAGTCTATCTCTTCTTCTTCTACAACCATTTTTCCTTATTGCTGATAAGTGTTCCTAGCAATTTCTTGGTTCTTTTTCCTCTTCTTGTTTTGATCACTTGATTCTTTTTGTGTTATCCTCTCCTCTACGATTTTTACATAAGTTGTAACTTTGTCATTCATCAACTTCCACATCTTATCTAGCCTTGCTTCAAGCTCATCGAGAGACTTTTGTATTGGCAAGGTTTGTTGTGAAATCACCTCATCAAGAGCTACCTCTTTTCCTCGTCATAGATATGGACCCTCTTCTTTTGACGAGTTGGATCCCAGTTATATTCGTCTACATTTGCTTGTTTACATAGCTCTCCTTCTTCTTTTGCCATCCGCTCAATTAGCCTTTGTATCTATTTCAATTTATATAATTGACCTTGGGCATAAATCCCAAGGGTCTCCCTTGTTTTATTATGAAGCCCATCCATGATATGGAAAAGTTGCTCTTTTTGAAAAAAATCATGGCATGGACTTCTATGTAATAGAGAATAGTATCTATCCAAGGCTACATTCAATGATTCATGTTTTTCTTGCTTTCATCCTTAGATTTGTTTTCATAGGTTGGACACTCTCACATAGTTTTGGTATTTTTTGTTAAAATGTTTCAGCATTGTGGACCACCAATGGATTGAATTTGGTTTCAATGATCTATACCAACTTTTAGCCTTATCAATTAGTATCCTAGGAAAGAGCTTTAGCTTTTGCCACTTACATTCTATATTTTGAAAAGCACAGGCATCATGGAAGGTTTATATATGATGTTGTGGATTAGAATTATAGCCTCCCCTAAATTTAGGAATGTTGTCCATATCAAGATGTTTAATGTAGCTATCCCTTTGATGCCTTTGGGGTATTTGAACTACCTCCCTAATTTGTGTCAAGTCTCTAGTACCCAATAAGGGTTCATCAGTATAAAAAATGTCATGGTGATAGTCTCTACTTCTATTTGTCTTATGGTAATAATCTTGTCTATGCTCACTTTGATGTCTTGATCTTGCCCTTGGATTTGATTTCTATTTGCATCTTGATCCTTTAGTAAAGCTCTATCTCTATACCTATGTTCATATTTGTCAAAACTAGACGTTGAAGAGGAAGAGGAAGAGGAAGATGGTGAACTGGGAGAATCGCCATGGTTCCTATATCTTCCACCATGGTCCCTTGATCTATCTTTTCTAGATCTAGAGGAGGTCCTAAGCCTTGAGGCCCTCTATGTTCTATGACTTACTCCATCTAGGATTGTCTGCACCAGTTGAATGTAGTCCTTGCATGTAGCAAGGGTGGAAATGAGCATATGAAACTCTTGCTTAAGGTTGTTCACTTCAATTCTCTTCAGTATAGAACTTATCATTTATCTTATGAGTGTTTTTATCATATGATGTGTTTTGGATCCTATGTGAAGAAGACATGGTTTTATCATGTGTGACTTTAAATTTTAAAATTTTCTAAAAGATAAATCATCAATACCTTTACAACAATCTTGTATAATATAACTAATCTAGATAACTAGCATCATCCTCGGCAACAATGCTAATGATGAGAAGCGAGTACCCCCTACATCCAACCATGTGTATTATGAGTGTTCATGTGCTACCCAATCAAATTTCATGGATGGGACTAGTTTAGCATCTAGATTGTTAAGTGTTGATAACAGTTTGCTGTCTTCTCACTTGCACTAGTGGTAGCTTTGTCATGTATGGTTTAGTCCAAAGTGAGGCATATGATGGTTGATGTCATCATGGCCTTATGCTAATCTTAACAATAATAGAGAAATTAATTATTTAATCTAATTAACAATAGAAAGATAAAGTTTAAACTAGCCTACTGGCAATGAGTGTCTATCCCCAGCTTGTTATATATGTCCTGAACCCATGTACCCACTACTGGGATTACCAAGTGCTACACTACTGGGTGAACTAAGCAATAATGTTGCTAGGATTACCAACTGAATACGTGTTTATGCTCAAAATTGGTCGTGCTCATTATGCCAATTCATTAATATGCATGGAAACATAAATATTAACTAAGTACATGGAATATAAATTGCATTAACAGTAAATTTAATCTAAGTCAAAGTGCTGCAATGAATAAGAATCAATCTCAATCTTATTGTCATTTATAGAATGTGTCCAGGTACATTGCCACTCAAATAAGATGTCATGCAATTGACTTGGATCCACACTGTGGGCAGTCACTGACTATATTCTCTAAGACTATGAAATAAAACTACAAGGGTTTGACTACTATATTGATAAAAGATTGTCAATACAAAATGGAAGCATGTGTATTTCTAGGCGAAAGTAGACATTGCATTAATGTAGCAAACCATGTGTCAATGGGATATGCAATCAAATGACAACTCATCAAGTAAGACCAAATAACACATGGGAAAAAATAATTGATGATGATTTGAAGAAACTACAAATAAACAAATACCTTGCTCTTCGTAGAGGCAAATGACAAAAAAGAACTCATGTACCTAACCCAATTTTGGTGGGACAAGGCTAGGATGATGATGATGATTTACATAATAGAAAAATGTTGTAGTCATTGAAAAAACCAATGGCAAAAATTCCTGCAACATTTACCTCTTCCAAAAAAAAAAACACTAGACGTAAAAGATGAAAAGCTACAAACTAAAATTTACATCACATAGAGAGTAAAGATTATGTTGGTATGATTGGTTAATGACATGGGAAAAAAAGTAATCAGAATTATGTCCAACAATAATAATCAATCATTGAAGCTACCACTATTTGTCTTTATTTAGTTTCCAAAATTCAAAGGATACATCCCAAACTCTCCATTTTTCCAAAATAGGTAACTTAATTTCAATGTTTCAAGAAAAAAAGTAATTCTTATTTTATAATAGATTCACAAATCATATAATTTATATCTAACTATTTACAAAATATTAGATACCAATATCGCCAATTGAATGCGATACATTCAGATAACTACCACTCAACTCAAATTGACATGATAATACACAAATCCCAAAGATTAACTTTGCTAGCCACAACAGAAGATGTGAGAACATGAGAACTATTACAATAGTTCTAGAATACAAGAATCTAACATGTGTGGCACTATCTAGAGTAAAATCACTTGAATCATTGAAAATATTCCCTCCATGCTAGATGTGCTTGAAAAAGCAAAAGAAACATGGTTGACATAGATTTAAGAAGAACTGCCACATAAAATATTCTAATCAGTGTAATCTTGCATTTTTGTAAGTGCATAAGACAAGGCTAAATTAGGGGTACTGAAACCTCGAACCTTTCTCTTTTAATATTTACCCCAAGACATATTGTCATATTTACCCCAAAGCATATCGTCAAATTAGAAATTTATAATGTGTTACCACTAAGCTAATATCTCATTGTTTAAAATAAGCTTGCATAAAACTTCATTTTATTCATGGGTTCAATTCCAATGAGGAGTTATATAAAGTTCTAATATATGTTAGGGTGTATTATGTTTCACTTATATAATGTTGGGGTGTTGAAACTCAAAATAATTGAAACATAGGTACACTCCAAGATTTATAGAAGTTTATAAACTCAAACTCAAAATAATTGAAACATAGGTACACTCCAAGATTTATAGAAGTTTATAAACTCAAACTCAAAATAATTGAAACATAGGTACACTCCAAGATTTATAGAAGTTTATAAACTCAAACTCAAAATAATTGAAACATAGGTACACTCCAAGATTTATAGAAGTTTATAACTCAATGCTACTTAGTAGAATTGAACCGGTGTCTTGGAGTTACCAAGCCAAGACTTGTACCACTAAGCTAATAGTTCATATGCAATATAAACTTAGAAATCATTTCAACTTCATGTATAATAATATTAACAAAATCTCAAACACATGCCACTTTTTTTCCAACCTAGATTCCATCCACTAACAAGTAGAAAAACAATGGAAACAAAAGGGAATGGAATCATGGATGAGGAAAGAAAAATAAAAAATGAAAAGAAAAGAAAAAGAAATAGATGACTGCATAAATAGTTAGAACAAGTGTTGGAACTTGAAATAATGCTAGTCCAATTAAAATTTTATAATTAAGTATTGCCCTAACCCATGACTTAGCTTTTAAATCTAAAGTTTCACTCCTAAGCTAACACCAAATTGGATTCTAATATTCTATTTGAGCTCATGAAGAACCTATATTCCCATTACAATTAGCCAAAATTTTTTGTAAATTAACCTAAGGGACTCTCACAAGATCCCGCCTTACGGAATAAGCTTTGATGATCGTCTCCGTGATAATCCTTTTAGGTAAATTAACCTAATTACTCACTATCAAAAACATGTCAACACGTCGAATTTGTACTTTAACCGATAAACCTGCTTATGGAATTTCTTCCATAACTTCTTTCTTATCCGTTAGAACAAAAAAAAAACTCTATCATATCTTGCTATCTTACATGCAAAAAGAAAGAATCCATCATACCTTGCTATCTTACAGGCAAAGGAAAGAAAAGCAGTACCACATGAGTTCCCGCGAACATAAAATTTAGATCGCAATATTCCCGCGCGCACATATAAATTTGGATCGCAATGTTCCCGCGCAGATGAAATTTCTGCTGCCGTTAAAGTAGGCACCAGCTCATGGAAAGAACAACCATTTTAAAGTAGCTGTCTCTTTCCTTTTTGTTCAAATACAGTATTGGATGCAAATGATGCATGTTCATCTCCAGATTACAGGTTAGGCTTCGAATCAGAAATTCAAATTCCTAACACATGTTTAGTCGATCCGTTCCTACTTTGAGAATTCAGTGTAAGCTGTAGCATTACAAAGATTGAATGAAACGTGAATCCGTTTCATTGCAAGAAAAAGAATCGTCTCCGATAATGGCATCATTTGATAAAAAACATCAATAATCATTTACATTTACATTAAGAATATTAACGTCAGTCTAAGGCATTTGCTAGGCTGTGATTTTCCGGAGCCTGCATTAAAAAATTAGAATTATACGCTAATGTTTCATCGCTATCCTTGCTGGTTTGATCATCGATATTAAAAGAAGCTTATTTAATGGAACTTATTTCATTCCTGTTGGTGTCAGATGTTTGTGTCTCTGTCTTTTCTGTGAGCTTCGGCTTTGGCTTTCTGTGTGCTGTTTCTCTCTTCTGAGGTCTGACCTGCTTGCTTGCTGGGAAATGCAGTCTCGCGACGAGAGGGCGCGGAGCTCGAACCTGCCGATCAAAACCTCTTACACAGACAAAACCTGCATTCAGTTTCTCATTTGTTACGAAAGACATTTAGAGTTTATGCAGAACACGAGATGAAGGTTAAAGACGCTTTTCGATGCAGATAGAGATGCAATATTGCAGTTGCAACTTCTCGATGAAATGAAGGTAAAAATTGCAACACCTGACGGGTAAGAAAATTTTGTCTTTTCGATGCCCTTGAGCATGGTGGTCTTAATATTCATTTTCCGTAGGCGTTGCATATTCAAACAATCTTTTATTTACATTGGTCTCGCTACTGGAGCACACAAGTTTCAGAAACTTCTTAAACGGAAATTTTCAAGTTTTCTATGATCTTTGCCTACCATGAGCTTAGAATTTCTTAATTTTCCTACCGTGGTCATTCTTCTATGAGCTTTGCCCACTGTGGCCTTGGTTCCATGTTAAAAAAGTCTTGCCATCTTGGTTCCATGTTAAGAAAGTCCTTCTGCATATCCAGAATCTTGCTTCTTATAAAGTTGATTTCAAAAATCAAAAATTATAGCATCTTCTTACAAGAAGATACATTTCATGCTTAACCTGCGAAAGATTTGAAGATGATTTATGAAGAACGGTTTACGTGATGTTATAAGTGTCCTTGAACGTATATTTTTACTGTGCCAATATATGATTCCGATGCACAAACGTTTTTTTCCCCAATATTACCGTGCCGTGCCACTGTTGATGAGATGAAATCTTTGTAGAATTACGACAGATGATCTCCTAAAGAGGGATGGTAAAGTGTTTGTTTCTCAAGTTACAACCTGAATTTGAACATGAGTACAGCCACTTGAACAAGTTACAAAAGTGTTTGTTTCTCAAGTTACAACCTGAATTTGAACATGAGTACAGTCACTTGAAACAAGTTAACCTGAGTACAGCCACTTGAAACAAGTTAACTTTTGCTCATTCTACCTTAGTAAAGCAAGCATTAAGGACTTTCTAAAATAAAGGTTGAAACAAGTTAACCTGAGTACAGCCACTTGAAACAAGTTAACTTTTGCTCATTCTACCTTAGTAAAGCAAGCATTAAGGACTTTCTAAAATAAAGGTTCAAAGAATTTTATCCTGGCCTTGTTAAGAAAGGTAGAGATTCTTACCTTGACATACGGTTTTCTACTTTTCAGACTTCTCAAAGTAAAGAATATTACCCTGGCCTTGGCAAATAAGAGAGCCAATGTTAGGCAAGTATTAGGCTTTAAGGTTTCTGACAAATTTCCTTGATGGTTTTTCTGCCACGATTAGACTTTTCATGTTTTGGTTTGAAAAGATAATTCTCACGGCAGTTGCTAAATTTGGGAAACAATAGGCCGTTTAACAAAATGCAGAATGTGCCTTACACGTTTTTTAGAATTTGACGTTCCCCATATTCTAGAATCTGTGAAGTTTCCTCCATAATGGGATTATGGTCCAAGAGGGGTGTTGTTGGAAGTGGTGCGACCCAATTCCTTATTTAAAGAAGCTTTTCCTAGAGGACGGTTCCGTGATTCTTGAGAACTTGTATCCTTGTACCCATGTAGATGTTGAGTCCAAAGAGTCACGAATCCAATGAAATCTGAAAAAAATCCACAATGCACTCAAGAAGAATCCAAAAGGTACTACAGTTGGGTGAATCATCTGGTGGGCATCCACTATCCCGGGTTTAGGTTTTTTCCTCAACCAATCTGTGCCATGAACAATGTTCACGGGTTCACCACGAGCAACAATTATGAATCCACCAATCCATAAGTGATGTCCCAGTAGGGGAGGCCACTCTAGGACGAATGTTCAACGTTCTGGGAGGACTCGTTGATAAAAATTGAATGACTAGAGCGAGACAATACTGATCATAATCTAACAGGAGGCCCGGTTGTATCAGAAGACTCTGACCCGTCTTTTAAAGCATCATGTCATATATTCAACAAGCTGAAAGGGTGAATCTGATGCTCCCTCCTAAATTCAATGAATTTTCCATACAAAACCAAACACTTTTTTACTGTAAAAAGTTGAATCAACAAATTCTGCATCTGCAGATTTGCCCAACCAAACGTACCTTAAGCAAATAGATCTGAACCTTGAGTTAGAAGTCCTTCAAACCAAGCTATTACTGATTGGCCATAAGAACCCTAGTTTCTGGTGAGGGTAGGATATGAAAATTCTCGGAGCAGAAAAGCCTTATTCAAAATGAACTCAAAGTATGTTTATGATGGGTGTTAGATATTGATAACAAAGTGAAGTAAAATAATTTTACAAGGTTTACTGTCTAAAAATAAACCAGATAGTAGTTTTATGGTAGAAACTTCGTGTCCTCTAAAAGGGCTAAGAGATTTTTGGAATCTGTCGATGGATTTATTGTCTGCTTGAAGGTTTTTTATATGGTTTATGGTTGCTCTGGAGAGAAGTCCTCTCATTATAGAACATGCAAACCATGCAAACTAGTCAGTAATTAAAAATTTTCATCTTATTTTAAATTTTTTTGGCATATTAATATATAAGCGTCAGATGACAGATAAGTTTGAAGTCTGGAATATTCTGCTGAGAAAACAGGTGCTGCCTCCTCTGAAGTGCAAGGGGGTTTTGTTCGTAGGCTTTAAAGAGACGATGGCATTATATCAACTCGTGAAAGTTTGTACACACCAACCCAGTTCCATGATTTGACATTGAATATCAATAAACAAAATCGATCATCAGTATCAACGTTATGGATTCTTGGGCAACACAAGACATTTGTTTCTTGAATTGCTGCATTGTATCAACTCAGGATGTCTATTGTCATTAGCGGGCAATGCTATGGCTATCAAAGAAGTCAACGTTACTTCTTTAAACTAACAGAATTTCATGGATGATACTATTATTTATGCTAGAGTGCTTTATGTTTCTAATTTTTATGTTCTTCAGTCTTGTCAAAAAGCCATTTGATAATGTATCGATAATCATAAAATTGCTTTATTTTTCTTTAACACCAAGTTTGCAACCCAAGATGCATCATCAATGATTTTCCTTCCAAATACTGAAGAATGCCTATAAAGGTAGCATGGAAAGGAGTTTGGATACCTATTTAAACAAGTTTCAGGCTAATTCATCTAGCTGGCCCGTTATCTTTCTGTAGCATGTTCATAAGCTTCAGCACTGTTGTGTTTTCTCTATGAGTTCTTCTCTGGTCTCTGTTTCTATCAACTATCAGTAATTCAACTCCCTAGCTTTATTGTTTGCTCTATGAGCATGATGTGAAATTTCCCGTGGACTAATGAGCTTGTTGATAACATGAAAATCTTTTCCATTGCTTAAGGGAATATCATCAATGACAAGAACCAAGGACTGGCATTGAAGATCTTTAATTTCAAATGTCTAGTTTTATCTGCTAAGGTTGGTTAAAGGATGCAGAAGATGAATGGAATGATAGCCTTTTGGGGTTTCCTATTTGGTATTATAGAGCTTCCACATGGAAGAATGTTCTCAGGTATCATCCTTTATTTGAGCCTTTTGTAGGTGGCAGCATGGTGTTGGCAGATCCTTGATTACGTTTCTCTCCAATCAGTCGTACATAATAGCAAGATTGTTAATGGGCAAGCAATGGTGGCTGATGCTGTAGCCTATGTTGATCTAAGCATTCAATTTTGTCATGTTACTGAAATTGGGCTTGACAGTGATGGTTTTTGGCAAAGGAACCTCTTGTTTTTGTGGTTCCCATCCTCAGTGATTCTTTTGAGTGTCAATTTTGGCATTTTCAAGCTGTGATATGGCTAACTGCTTCTTCTGCATCTAAGATTTAGTGTGATCATGATGGAGGGAATACATGGCCAAATTGGATTAGGGGTCTCTCTGTTAGAATCAGATTTTTGCTCATTCAGTGGTGATGAGAATGATTACATTGACAATCTTCTAGCAAAATTAAATTATACCTATAATTTTGGCAGTGAATAGGATAGGTCAGTTTTTGTGAGTTGTTCAGCTTTTCTTTCAGGAATTTTCTTAATTGTTTTATGCATGTAGTTGGGATAAGGCTAGGATGAAGAAGAAGAAGAATTCATTGGTACAAGGGTGAGTATTTAGTGGATCATAAAGATGACAACATGGTTATAGGGCTTATTATCAGAGATTGGGAAGCCAACCCTCTTTCATCAATCGGATCTGGTGTGAATGCTAGAACAACTTCTTGGGAAGGTATTGAAACATCCTTGGTTTTTTGGAAAGTTAGAATGATCCTTAATGCGTTGCAAGTTTTCAAGGGATGAGAAATTTCAATTATGCTTTAAGCTCAAATAAATGGTACCTGGAATATGCTTTAAGGTATGGAATAGGAGATATCTTATATCTTTTAGGAAGCTAATGAGACTGCTGCTATTTTACCGAACCAGACATTTCCGGCAAATACTGTTTCGACTTGACATTTTGACTGCGAGGTTTCCCATATCTCTCAAGAATCTAATCAGCCTGCTGGTGTTTTATCCAAAATTGCTTCTCTGGGAAATCCTATTTTGAGACATTTCTTGATGGAAGAATTTGATACATTTCTTTGGGTGAGGTGCCTTTAAACTTTGAAGTGTTCAAGTGGTGACTGTTGGTTGTGCCTGTTAGCTTGTTGCTGCTTTCCCCGAAGAAGCAGAAGAAGAAGAAGAAGAAGAAGCAGAAGAAGATGTGGCAATCTTAAATTTTTTTTTATTGCTTATTGACGTTGGCAACCCATTCTGCATTAAAAGCCCACCACTTGCTTCTGACATGCTATTCTATCTATTTTTCTTATATTATAATGTTAGGATTTGTAGCATTTTTTAATTATTTTTTCGCAGACACAGAGAGAGGTGGAATTGAGAGCACCATGTACAGTATTATCCTCCTAAATCCTTATAATCCTCACGTGCTAACCCCCCCTCAACGTCTCTGGGAATTTTTGCAAAGACTCTGATCCTTAACCTATAGTTGGCTAGGGTTTTGTGCAGGCCAGGAGTGAACTGACAACTTTCACTAACTGCAAGCCCCCTTTGCGACCATGCTATTCCATGGGGGATGAATTGTAGTTTTACTACGATACAACTTTCTGGATGTTGTGATATACCTCTGAAATTTTAAGGGGTGGGCATAACATGTTTGCAAATGCATTCAGAAGAATAATAGAAATTGTTTTCAGTGGTCATGTCCAAATGAAGAAAGTAAGAACTAATCATAGGTACTCTGGAAAACACATTACCTCTCCAAAAGCATTTTTGTATTTCGCCTGTAGGTAGACCTGAAAGAACAAAGAACCGATCACAGTAAATCCTAGAACATAAATATATGCTTAGAATGGTAATGCATCAAAATAATTCTTACCACGGAATATTGTTGGAATAGATGTACCAAAATAGACTGTGCGCCTTTCCAGATTCCAGATCCATGATCTTGGTACTTTCATTGGGCGTAAACTTGTCTCATGATCGGCAAACACCTGCAGCATTTCGCTTATTGAGTATGTTGTAATAGTTTGGTATGGAATGGACATCGTATAATGGTCACTATCACCAATTGCATTTATCTCAACAGATTGAAGTTCTCGTATTGATATTTCTTTTGTTCAATACTGTTTTTCTTGTATTCATTGATTTGATTTGATATCCATTTATGATTAAATCTACATTTAACAGACCAAGAAACTCTCAGAAAGTGGTGTCTGTTAAGACTTTGGCTTTCAACAATCTCTACATTCTTATGTGTTAATACTAACAAGTCACAAACCAAGGACTCTCATTTTACAGTTTTCTACAAGATAAAAATATATCTAAATGTTTCTCTCTGAAACAATTCCATGATTTTCTTAATAACTTTCAGCAATCTCTGTTCATGATGATTTTGTTGTTCAAACCATGTATTGAATTCTGGAATTTAGCTGGAGTTAGGTTGACTACATACCTCATTCACTTGAAAATATGTTCCATTCAGTGGGAAGCTACCTCGCATGGCTGTTTTAACAGGTATCTGCAATGGCATCGAATAAGCATATCCTTAAATGCACAAGCGAGGTGTTTATCATACTTTCAATGACATGTACATTTCGTATTCTAAATAAAAAACAATGATGTCACAAAAGCACATCGGATACTCTTTTCCAAAGAATGTTTCTTACGTACCAGCATAGTACCCTTGACAGTATTTTCATTGCTATCTTGGTTTGCAAGGCAAGAATTACAAGATTCCTTTTCACAGTGATGTTTCTCACATTCTTTCAAATTTGAAAATTGTTCAGTCGCTCCAATGGAATCTGCCGTCTCTCCTGAAACAATCTCCAATTATCAGTAATAAATTTCTAAATTCTGCAAGTTTTGTGTCTTCTAGTTTCCTGTTTTGAAACAGGAGAGAAGTTTTATCATTATTAATAAATTTCTTTTATAAAATTTTATTATAACTTTTTGGAAAAAGAATCTAATACAAAAAATGGTGACTGGTTGTTAACTCCAAAGGCCGGGAATAGTATCAAATCTGAAAAAATACCTGGACTCCATATTGCAAGAAGATAATGGGTAGCATCATCTGCTTCTCTGGATTCAAACTGGGGGATGTCATCAGGTTTATGAAAAAGATAATTAATGTCCATAAATGAGTTTCAGAAAACATGTATTTTATTAACAATCAATTCATACTAACCTCATTTAGAAGTGGGTGATCATCTGGAAGCTCATATCTGCAAAATAGAAAAACAAGTGTCTTGGAAGAAAACTCAATACTAAAAGCTGAGATCTTGGAATTGAATGTAGAATGTTGAAATCATGGAAGTTGCATATAACAAAATCTTAGCAGTGTTTACTTACACTCGATGCTCTGTTCTTAGTCTTCCCACATTCTTCAGCTTTGGTTC
The DNA here is from genome assembly GCA_015680685.1 of Gnetum montanum. Lineage (NCBI taxonomy): Eukaryota > Viridiplantae > Streptophyta > Gnetopsida > Gnetales > Gnetaceae > Gnetum > Gnetum montanum. Next base: position 156,510 of record MNCI01036318.1, on the reverse strand, counting down.
AGGTATTGACGCAACAGCAGGAGACATAATAACTAGGGCCTTTGAAACTGTTCCAGAAGTTGTATCACCATCTTGGACCGTGCCTTCATAAATTTTCTGTACATTCAGTTGAAGTTGTTCGTAGTTGAGATTAATAACAGGAATTTCATCAGGATCCATGTATTCCTCAGCTGCGCTCTCAGAGCATTCAACATTTTCAGGTTCAGGTGTCATTGGTTCTTCAATTATTGGTTCACACTTGGATACTTCAGGGCTTGCCTCGATAAGATGATCTGAACTGCTATTGTTGCAAGCATCTGTGGTTATATTTTGATCTTTGAACTCCTCAGGTTTTGCCTCTAGAAGATGCTTTGGAAAATTATTATTACAAATATCTGTGTCTATAGTTTGATAAATACTCTGTACAGTTGGCAGGGTTAAAAAGTTTGATTCACTATGTACCAAAGCTGATTCTTCTGATGGAGCTGGCAATGCAAGCCTAGCACTGAAAGTGTAATCAATTGCATTAATATTGATAGAGATATGCTTTCTCAGACCTGGCAAAAAGTGATAGTGAAATGTCTCTGACCTGGCAAAAGCGCTTGCAAAATGTTTGCAGTCACATCGCATTGGACATGCATTACAATTTGGTTTGCTTTTTGTACAAAATACCTGAAGATGAGTTGCATAAATAAGTATTTTGAAAGTTAAAAGAAAGTTTGGGAGTGGACTGGATAGGTTCAATGCAAGAATGTCTAATGAAGGGAACAAGGTAGAGGGTAGCTTCAGTTGCCATTTAGAAAGCATGGAAATCAAAATATTGCTTTCAATAAAAGTTTTAGATAAATGAAAGTTGAATGGGTGAAGGGTTTTGTGCACCTGAAAGAAAAGTTTGCTCGTTTAAACAAACAAACAAAGGAACAGAGGAATTTAAAGACATTGGGATCAACATAAGGCAATAATTGCAAGGAAGGGCACAAGAGGGGCAGGGACAAATGAAATGATACACAGATTAAAACCCTCGAATGAAACACCAGTTTGATGTAGACATTCTTTTGTCGAAAGGAGTCTTAAACAACAAAAACCATTGTAACATTACAAGTTACCTTTCCAAACGTGATCATCTGGTAGTGAAGTTCGTATCTGCAAACATTACAACAAACAGAAACTTGAATAAATTTCTTAATGCTTACTTTGGCTAAATAATAATAGTTTAGTTTTAGGTTTTTAATGCGCTAGACATACCTTAATTTTTATTGCACTTTTTTATAATTATGTTCCATCTTCATTTTAATTCTTTTGTGGTGTGGTTCTAATTAATTAAGAAGATTGAAAGCCCTTTCTTGAAAGGACTATTTTCAAAGCTGATATGTACATAAAATGTAAAAAATGCAAAGAAACAGATTTCACTGAATATCAGGGTAAAAATCTAACTAAACTATTGCTATAACGTTTGACATACGTCCCTCTGTTTTTTGTTGGTTATGAAACATGCCATGTGGAGGTTACTCAAGTAATGTTGCAGAAGAATTATATTACTTTGTAAGATGAACAGATAACAATTGAATGTACTTAATAGAACATGTAGGTTACTAACTGTGATGCTATTATGCCAGATTTTATCCGATAGATTGTAATTCTGTACTTTCTTAAACTAATCCGTTGAAGTTCTGATCTGTTTTGATTTGAATATGTGCATTAGCAGAGATACATATTCCTAGGGAAATCAGTACTGTAAAAGTATGTTTGATATTATTGCACCTACAATTTAAGTTTGATGTTTTGTGTAATCTTTGCGTTATTTTGTTTGCAGTTTTGCAGGGTTCACATTATCAATCCCCAAAAGTCCTGGTGTCTCAATCACAGATGCTAAAGGTTTCCAGTGTCAATATGGTGAAAATCAATCTCAAATTTTTGTTAGTCTTGTCAATTGCATTTTGGCTCAGATGAAAATCAATCTCAACTTAGTTGAGTCTCACCAATTGCATCATAGCTAAGTTGGAAGTCAATGGTCTAAGTATGTGGTTGCTATCACAAGGTCTGCTTGTTGCACAAGTGACCACGGTTTTGGGATGTTTTCAATTATCCTAAAACAAGGAAACAATCATAGAATCTTTAGTTAAGTCTCTGGAAATCTATTTTAATAGGAAGTTAGAAGCCATGAGCTACTGTTGTGGTATTTAAGGTTTGTGATAATATTGACTTCTGCCGTAGTGCTGTTGCTTCTCCTAGTGGCTCTACTTAAGTTTATATCATATTTTTTTTTGGAATAAATTTGAGTGTTATTGATTCCAAAAAAAAAGTTGTACATTGGTATAGCTTGGGTTAGGGTTGTTGACCCCATGCTTGGTCCCCATTCCATTTGGTTTTCTAAATGTGCCCCCTCCCATGGGCAAGCCCAACCCTCACCCACACGTTGTTTACAAATCCCCTTTCCCCATGTCCTTGCCTACGAAGTTGTCCTTGTGTCCTTGGCCTACATTGCTCACGTCACCTTGTCCTTCTCGTTCTGTTTGGTACATGGATTTTGCCCTTGCATTGATCCCCTATTCTCCTCTGTGGTTTGCAATTGAGGGTTGTTGTCCACCTTGGTTCTAGATTCGAGAGTGCTAATACTAAGTGCCAATCGTTGCCACTTTTCTTGAATGAGTTGGGCAAGGCTAGTCTTGTGTTTTGAAATGATGCCTTCCATCCATCTTAGCGTTTGGATTTGCATTTGTGTGGTCGCTTGCTGTGCCTCTCGTTGTATGTTTGTCCATTGCTTTTGCCACCACTCCATTTCTTCTTGCCTTGCCGGTTCTATTGCTCTGTTGCATATGGTGGTGATGTCCCATCTAGCCCCTTGCTGCGTTTGCCTCCCCTTCGTATCGAGCTCTTGGTCTTGTGTCTCTCCTGTGCATGTTGCCGTGGTCCTTGTTGCATGTTCACTCCCCTAGGACTTGTCCTGGTCTCCTAATTCTTGTCATGTTGTCTGGAGTAAATGAGTATGGGTTGCAACAATGGAATCAATGTTCTTGTATGCTAGAGCACCATGATCACCCTTGGGTGCCTCCCAGGTCATCGATGTTGTGGAGAATCCTAGAAAAATTGAGGAACGTTAATGCGTGTCTCGTGCTTCATGTGCTTCACAAACGTGAAGTGAACTCCCACTAGTTTGTGGGGATATTCAGACTGGATGAAGTATTTTTCAACCAAGATGACAACTTCCCTCCACACCCCTTGTAATGTCAATCTTTGAATGTGCCTATTGGTTGTCCTAGGGATGTCCCCTTGGAAGAATTTGGTAGCGTTAGATTGTGCATGTACAATCGGCACAATTACCATCCCCTCAGCCTTGATACCTAAGGTGTTCGCTAGCATAGGCACCAAGATCATGATTCGTCTGCCTCGAAATTTAGTTTCATTGCCTTGTCAATTGTCATAAAATTATGCTGTGGGCAATCCTTGTTTCCCTTCTAGATGTTGTAACATGTCTTCCTAGCTCATTTGTTGGACCAGAGGCCACAACTTTGTGTGGTGCATGAATTCTATGACTGAGGGTTCGAAAAGGAGTTGCTGTCCCATAGCTTCAAAAGCTTTGTTCTAGAACCTTTGAATTCCCTTGGCCATCATCCCCAATGATTGCAGCTTTGTGCCCTTGAATATTTGTGAATCTCGATGCTTCCACAACATCCACAAAGTAGCCAAGGTGGGAGAGTCCTTGTGGTAGGCAAATGATGAAAGATGAGCAATGCGCCAAGCAACTGTAGTGAAGGGGTATCTATGTATGAGGTGTTGCATTGTTTTTGTGTCTTGAAGACATAGGGGACAAGTGGCTCCACTGTGTCTTGAAGACATAGGGGACAAGTGGGCTCCACTTGCAGCCCATGTTCCTGTAATGTGGCATGTATAGTGAGTGCATGGTGCATAATCAGCCACTCGAAAGCCTTGACTTTCTTTGGAAGGTTGCCCTTCCAAAGTTTCCCCTAGGAACAGTTGGGCATTGATGTTTAATAATTTCTTGTAGGTGTTGATCCATCAAACCTAGTGGTTCTATCCTGTGAATGTGTTGACACAAGTTTTTGCCATACGTGAGAGTTTCTTGTGCTTGCTTTCCAACAACAATACTTTCTTCTAAGTAGTTGTGCCCACAACACTTGATTTCTGTGTTGGTTCAAGAATCTACGGAGTAGCTGTTGCAACCCCAATGTGATCTTATCATTGAACTTTAAGAGGTTGATCCCACTCGTTGATTGAGGCTAAGTCGTGATGTCTCATGACCCCAAGTGCATTCTTCTGTTCCCTTTTCCCCTTGATGCTGTCAACTCTCTATATCACTCCAATCGACGGCTTGCCCATGGAAGACGCCAAAATCATCTTCCCCTTGTGTGTCAGGAAGTGGTTAGTCTAGTGAGAAGTTTTTGTTCGGAGTTGTTCTAACAACCCCCGCCAAGCCTTCTTCCTCTGCTAGTGAAAAATAGGCATGCCTAGATACTTGTCCTCTATGTGTCTTGGAAAAATGCCCAGCGTCTAAGTAATTTTTGCTTCCATTGTTTTCACAATGTGCACCATGTGTATGGCATATTTTTCAATGTTAATTGTAAGACCCACCTCCCTTTGTAGTTGATCCAACACCCTCAACAAGGCCTTGGCCTGTGGCACCGTAATTGGGTCACCACTAGTGTATTGTCAACATAGTGGGTGGCTAAGTAGTGCACCTTGTTAATGTCCAGCCCTTGTACCCCTTCCTCCATGCAGTAGGACTTGAGAAGGTCCATGACTAAAAGGAATAATAGTAGTGATAATGGATCTCCCTACCGTAGACCTCTCCCAGTGCCATGGAAGCCCCACAATTGCCCATCAATGTCCAAGGAGTATTTGTTGTCCTGTTGGATTTGAATGCACAAATTGACAAATTTGGCATTGAATCCCTTTGCAAGCATGATTATTCGAAGAGCAGCCCAATGGAAGCTCCACAATTGCCCATCAATGTCCAAGGAGTATTTGTTGTCTTGTTGGATTTGGATGCACAAATTGATAAATTTGGCATTGAATCCCTTTGCAAGCATGACTATTCGAAGAGCAGCCCAATTGACTAAGTCATAAGCCTTAGTTATATCAAGCTTGATACACAGCCTGGGGAACTGAGTATGCAGAATCTCTTACAGCAGTAGGACTTGGTCTTGCAGGAATTGGCCCTTGACAAACCTAGCTTGATGTTCGTTGACTAACCTTGTCATGAGGGGGGCCACGTCATTAACTAGCATCCACGAAAAGACTTGGAGTGTGTTGCACACTCTAGTAGGTCTAAAATGCCCTAGTGATGTTGGGTTCGGGACTTTCAGTGGGAGGACCACCTAGGAGTAGTTAATCTTCTTTCTAACCTGTTGCTAGGTGAGCATGCTATTAAATGTGTCTAACAGGTTTGCTCCCAAGAGCTCCTCAAATTCCTTGAAAAATTTGATGGGCCATCCATTTGGTCCTTGAGCTTTGTTCGCTGGCATTGCTTGCATGGTTGTATGAAAATTTGCCCTTGAAAATAACCTAAGCAGTTGTTGGTTCTTGGTAGGGGTTAAGATGCATGGCACCAGAGCCGAGATGGGCTCGGTACTCCATCTCCACACCTCCTCCTAGTATGTCTATAGCTAAACTAGCCTTTGCCTTGTGTTCAGCCACCCTCTAGCATCCATGCTCTACAACAAGTGTTGCAGCTTGCACTTGGTGGCTTGGTGTGCTTTCGCAATGGCGAAGAAAAATTCGGTGTGCCTATCTTCTTCCCTTAACCACATTACCCACGATCTTTGTTTTTAGTAGGCTTCTTCCTCCTTGTCTAATTCTTGAAGCTCTGTGAGGAGTGCCTGTTCTTCTTGGCCAAGGTCCATCCCCTCCTCGTTGTATTTTCCATAGTTGTTTCTGAACTTGCAATTTATAGCCTTTGAAACTATATTTATCTTCAACTGCAATGTTCTTTATGTGTTGCTTAAGTGATCTTAGCCCTCTTTAGGAATTCCTTGGGTTCTTGTGCACTTGTGTATTTTTGCCATGTAATGTGCACCAAATTTCTCAGCCATGGTTTGTTGAGCCAACTTCATTCGAACCAAAATGGTTGAGGAGCTTTATGCACCATGGTTTGGATCCTTCAAATGATAGACCTATGATCCAAGGCCTTTTGTTCTTGGCTTTCAACCTAGAGATCAAACTCTATCATGAGATTGGAACTAACCCACACCTTGTCAATCCTTGAATGGACCTGGTTTGCCCCTTGTCTGTTGTTGCTCCATGTGTGTCTGCAATTGTGATTTCTAGATCAACTAGGTTGTATTCATGTATGAATGTTGTGCAGTCCATGGTGCCCAGAGGCTCTAAGTAGTCTCCCTCAGATTTTTCCTAGCAAAACATCCTTTGGTTGAAGTCCTCGATCATTACCCATTTGGTTGTGTTTTTCAACGAGGGCTGCCACGTGTTTGAACTCTTGAATGCAAGCCTCCCATCTCTATGCTTCGTAAATGTTGGTGAACCAGAAACCCATTTGCAATATGCACACCATAAGACTCCAATCAGATGCATCCACTAGTTCAACAATGTCCTTGGTCAAGACCACTAGTCCTCTTGCCCTCTCTCTCTATTAGGCACCATTTGCAAGTGCCAACCTTCCCACTGTAACAACTGCCTCTTTGAAATCTGTAGCTTGTTCTCTTGGAGGCAAACCATGTCACATCCTTCTTCCTGCACAATCCTTTTCAAGGTATTTCTTTTATATGGGGTACCATGTCCTTGACAATTCTTGGAAAAAATCTTCGTGGGCACACAAATAAATGTTTGTGATACACCTCTTGGAGTGTGTGTTGCATGCGCAAATCAAGGTCTAGCTATGGACTTTTTTCTCATATTGGCAACATCCAAGCATCCAACCTTAGGTATGGGTTGGGTGGCTTCAACCCCTTGCTCGTTGGCCCCCTTCGTGCCCAAGATGTCTTTCATTTTTGGCTTAGTTGACCCTCTACTAAGCATGATCCATTCCCCTAGTAGGGGTAACTTTGGTCTAGGTCCTCCTAACGGCTCCATTTTCTTCATCAAAGGGGTATGCGACAATCCCGTATCTCCTTTGCCATCCTTTGTTGAGCATGGGAGCTCCATCTGTGTGCCCCTTGCTTGTGAGCACCTTGCACCCCTCTCTTTATTGTGTGGGAGTAGGACCTCATCCCTGGCCAATGTGTAGTTGGAGAATCACCACCCCTAAGCATTGAGGGCTTCTTCTTCACGGTATTGCCCTTTCAGCCTACCAAAATTTCAGCCTTGTTGAGACTCAGGTTGTGTAACCCTGCTGTTTGCCTTTGAATGCCCTTTGTCAACAACCTCCTTCGGTGTTGTCATCATGTTTTCAAACTGCACATGGATCTTCTCCTCTTGTTTCAGTGTCTAAGATGATCTTGCTGATCCTATCCTTTGACCTTAAGGATTACCACATGCAGAAGTGTGCATATCCCATTCCATCCATGGGCATTGTGAAGGTGTCAAACTTGATAAATTTGCCAAATAGTTTGGCCAATGATTTTAGGAAGTCGAGACCAGTATTCCAATGGTAGGTAATGGAATCTCACCCATACCAGAGCACGCTTGTCCAATCTCTGTATAAGGTCTGTCTTGGGCCATGCCTCTTCAGACACAAACTTCCCAAGCAGGCTCCATTCCAACCTTTGCAAGGTGCCCTTAGGAGGGCGGCCAATCTTAAGATGCATTGTGATGCCTTTGTGGGAGTAGGCCTCAAAATCCTTGGCCCCTGTGTTATGCACATTTGTTGGGATCTGCTTGTTTGGCATTGGCCCCCATCTGTTTGTAGTGTGTGATGTCCCATTATGTCTAGGACCTCCTTGCGTACTAGTGCCCACTCAGAGTCTCGTACACGTGCCTATTCCCATGCCTGCTTTCCTTTGGACTCCAACCCCATGGCTTGCATCTGTACCCTCACCTGCCCACTCAGAGTCTCGTACACGTGCCTATTCCCATGCCTGCTTTCCCTTGGACTCCAACCCCATGGCTTGCATCTGTACCCTCACCTGCATCCGTCCTCGTGTCCACACTGCCACCCGTTCGTTCCCTCATGCCCGTGTGTGCTCCCTCTCCTGCTCTCAGACTTCCCTCCTATGCTGATGGAGTTTATGATGTAGGGGGCATCATTTGCGTTCAACATTTGAAAAATCTTTTTGGAGAAAGTTTATATCATATTTGTTGTGAGTGTGTGCATCTATTGATGGTTGGAACGGCCATATAATTTCTTTAGAGGGGACCTTTGTGACATGCATGGGCTTACCAAAATGCTTTTGTTGGGAAAAAAACCTATAACAGTTTAGTGAACTACAAATTAATTTGGGTCCAATCTAATTTAAATGGGGGCTAAGCTTCCGTTTATGTTGGGGCCAACTTGATGCTGTCAACCTAAACTTTAGATTGGTGCCTGTCATTTAAATATTTATTTAATGTATGCATATGTACGAAGAAAAGTGAAATACATGTTTATCTTTCCGTCAATTTTCTACAGTTCTGCTTGTTTGATTTCATTATTACTACCAATCGAAAACATCATATTCCACCGCCTCTTCCAATCATGATCATGTTACGAATTGATTCTCTCCTTTATATTAAGTCCACTCATTGTTTCCGTTAGTTCCATAGCAGTATTACTGTCATGGAGCTTCTATCTGGTTTTGTTTTCAATTTTTATATTGTTTATAAGGTTTTCGGTCCTCATGTCCCTACACATCAGGATGTTCAAATCTCACGGTGAATTAATTTCTATATGATAGAATCAAAACTCTGTTGTGCTCAGACTTGAACATGCTAAGAGTGAAAAGAACATGGAATGCCATTCAGGCACAGCCGTTGGATGACATAAAATACAAAGATGACATTCCAAATATTTTGACACCTCTTACAAGTTACAAACTATTTTATCTCATGTAAGACCTCTTCATCATTAAAGGATTGCCTAGTATCTTAATCTCACAAGGCCTCATGGACAGCCAGACCTTGTAGAAGGTACAGAGATTATGGTATTTAAATGGCCAAATTAAAAAGCTAAACTTCTTTTCAGGTTAACCTCCTAAAAATGCTCAAAAGCCCCACTAAGGGTGCGATCCCTTTCCTAACTTGATTCAATGGTTAATCTCAAAAGAAATGAACTAGTTAAAAAAGATTTACCAATATTTACTTTGCCTACAAAAGGAAATAATGTATCGATGGATAAAATATGTTTTTCTTCTTATGATCTCAGCCAAGTTACGAGGATGCATTTAGGCAAGTTTAGTACCATAAATATGCATCAGGTTGTAAACAATTGGAATTATTGTATTTGGATATGTATTATTTTTCCTTTCTATATGCATATGGGTAATCATTTGAAATGACAGTAAGATGCTTGTTTCTTACGTTTTAAGGCTTGAGTTCAAGCCTAGGTGCAATCACTTGAAAAAAGGTTAGGCTTTTGTTCATTTTTAAGGCTTGAGTTCAAGCCTAGGTGCAATCACTTGAAAAAAGGTTAGGCTTTTGTTCATTTACCAGCCTTCTTGGTATCCTGCTTGGTGGGACCAGCACCAAGAATTGAGCATTTGGTTGTTGACCGTTCCTGCTTGGTGGGACCAGCACCAAGAATTGAGCATTTGGTTGTTGACCGTTCCTGCTTGGTGGGACCAGCACCAAGAATTGAGCATTTGGTTGTTGACCGTTCCTGCTTGGTGGGACCAGCACCAAGAATTGAGCATTTGGTTGTTGACCGTTTTTCTAGATGCACGTTCAGTAGCACTAACTTCAAAGTTGAACACTTGAGCTTCCATTAGTCCTATGATCTGGAATGTGATGTTTTCTTGGTCAAACTTGTTGCCTGTTTCCTAGTCATAGGTTCGATCACAATAAGTCATATTGACATATACCATTTGTGTAAAAAAAAATAAAAAATGCTGAAACCAAGTCCTGTCCAATAGATCCTTAGGGTTTTGTACTTTCCAAACGGATGTAATTAAAACTATTCAGTTTCAGTTTCTATCAGGTAGTAGCCCTTAGGAATCTTAAATAAGGCTACTACCTCACTACCATGCTCTATTATCATTCATATTCATATCCTTGCTAACAATCTTCTCTTCCTCTAGAATGAATCAAGTGACCTGGTCCCTGATCTGAGGCCCCAAGTATATGATGAATCAGTAAATTCTCTCTGGAAGTATGCAGAATGGTATTATCAAGAAAGGCAAGTACTAGCGTGTACTGTACCTACTGATAGGGCTTTTGGCCTGTACCATTGTATTGGATAAAGGATCAATGCACTATCACAAATGTATAAAATTTATCCTAACTTTTTGAAAGACAATGGTTTGCTGTTAAACAAATTCAGTTAGGAAGAGGGTGGTGCATACAGCAGAAATATATTGCTAAGATATCATCACTATTTAAATTCAATGTTTTTCATGTCCATTTTTAAAGCTAAAATAATCTGTTTGATAACATACGAAAGCCTCAAACCTATGTTATGACAACCTGCTTTTAAAGTTGCATAACTTCATTATTTATTAAGCCTGCTTTTAATTTTCCATATGGATCAAATTTTACTGAGTGTTACAAGTTTGAAGACTTTTTGTTTTTATCACCCATTGTTTTGCATATTCCTTTCATTATATTATTGATCACAACAAATAATAGAAAACTAAAAAGAAACAATGTGGCAATTCTTGGTTTATTATTATGACTTTCCTTGATGCTTCATTTACTGTATATATTGGTGAAATTAATGGAACATCATAAATAAGTTATTTTGTTTAGTAGATACAAGTACCAAAAAAGGAAAGAAAAACAAATGAAGTTACAATTTTTTAATGTAAGAAACCGTTACATTCTAAATTTGTTTAACATTATTGCAAAAAATAAAACTTGGATAAATTCTAGAGAAATAGATAAGCTGATCCAGACATACAGCGTTCTTTGATCCAGAGTACAAAGTCGAGGCCAAAGGTACTTCTGAATAGATTCCAAAATAGGGTACCTGATACATTCTCAAGTATTTAGGACTAAACATTATTGGCTTTGGTTAAAACCAACAAGACACCTCAAGCTGCAATTTTACAATTCACTGTGCTCCAAAATTTACCTAAAAACATAAATAATTAAAAGATTTGAAGGATACTGAATGCATCCACTTACAATTCCAAAAGATGAAGTTGAAGGGATTCAGGTAATGGCTGTATTGGCACCCATCCAAGACGTACGCAAATACGGCCAACGTTAGTATCAACCTGAAGCATAGTAGACATATTTTAAACTTTTTTTATCTTCGTTTTCTTTCAATCTATTTTCATAAAACAGTTGTAACTAATAGGTAATATCTGACTGTAGCCTAATAAGAACCTAGAAAATTAGTTTTAGAGGAAAAAGTGCTGGATATATATGATTAAGGTTAACAAGTAAAATATCATAGAACTTTCTATTTCAAAGCGTCATAGGCTATGATATGAGTAAAACATGTGTCGTTATGTTTGTGTGTTAGGAACTCTGCTTCATTCAAACTTCTGTTAAGCTTGAAATACCATGTAAGTAAACTATTGCTCCTTATAGACACTATTTTCTCTGTCAATAAGACTCTTAACACTTATATGAACTCAAGAAATAGACCTATGCAGAAATCAACCAGGGATGGTCGCTATACATTGAAAACAATTTATACAAATAATAATGTTTCTTTATTTTGATGTTTTCGGTACCAATTATTAATATCAATATTAATAATAGCTAGGATATTGAACAGCATTTTTTAATGTAAACTTGTTTTAACAACTGGTACTCACACCGTTGAATGATTCTTCCACGCATCAATTGCTGTATTAAAATAAATACCAAAATGCTTCATTACATGATTGGTATTAATATTCAGTAAACGTTTAGTGTGAGAAAATATGTATTTAACATTTATACAGTTCTATATACAAAATGAAAGCGCCTTGCAAGGTGGATAGATTAATAAGAGGGTAAGCAAGACAATCCTGGTGCATATGCAGAAACAATTTAGATTTATTGCACATCCAGTTATAAAGCAAGAAGCATACCGGAAATGCCAAGTGTTGAAGAGCTAGCAAACGGATACATTCAACACTTTTCAAGCCCAAGCCTCTAACGCCTAAAAGAAAATCTCTGCCAGTGCACATTTCTTATATCAGTGAAAAGATTTATATAGGTATCTTGAATAATTTTTAAATAACCTATTTTCTACTTTACGGTATGTACAAAAAGCATAATCTAAAAACTGTTTTGATATAACTAAAAGTTACAATCTTACTTTGCATCATCAGGTGGAACATCTTTAAGCCACTCTAAATCGATGCAGCCCTGTTCAGAATGTACACGTTCCAGGAAAACCTGCAAATGAGTTTGGTCGTTAGCTAAATATAGTCCAGTTGATAACATGTTTTAGTTCTCAACATCTGTGCATATTTCATTTCATAACAAGCAAGTGAATACTTTGATTCTTCCTGCAAGAACATTATTCATTCCTCGATCTCTAATGGTCTCAGCAATTTCCTCAACATCTGCACATCTTACTGCTTCCCAATTTACAGCATCCTTTGAATTTTGATCTCGATCTTTTTTGGTTCTACAGTAACTATACTGGTAGCTGAAAATCTTGTTCTTTATCTTTTCCCAATCAGATGTTTTTTTGCTTGCCCCTTGTTTCATTTCAATATTAGCTCTATCAATTCCACTAGTATTACGCTTTGGTAATTTGTTAGACTGCAATGTGGAGCTCTGCATCTGCTCTTTAAGGGTGTCATTATTTAGCATGTTTCTGGCCCCTGGTTGCATAGAAGATTGAGAAGAAATTCTAGACTCTATTGCATACTCTTCAGGTGGATGCATGTCATGCAAATGCAAATTTCGAGCACAATATTTTGTGTATTTAATATTCCGTCTAGGAGTCTCTGATACTACATGACGGGATACTTGGCAATTTGACTTTTCAAGGCATCGGATTATCTCAGCACTGTTAACATTTGCTTCAGCCGAACAAGATTTTTCTTTCTTGTCCGGAGAACAAATGCCAGCTGTTGCATTTACACTTTCTTCTGTGTCAGGGCTACATTCAGCACCGGCGATTATAGAATTCACTATATTTCCTGTTCCTGAACTTTCATACAGGAATGTTGACATGCTTTCCTGCAATTGGCTCTTTTGTTCATTCAACATGTCCAGCATGGATTCGGAACATAGACCGAGATCTACAGAGACTTCAGTGTCACAACTAGGCTCAGAGGCTTCAGATCTTAAAACATTTTCACTGTTCTCTCCTGCCTTCCTTTCTACTTCTTTCAGCAAGTCACCAAAAAAAGTAAGGCCACCTGAGGAACTATTCTCCATGCTGTTCATGGTTAGTTGTTCACTCACATTATTGCTGCAGTCCAAACACAACGTTTGTTCCGTAGGAGTACATATCTCAGATTCAGTGTGTGGGCCCTTGGATGCAATTGAGCTACAGTTTGAAGTTGTCAACGGTGAGAAAGTCCCTTTATCACTTACATAATTACTAGCATAAGATTCACTACTGGTAGAAGCATCTGTAAGCCCCTCAAGGTTCTGACTTGTATCTGTTACCTCATTACTAATTTTGTTCAGGTCAAGGTCAGCTTCTGAAAAATCTTTGTCATCCTCAGCTGTCAATTCACTTTTTTCAATAGGAGGAATAGGAGGAAATCTTGAAGCAAGGGCCATGAATGCTGAACTGTTTAAAAGATGCATATGTACATTTAAAATTAGATTCAGGAATTATAAATAAATAATACGCAAAAAACAAACACTGGGAAGGAAAAAACTCAAGGATATTAGACTGCTTTTACTATCATCATCGTCATCATCACTTTTACTCCTTTAAACTTGTAGGTGATCTGTAAAGGTAGGTGACTGTTTTGATGACAGGTTTTATAACTGACTGATAACCTGATACCAACATGAAAAATATATCTTTAACTTGCGCCTAAGTAGAACCTATGTCACTATAACCTCTTGGGATGGAACTTGTGACCTTTAGGAGCTACAAGTCTTACTAACAAGTTACACCTCATTGACTTTGGCCGATTTTATTACTATGGCAAGAAAGGAAAAAAAAGGGATTTTTGAGCTCTACCTTGATAAATGATCTGCCACATTTTGAGTTAGAAATGCGCCGATCACAGAGTCAACGATTGATCCTTTCCACTTAGAAAATCGCCTATCACCTGCATCAAACAAGCATTTCACTATGAAAATTTCTTTTCTGAGAATCTACTTAACTTAGTACTCGATAAGGAAAAGATATTCAAAAGATATATTATTGGAAAACAGAAGTTATAAATATCCGTCTAGACCGTTACCACTGGGAATAGAGGATTTTTATTTTCATACCTTGTACTAAATGCATCCTTGCAATAAATGAATCCACTCGTCCTTTGAAAATCTTCCTCTCTTCTTCCCACTGCTTCTCCTTCTCCTCTTTATCAGTTGGATTACTATCATCAGTGCTAGCCTTCCCCATTAAAAGTCTCCAAATCCTGTTAGTTTCATTATCCAAGGTTACTCTGGCTCGAGGTTTCCTTTTCTTTAAGGGGTGGAATGGTCCTTCATATGTGACAATATCTTTGTTTACTATACAAGGTACCAGCTCACGGTTTTCAGAGAGAACTATCTCCCAACCAGCTTCATCAAGTTTAAGTTTCTTCATCATTTCTGTTAACTCATCTTCCTCAACATTAATGAAAGATTCTTCTAATGCTAGTAAACTAGTGGCTGGCATATTCCTAATTTGAGGATTCTTGTTCTGCGCTTGGTCCGCGGACATAGCAATTTCAAGGCATTCTTTCTGTTTCTCCTTCGAATGTAGGGCACTAAAACGGCCCTTTCGAGCAAGTTGTTTTGCATTTTTTCTTGAAGTCCTTTTCCTCTTAACTGAACCAGCTTGCTGCTCAGGCATTGACACTGCAATTGTAGAATCTCCTAAAGTATCCTTATTCTGAACTGAAGGTGACATTCCTTGCAAATCATCTTCAAGATTATCAGGTAAGTTCATTTTCTGTATTTGAGCAGTTGTTTGAAGGAGATTAAGATTTTCTGTATTTTCTGTACCGGGCATTGGTCTTTCAGTTTCCAATGCTTTAGCCGAAGAATTCAACTGACAGAAATTTTCATAAGTGTGGCATTGGTCATTGATTTGATCAGTGGGCGTGTCCTTTTGCAATTTACTTGAGATGTCAGTCCCAATGCTGTCATTTGCAGCCGTTTTTTGTTTTCTACGTTTTACGGCAATCTGAGTACCAGATTTATTCCGACTTTTCTTAGCTTGAGAGTTCTTAGAAGAACATTCAACCTTTACTTTTGGTCTATGCTTTCTCCTCCTCTCTTTCTGCTTGGAAGCTCTATTCAGATTCAAGATATCCTCTTCTTGTACATCACCTAAGATTACCTCTTCTTGTCTATCAGCTGTTACGATTTGACCCTCACCAAATACAACTTGACCTTTTGTCGAAGTAATCTCTGATTCAGCCGTTATTTGTGAAGATACCAAAGAAAAACAATGAGTTTGATCTGTATTAAGTCTGATATAACTAGCATCCTTATTTTTATGCTCGAGTTCTGCACTTGCTGAAACATCCATTATTTTTTTACCCTTTGTTAAGGTTCTCTCTAGCTGAGGTATCATTTGTGTGGCTGCCAAGGAGATACATTCAGTTTGATGTCCATTTACATCAACACAACTAGCACCCATAAGTGTCTGTTCCTGTGCTTCAGCCTTATCATTTGTGGAAACACTTCTTTTCTGAGATTCAACAACTGCAGAGAGACCATGATCTTCCAGATTGCTAATTGGATTGGAATTGACACCGAACAAAGTTTCAACAAGTTCAGATGTTGCCAGTGTGATATTTGAGTTAATGCTAGCCAGAGACAACGAATTATTTCCAACTATTTTAGGAACTCTTTTTTCAGGAGTATACGGTGCCAAATGAGTATGCACACCCAGAGGAGAGGACACTGATGCAGATGTGCTGGGTAAATCATAAGGTTGAAGAGCATTTGCAGGACAGGACAGAGATGCAGGTGTGGTGGATAGATTATAAGATTGAAGAGCAATTGCAGGACAGGATACTGATGCAGCAGATGTGCTATGAAGATCACCATGTTGTTGAATGACATCTGCAGGAGAGCATATTGATGTATATGTGCTTGGTAGACAATGCGGTTCAAGAACAGTAGTAGAACAGAATGCTTGAAAGTTTGGGAAACGTGTCCAGTCTGAGGAGCAAAAATGTAGAGTTCAGTAAATTTAAATTTAGAAAGAGAAACAAAATCCTCAGAGAGAGGATTATCTTAAAACGAAAAAAAAAAAGAAAAAAGAAGAAGAAGAAAAGCAATTCCACCCAAGAATAGCAGTTTGATGTACCGTAGAACAAAAACATTCCTAAAGAAAAAAGAAAGGGGGAAAACTGTATTTAGGCTTACGATCTTACGTGGGTAGCTGTAGAAATAAGAGGACTGGTAGCCTGCTTGGGATGCATTTCTTCCATTACTGAATGAATGATGACGACGATAAGTATTGCTGTAAGATTCAATGGCATTGTGCTGAAAGCAGGTGTCACCACCTTCCCGTAGAGTGTTCAAATTGTTACGCTCCTTAAAACTGTCTTCAATGTTTGGGCCCTTTGGTTGTGCATTTCTTCTGATTTCTGAAGAGTGAGGCAGGAACTCAATTGTGCCGGTGGAATCTTTCAATGGTGCACCATCAAAGATCAGCCTGGAACGCGAACCAGTTTTTGGAGGGGGCTCAAGATCAAGATCTGCACAAGAAAACTGAGAGCCATTGCTGCTGCTGCTGTTGTCTGTGTCAATGCAAAATGTTGTTTTGCTGCTACCAGCCGTAGCAGGATCACGAGAAACCAACTTGCGTTTCCGTGAATATGAATTTCTTGAATTAGGTGTCACAGGTGGAGTTGGGGAAGCTCCAAAATTTGAGGGTTTAGAAAGAGCCCTACTTTCTGAAACACCCAAATTCTCCATTTATTCACTCCGCAGCACCAACAATCTAAAAACCTGATCAGCAACTCTAAATTCTATTTACATCTTTCTCCCTTGCGCTTGCAACAACCCTTTAACTGAGCTTTTATAACACAGTAGTAGTACTGCTGTTGAAAACCTTGATGTCATTCCTGCAGTAAGCCTACCATTATTTGGACGTCCGCAATTTGGATCTCTACAACAGAAACAGGAAACAATGGTGGAATTATTGTGCTTATAAAACCAGCTCTCTTCCCTGATCTATCGTACTACGTTAAAATCAATAAATGTATCAGAACATGCATTTCCCTGCATAAAACTCCATCTCTGCAGAAATACAAAGAGATTGAAAGAAGTCTGTAATCATGAAATCTCATTATTTACCTGAGCTTGGAAGAGAACGGTCTGGGTTTGTGGGTCTCAGTCAACCGAACTTTCAAACCATTACTGAAATCCGTCTGACAGCAGCATTGCTTTGTAGCTGAAAAGAAAGGAATACTGCAGATGGAGTTGAGAAAGCCTGCGGAATGCAAGACACACATGAGCAAAACACCGTAAAAATCGTAGAATGATGACAGCAAAATCTGGCCCAACGGGCTTGGCTTGATTCAAGGGAACACAGGAGCCTACCGGGTAAAAAAAAGGAAAAGAAAAAATTACAGACCAGACCACATTCAGATGAAGAGAGGAATCTTCAGGCCAAAAAATTACAAACGAATGTGCGGTCTGGTTGAGGCTGAATCTCTAAAATTCAGAACCCTTCAGCTAAAAACGTTGCAGTCATCATTAAGAAAGCAATTTAAATACGGTCTTACCGGTGGACCCGAGCAGCAGTCTCAGGTCAGTTGTTTGCTGCTACTGTCACTGCTAGTACGCTGAAGTTTCAAAGACAAAACTGATGCTTCTGTTCTTTCACGCACACAGGCACGTACCACAACTTACCCCAGCCCAGCTTAGCCCAACCTTTTTATGTCTCAATCTTCCATTATAATAGCATTGGCCTTTGTCTGAATCTATTGCCCATTTCCCATTTTCCATTTCCCATCTCTGCAATTTGCATGTTGCTGCAACTGTCAAAAAATGGAGAAATTCCATGGTAACTCTAACTCTTATCACTGTAACCATGCAGATAGAATCTTACCTTAATTCGACAAACGTCATATATCAGCAAACCTGTCAACACAACCGTGGCGACCAGCCAACCAACCATGCATACACATTCCTCTCCACTAATCTTTTTCTTTTTTCTTTTGCATAGAAACTGGGTTTTTAATTCATGTGCATGCAGCCATCAATCCATCAATCCATCAATCCAGTTCCAATTCCATTTGTTTAATCGATTTCATGTTCATGGTAAATCTCGGCTCCTCTTCATTCATCCATCCATCCATCCAACCATTCAATCCAAATCCAATTGCAATACTTTAATTCCAACTGTTTGATGAATGGATTTCATGTTTCTGCTAAAACTCAGCTTGTCTTTCAGGGAAATAAATTTTCAGTTTCGCATGGGACCACACCTCACACTTTTCCTTCCCACCGCGTCGGACTCGGAAGGGAATCTTACGTGTGGCATCTTTTTAAGGAAAAAAAAGAACATGTGCATATTTGTTCCTAACAACTCTTGAAAATGCATTCTCACGTTTTCTATTACAAAAACTGTTTTGTGCGTAAGTTTAAACAATAGATAACTCCAGTTTATATATTCGTGATTTGCCTTACGTGCATCGGCAGACTGTTTTTTCCTACTGCATTGGAATTTTTAAAGGATATATGCTCTCTCTTCTCGAACTTCCAATCCTCAAACTTCCAATTCCGATCCCAATCCGCGTCTCAGACTTGAAAAAAGCGTAAACCAAATAAGGAGAGTCTCAAGCCAAGAAACATGTTTTCATTAAGTTAGCCAGCTCCTGGAAGCTTCTGAACCATAAATCTTGATAAATTGTGGGTCCTTCTCTGAGACATCGTGAGCAGCAAAAGACGAACAAAAATAAAAAACTAAACTCAATATTCCGTTGCCGGCTATCATTAATGTGATCTTTTCTTCGATTCCTTGGACACGTCATATCAAAAATGAGGTTGACTTCTTTCTTCATTATTGGGCTGAGGTGTTGCAGTTACGGTTGACCTTTCATTCTATGCTATATGGCCAAAAGGCAAACTAAGCCACAGTGGTGTATCCAGTTAGTTCAAAGGGTTACATGTCAGACTAGTGCTTAGTTTCAATGTTCAATGCTTTGTGTGAAAGATGGCATGCCCACGGATCAATTGAAGCTCAAAGCTGTCTGTCTTATGAATCTTTGTTAGCCACCTGTCCTACAAATCTGTCACATGACACGTCATGTTACTTTAGAGCTAGCTATCTGATGGTATAGAATGCTTGTTCCCAACTCATCATAAGTGCATGAGTATTAATTACAGGACTATAGAACAGGTACCTGCGTTTCATTATTAAGTGAGTATTGATTATTCAGTAATGTGATCACTATCAAATTTTAACTCAAAATTATAAAAAGAAAAGAAAAAACAGTCCAGATCAAGATGAGAATTAATTACATTGATCTGCAATGCCATGTTGAGAGCCTGGTGGTGGTTATATGATCAATTATGTTTGAGTAACTTAACTTAGCCTTGAATGTTTTAGGCAAGTAGCAGTAGATTAAGAGATTGCCCAGGTTCATGATGCCATGGAGAATGTGAATATAATAATATAATATGAATATAATATGGACATTTCCAATCATATGAACAGTTATAACTATAGATTGGATAGATATGAATATACTGCCATGTAAACGCTTATATTTATGCATTCCAATCATATGTCATGTTATAACTATTACTGTGAATAAATTATTTAAATATCCTTCATAAATTAACCTTGCATGTGGATAAATATAAAAACAGATATGAAGAGTAATGTTTGTGATAGCATGCACATTGCTAGGTAGAACAACCTTACATGAATAAGTATAAACATATTATTATGTGGGTAATTGTATTTATATTTTTTAATGTTATGTTATAGGTTATATATTATTAATGTGAATAAATTATTGCATAGGGGTATCATGTAAATAAATAAATATATTGTTTTCAAGGAAAAGGATAGGTTTGCTTGGGACATACCCCTAGGCAGAGTAATATATCATGTGGATGATGTGAGTGATACATATTTCATTAATTTTGAAATATTCTTTCATATTTAATTAGGTTTTCATTTTAGTAGTTATCATATCTTTCATATACTAATTGTTGGTGAGGCAACTCACATGGTTAGGGCATGCGACTTTTAGTTGTGCAAGTTCCCAATTCTATTTCAAAGGGCTATGTTGAAACATGTGTGATGAGCGGCGAGGTACCCCTACGCTCAACTATACAAATACGAGCGTGTACGCGTGATTTGATCGAACTTTGCGGATGGACTAGTTGTGGCACCTAGACAATTATACGTTGATCGCAGTTTGTTGTCTTTCCACCTAGACTAGTATTTGCTTTGTTACATATGGTTTAGTCCAAAGTGAGGTGTATGATGTGGTTTCTACTACTATGCTACTCCTAAGGACAATGAGAAATAACTTGATTAAGCTAATAAGCAATGGGAAATAAAATCTAAGCTAGCCTAAGTGCGGTGAGCATCTATCCCTAATCATCTGTACGCATCTTGGACTTCATGTACTACTTTTGGAATTACCAAGCCCACATCACTTGAGACACCACTTGATACACTACTGGGTTACTATGTAGTTACACTTAAATGTTCGTGATTAAGATGTACTCATTTCGTGTTAACAATGAAATAATAAACGACAATAAAAGAGATATTAACTAAGAAAACAACAATAAATAATTAACAATTAAACAATTAAAAAACTAAGTGAATGCTGCAATGATGGAGTAATCTCGATTTTTATTGCTAATCATGTGCATGTCCAAGTATATCACACCCGAACAAAGGTTTTGTACAATTACAAGCATCACACTATGGGCATGCACCTGGGAAAGAATTGAAGACTAAAATTGACAAAAACACTCCTAATGACTAACTGTTATAATGCCTTCCTAATCGTCTTCCATCTTGTGTGCTTGAGTGCTATATTTATAGGCTAACACAGGAATTACGATATCGTGTATACGATATTGTATCCAGGTTATGATATCGCATACTTGATATCATGTACTTGATCTCAGGGCATGGCAAATTATAATTTATCATATTCCCACGACTAAATAAAAACTCGTCTTTGAGTTAAACAAACTGAGTAACAAGTTCCTTTGATTATACAATGGATAGGTATGAGATTATGGATTAACTATGGTTTATTTCATGTTGCAGTGTGGGACTAGACAAAATAAAATTGGGACACCAACACAAAATACAAGATAAAAAATTATTTGGAACTCATGTGGTTCCTAGTGGTGGTGGCTCCACCATGGGCTTTTTCGCTTTATCCTGTGCTTTAAGCTTCTGAAATGGATACTTTTGAAAGAGTGCCTGAAGTTTTTCTTCCTTTGTTCAAGGATCATGTGCCGTCCATGTTGATGTTCCAATGTTTGATGAAGTTGGCACCTCCCATGGACACGACAGTTGCGGAAACATTTGATTAGCTTTGACATACCAAGCTACAAAGAATTGTTGTTCCTCCTCGTAGGCTTTGGCTTTGTCTTTGAATTTCTGATAATCAGTAAGCTGTTGAACCAAGTCTGTTGGAACATCCTTTTGGCCTTGGTAGCTAGCTTTTACCACCTCTAGTTTAGAGTTTGCTATCTCTAGTCTCTGTAATGTCTTTTTGTGTTTAGTAAACTCTATTTCATATTTGGCATAGGTGGCAATTACCTGTTTTTCTAGCTCATTCCTTGAGCACCTAGTTGTTAACATGGCCAAGTTGGCATGCCACAAATTTGCTAACTCCATATATTCTATGAGATCCTAGATCTACAGGTCCTAGCTCTTTAATTTTGCTTGGTGGATGAAGGTATAAGTGTTTAGTATGGCTTGCTAGTCAGTGTGTTAAGCACTAAAGGAGTTAATGTGGTCCTTAGCTACATGGATCTCTTTTTCGATGATCTCCTTATACATCCCCACCTGATCCCAGAAATGTTCCTTCAACTTTTCATGCCACTTATCCTCATTTTTCCACGCGCTTATTTCAATGATCATTTTCTGCCGGGTGGCGCATACCTCCTCCATTGAGAGGGTTTTGTTTTTTCTGGCTAAGCGACTTATGTCTTGGTTGACTCTTATTAGTTGTTCTCATCTTTGCCGGAAACTTTTCTTGAGAACATTCTTCTATTTTTCAACTGTCGTTAATCGAAGATTTTTGGTAATAAGGAGTTTATTTTCTTCTTGTAAGGCCTTGAGTGCTTTTACATGTGCATATGTTTGAGCATGTGCTTTTGAAGTATCCCAATCAGCCTTCTCCTTTTCCATTGACACCCTTTTATTCTCCACTAGCAATTTATTTAGCTGCTTTGTCGTAAATGATTCTAACTGATTGGCTGGAACAAGTTGGGATAGATCCCGCTGTTCAGCTTGTAGGGCAATGAACTTTTTCTGGAGTCTCCTCAACTTGTCTTTTGTGTGTTTGGCCCTAACCTTAGTCATGACCAGCTTTCCCTTAGTGGAAATGAGGTTTGATTGTGTTGTTGTAACATCTTGAGGAATTTCAAACAAGGATGTCATTACTTGTCATGTTCGTAGCAAGCGATCTAGAGCATTCTCAAGTTCTATTGGAGTCATTATGGTGTCGGCTAGAACTTGAGCATCATGTGCTCTTGTGAAATTTTCCTGTGGCACAACAAGGACATTGAATGATTCATTAATGTGGTCTGCGACCACCTCTATTGCTCTAGCTACATCCTGGTGTTGCATGACCACCACCATGCCACCTTCACCAGTTTCTAATTGTACTTGAAATGATGCAGCATTTCCCAAAATCTGTTGTGACCAATGCGATTCCCCAGCTCTTGTTTATATTGAGACTTTGCCCCTTGCATGATTGATTGATATGATGGGCTGTACAACATCATTGATCACCTTGAAGAGATTGACCTCATCCCTACTTCCCCAATTGATTATTTCTATGATGGCCTTGAGATGGCTCATCGACAGTCGGTAATCTTGCGACGACGATAGTGATTATTGGTCCTACTGGTCTGTGGGCTACGTGTTGAGCCCTTTTTCTTCTTGTTGGCTGAGCCTCATGTCTATAAGTTGGCTAGACCTTGCTGTTTGAAGTGCAATGGGCCCAACTGTTTATTCTTGTTTGGGGTTCAGTGTCTCACCAACATCTTTTCTTAGTGCTGATGGCTTCAGCAATTCAGCATATGAAGCATGTTGAGCTTTTTTAGGGATGTCATTAGTGTACCCTAGAATTCTAGCACGTCAGCACAACTTCCTAATTAGATAGGAAAAGAGGAGTGTGAACTTTCTTGTCTTTCGTTCCTCAAACCACTTCAATATCTATGTTAAATACAAATGGGGCAAATTACCATCAACCTTGCCTATCAAGATTGCACTTCCTTTGGTCACATAGGTAGAAATCCTGTTTAACCCCTTCATTGGGAAAATGTGATAGGTGCCAATTTTAAAATAGATTCTTTCTTCAAGGGTTAGTTTTCCATATGTTTTTTCTTCTTTGTTGTACACCCATTTTAGCTATACTTTTCTTGCATTTGCATTAGAGCGGGTGGATAGATGAGCAACTTTAGGCCCTGTATTCAGAAGATGTAGAACTTCCGCAATGGCCTTTGCGGAGAAATTAACTAATATTCCACCAATGTCGACGGTGGTGCCTTCCTCTTTATTATGCCAAAATTGATAGGTTTCCTCCAAAGATCATTCTCCACTTTTCAAGAGAACAAGCCATAGTGGAGATTTCTTGAGTTGATCCTTCACTGGTTCAGGGGTGAATTCGGTAAAAGATCCAAAATTACTTTCCATGATCACTGCAGCAGATGTGGACCTTTCCCAAATGACTTGAATGCATTTTGGGGACAATGTGAGATGTTGCCTTTGTTCGGGTGCCCTACCCTCTCTACGTTTTACCTGATTGGATTGTGCAGTGATAGGGGTTTCTTAATGGATGCTAAATGATTGTGCCTCTTGTTCTGCATGCTCCACATGAGGTCCTTGGCCTTTGCCTCTTCTCGGACGTTTGGATGCATCTTGAGAAGGTCCTCCCTGTTGTCCTCATTTAGGGCTTATCTGTAATCACAAAGGGATTTATGATTAGTAAGGTTATTTAAAGAAGCTCAATTATCTCATACCTTACTCATTGCCTTTCATAAATGTGAATTCTTTACTTAGTGTGATTTCAGAGTTAGAAATTTTTCAAAAAAGTTTCCCTAAAAGTTTTAATGTCGGGCCCAATTTGATCAAGTGACTCCAACAATAATTTAAATGATTTGGATGAAGGAAGAAAATTAATTTGGCATGAGTTTTTAACATTTTCTGATAATACTTACCCCTATGATATTCTTCGGGCAATAACGAATTTCAAAAAAGTTATGTGCAAATTCTACCATGCCCCTCCCCCATGACTGAGTTAAGCACTATGGGTTTAAGTAGGTGTGATCAAAAGGGAAATTGGAACATTAATGAGCAAGATATTGATAGTTGAATGTTAGACTCTTAAAGTGTTAAAAATTGTGGAAGAAAATTTCAACAACTCCCCTTGTATCAATTGTTGAAAATGACTTCAACGTGCGCAGGGGGTCCTATATATATAGGTTTTCTGGATGCGATGGCACGTACTCGATATCGTGTTGGACCCGATACTAGGTACTCAATATTGTGTCCCCTCCAAAATAGGGTACTTAGTAAAATTGATGAATTTTCGAGTTTTCATGGCTAAAAATGAAGGATTTGAGGTAGCTTTGAAAGGTCTAGGGTAATGTCAAGTGGACATTAAGGCATCAAAAGTGTAATGAAGTGGAATTATACAATGAATTTCTTTGAATAGGGTGAGGAAAAAGGACATGTAGTGGTGCAAAGCAATGTTTGGTTGAAATAATGATAAAGGAAAGAATAGATTTGGCAATGGGGTACTTGGAGGGTATAAAATCATGTGGTGGTGTGCAATAAGTTCAAATTACAAAAGCTACCCAAGTGGATCCTCCCCAAAGTAGGTTCTAACCTATTATGTCCTTGCGTAACCATGCCTTAAAATGTCTGTAGGCACTAGAAGGGTTAAATGTAATTTGTGCTTGTGCAAAAAAACACACATATGATAAGTACGACTGCGATGAAGTATAAATTCTATGCCACACAAGACACAAGTTAGAAATACTTGGATGATGAGATGAGACGAATTGTAGAAGGGATTGCAGAGATTGGGACATGAGGTAACTTATCTTGGGCACAATGAATCCAAAGTGTTGTGCATGATTAAAGTACTATTAGCCTATCGCTCTAAGATCAAAACCAAATCCATACCTTTGATTAGTGACATCGCATTGTTTCATCTCAATGATAGACAACCATAAGAGCATCACAACAACAAGGTGTACAATCACTTGGCGTTTTGCACAAAGGAGGAATGATTTTAATTTTTTTGCGGCACATTTTCCTTGATTTTGTTCTTTTCTTTCTTTCTTCTTTCTTTTTTTCTTCTTTTAGCCACTTTTGCACTTTGTCTTTCCCAATGGGAAGCTGGAGAAGCTACCAACCTTTAGGCATGGGTGCATGTCTTTCTAGTGGGATCCTCTAGAACAGCATTGAGTTTCTTTATTAAGTGCCTTTACCACAACTTTTACTCCTATTTTTTGTTAGATCTACAAGGATCTTAGTACAACTAAGTTGCATGACAACACATACAGATGTCACCAAAGAGAGTCCACAAGTTCCCTTGATGTCACACCCTTACCATTCCCTCTTAATTTGTCACTTTTCTTTTTGGGCATAATGAGTACAAAGTTACTTTAAGTTTTAATGATAATAGGAATATCATCGTACCCAAAGTAGAATCTCTTATTAATAAAATGGGTGGGTGGATGTTGTGGGCTCACTATCCAAATAATTAGTCACTTGTGACTCGATAACATAGAATAACACCTCAACCGACAAGTCACATGAGTATTTTATTCACCAATGAGATTACCCTCAAAAAGATAAAATGACAAATTGAAAAATGAAAAATTTAGAAAACAAAAAATTGTAAAACTAAAGAAAAGGAAAAACATTTACTAATTTTGCTTATTAGAATGGGGGGTATCCCTCATGACTAAGCTTTTGATCATGGTGAGAATTAATAAATGGAAATTTAGGATCCATGCATATTGGAAATATTGGGGTCCAGTCATATCCAAACCACTGGGTATCTTTTGATGTGGTGGCAGGAATGTACCCAAATTGGGGTTTACACACTTGATTAAAGTAGGCATAGTGGGGCACACGTGACCGTAAGATGGTATGCAAGGATTGATATGTCTCTCCATGTTATTATAGTCATTGGGTCACATGGTTGTTAGAGTGTTAATTGGTGGCTTGGATAAGGTAATAGGAGGCGTTGAATTTGAAGAGGAAGGTGCATCACCGTGTTGGGCTTGTGCTGAGTTGGAGGATGTAGTGGTTCTAGAGCCATGCTGTCTCTTTCTACGACCATGCCTAAAGAAAGGATGCTTCGGATGATGTGGAGAACTCCTACTGTTGTTAACTATAGTAGCATAAGTAATGTTTATTGGTTTGTACTATGGTACCAAACCTTTCGATACTACTGGTTGCAATGTAGAAGGAGGTGAAGGATGAGAATATTGAGAGTAAGGAGAAGTGTAAGGGACATGAGGTTGTGATCCCATAGGAGGGGACATGGGTTGATGATACTTAGGAGAATGGTAATGATGAGGTGAAGTAGAGAATGTTGATCCCATTGGAGAAATAGGGTGTTGAACATAAGAAGCACTTGGTTTTGGGTGATACAAAGGGTGAGGCTAGTTTGGTGATGGTCTTCCCCACGACTGGGGGTTTTGCCATTGCAGTTGAGCACAATACTTATGTATAAAATCTGAATGTAGCATTCTTCCCCAATGCTCATCCAGATGTGACAAGATTGGGGATTGGCCTTTGGGGTGATTGTACAGGCAAACATCGCATTGATACTTATAAGTTGTAGTTGGGCCCCTATCCTTATTTCCTTTAGCCCTTCTTTCTGATTGTTGAATGACATTCTATCCTATTTCTAGGTTTGGTATCCTTTGTTTGTTTTGGTTATCATGGTTATTTTGTGTGGTTTTCCCTCTAATAATGTTTGCATATTCTCCACATTTTGCATGTACCCACTTTGTCATCTTATTGATCTTTGCTTCGATTTCATCTAGTGATTTTAGTATTGGCAAAGATGGGGATGATTCCACCTCCTCAAGGTAAGTTGATTTCTCCTCTTCATGATTATGGACCTTTTTTACTTGAAGTGTTTGGTCCTATTGAGATCTTTCAACATTCTCCCATTTGGCTATTTCTCCTTCTTCTTTTGCTGCCTGCTTAATAAGCTCTTGGAATTGGTGGGTTTGTAGTTCATATAGTTGACCTGGGGCATACATCCCTAGGGTCTCTCTTGTTTCATTATGAAGCCCATCCATGATGTGACACATTAGCCTTTCCTCAAAGAACCCATGGCTTGGACATTTGTTTAACAATGAGTAATATCTTTCTAAGGCCATATCCAAGGGTTCATGTTGTCCTTGTTTTCACTCTTGGATTTGTCTCCTCAAGGCTAACACTCTTGCATAGGTTTGATATCTTTCGTTGAATAGTTTCACCATTTTAGGCTAGCGGCGAATCGAATTTGGTTTTAAAGACTTGTACCATAGGAAAGAGCTTAATTCTTTACCACCCATTATCAATGTTATTCCATACACAGGTATCATGGAAGACTTTTAAATGATGTTGCGGATCTAAGTTTCCTTGTGATGCCTGCAGGATATTTGAATGGCCTTTGTTATATGCATTAGGCTCTTAGTAGCTAGCAGGGGTTCATCGTTGCTAAATAGGTTGTGAGTTCGTGATTTGGGACGATGTTGTTTATGTTCATGTTGGCATTCCTAATTTTGCTTGTGGGTTCGATTTTTATTTCTACACCAACCCCTTGAAGAATAGTCATTTGTGTCGTGACCTGACATTGAAAGAGTAGAGGAAGAGAGAGAACTGGAAGACTCATCATAACTTTTATAAGTCTCCTAATCATCCCTTGATGTACTCTTGCTAACCATTGAGAAGGTCCTAGGCCTTACAGGCCCCTTCATTATAGGAGATGTCCCATCCTCACTAGAGGTGTCTGAGTTGGATGACAAGAGTCCTTGAGTATCGTTGGGGTGTCTATGAACATATGTAACTCCTGCATAAGATTGAGTACTCCAAACTTCTTCTTTATCATAAATTACATTGGTTCTTTAATGAATTGCCTCACTAGATGTTGCGTTATCATTATCCTATGAGAGAGACATTGTTGTGAATTATGTGTGACTCAATTCAATTTAATTTAAATTCTTTTGTCTGAAAGATATATTGTTAATACCTTGTTACAATGATCTTATATGATATAACTGATCTAGATAACTAGCACCGTCCTCGGCAACAATGCTAATGATGAGCGGTGAGGTACCCATACGCTCAACCATATGAATACGAGCATGTACGTGTGATCTAGTTGAACTAGGTAGATGGACTAGTTGTGACACCTAGATAGTTATACATTGATCGCAGTTCACTATTTTTCCACCTGAACTAGTATTTGCTTTGTTATGTATGGTTTAGTCCAAAGTGAGGTGTATGATGTGGTTTCTACTACTATGCTACTCCTAAGGACGATGAGAAATAACTTGATTAAGCTAATAAGCAATGGGAAATAAAATATAATCTAGCCTAAGTGCAATGAGCATCCATCCCTAATCATCTGTACACATCTTGGACTTCGTGTACTACTTCTAGAATTTCCAAGCCCACATCACTCAAGACACCACTTGATACGCTACTGGGTTACCACGTAGTTACACTTAAATGTTCGTGATTAAGATGTACTCATTCCACGTTAACAATAGAAATAATAAATGACAATAAAAGAGATATTAACTAAGAAAACAATAATAAATAATTAACAATTAAAAAACTAAGTGAATGCTGCAATGATGGAGTAATCTCGATTTTTATTGTCAATCGTGTCCATGTTTAAGTACGTCACACTCAAACAAAGGTTCCATACAATTACAAGCATCACACTATGAACATGCACTTGGGAAAGAACTGAAAACTAAAACTGACAAAAAGACTTCTAATGACTAACTATTCTAATGCCTTCTTAACCGTCCCCCATCCCGTGCGCCTGAGTGCTATATTTATAGGCTAACACAAGAATCACGATAAGAAATTAGTTAGTTAGTTAATGTAATCATAAATCTCTATTCATTCCATCATTTATTAAGCAAGAGAAAAATAATTAAAAATATAAAAATGAACATATTATTCCTTAACCACACTTAACCGTACACACAAATTAAGACAAGTGTGAAGATAATAACTTAGAACTACATAATTCACTGTATAGGAATATTGGCCACTTAGGTAAATAAGTCCATGGAATTCAACTAGATTGTGTGTGAATGCTTGTGACTTGTATGGTTGGGCACTACCCACTGCTCATCATTGGTGTTGTTGCTTAGGGCTTACTTTAACTAAGTATGCTAAGTAATCTTGAATAGCAAATCCATATAAAATCATTGTAAGGAAAATATAACAAATTATCTTTCATCTAAAATCATGATAATAAAATTATACTAAGGCACACTTTATAAAAGGTACTAAGATGACTTCTTCATGTAGGAATGAATCTCCACCACATGTTAATGACTCCAATCAGTAACATGAGAAGACCAAAAGGATTATTGATGAAAAACCTTAGTAGCTAAGGGTAGTCTATGCACATCCAATTTCCTACTATCTAGATTTCACTTTTATTCTTCATTAAAATGAGTATTTATGCTAGAGGGATATGAAAGGGAACATTGTATTACCTCTTGATCAGTTTGTTCCTACCATGCTCATGGCCCAACTCATGATGTTGGGAATTGAACTAGTAGGCCTAGAGTATGAGGCAATAGACCATGCCTCCAAAGACTATTAGCCTACAAAAGCATAGCTTAGGAAAGATCGATGCATGGAGGCATGCTATGAAGCCTTAAAGGACAAGAGAATCTTGACATCATTATTTTCATAATTATTAAAAGAGAATCTTGATTTCTTCTCAAGGCTATATCAATATGCAGATTTTACTCCTTTTTTTAAGGATGATACCCTTCACCAACGGTTGCAATCAACCTTGGAAAATAACTAAGGTGACAAGAGGATAGAGTCTAAGGTCCAAAGAATATCAAAGAACATGTTTCATAGTTGTTCATCCAAAACAAGGAGAAAGACAAAGATAAGGAGAAAGATCAAGCAAAGGATCATAGGAGAAGGACTAGTAGGAACTGTTCTCCTAGTTCCTCACCTTCATCATCATTCTTATCATCCAAATCTAACAATAGGAGCCGTGGCTGAGATAGGAGGAGTGATTAGAATTGACATGGAGATGATAGAAAATCCCATCGTGATGATGGGAATTGGGAACATAGGCAACCATGAGAGAAAGAGAAGCAACATAGAGAAAAGAGGCACAATAGGTCTCATCATGGAAGACATGGTCATGATAGGGTCCATAAAAAATGTAATGACTATGATGAACCATTGCTGGCTACTAGGAACATGCTTAATATTTCAGAAGTAGTTTGAATTCCTACCAAGCATTAGAGGGATAGTAGAATTAAATGAATTGACATGAAAAATATTCCTAAATTTGAAGGAGGACATAATGCTGATCCTCATCATCATTTACAAGCCTTTCATAATGCCTGCACCTTACAAAACATTGAGAACAAGTGGTAGAAGCTTAAATTATTCCCAAGAACACTCATCAAGAAAGCTAAAAGTTGGTATTGGTTCTTGGAATTAGAATCCATCTGTAGATGGAGTACAATGATGGAGTTATTTAATGATAAGTACCAAATGTACTTTAGAGTGTCTAGTCTAAGGAAAAAAATCCAAGGATGGAAGCAAGGTAATCATGAATCCTTGGACATGCACTACTCCCTCTTACATCAATGCCTAGGCTCAAAGGAAGTAGCTTTGCCACATCATAGATGTGCTTTGAAATAATACCAGAGAAACTCTTAGGGTCTATGACCAAGGGAGACTTTCCAAAATGAGAGTCCATAACATCCAAAGGTGGATTGATTAGGTGGAAGAAGAAGAAGAAGAGCTAAAAAATGGAAAAATATAGAGTATAACAAGGACCCCTGCATTTGCAAAAGGGAGGTACGTTTATGTGATTTAGAGGAAGAAGTACCACTAGATGAAGTGGTACAAAGGATAACCTTGTTGATCTAGAAATATGTTACTGAAATATTAGTTAACATGGATAAAATATGAGACTCCTTGGATAAGAAGTTCTAAACTACTTTTAAAATTGTGGAGGAGAAGATGGAGTAAGGAAGTAGAGATAGATATAGAAAAAGATGAAAAGATATAGGCATGAAGCACTACTAGCAAAAAGGTAAGGTTGTAGTAATTAATAAGATTGCAAGCTTAGGAATAGATGATAATGAATGTGAAATTTACCAATACAAACATCCCAAGGGATGTTGTCCTATAGTGTCATATCTGCAGGAATTTGGAGTGTATGTGTTGAATCTAAATTTGGCAAGGAAGCAACGACTTAGGAGATTGTCTTATCCATAAGATAATTATAGACAATAGTTCCATCCAACATAATATTATCCAAGTGAAGCACCACCTCAACCTTAAGAGCAGTATCAATAATGATAGAATCCAAAGTCATGGGGGATGTCATCATTGTGACAATAATATCCTTATTGGTAGCTGCATCCTTATGGAGATTATGTCCAGTAACCTATATCTCCTCATGGCTCTACCATCCACACTCCATTCTCTTATTGGTACTATCCTTTGGAATATCATAAAACACCCACTCTGTGAATTGAGTTTTTATCCACTTATCCTCCTCTATATCCACCAAATCATCCTACACCTTCTAACATCATTCCTTTGCCACTTGCATCACCTATGCAAGGGGAAATTTCATTGTAGCCACAATAACAAAATCCCATGAGGGTAGTGAACTTATTGTTGGATGACCATTTGAGTGGCTTTGAGAACAAGCCTTAAAAGAGTGGTTGCTAACCTTGCATCAATTGCTTCTAGAATTTCCCTTGATCCTCCTTCACATCAAAAGTCCTTAAATGTTTATACTGTCATGTTGGCCCATGTGGTCACAGATTGGATCAAGATAGATCATCTTCCTAGGAAATGACTTGATCTTAGGCTTGCCTACTCTATTTGCATATTGCAGGAAATGATCCCCACAAGGATCTATTGGATTCATGTTTTGGAATGAACTTAATTTTTTAGGAGATGTATAAGACTTGGAGCTTGCTCCACTCAAGAAATGCAACATCAAGTGAGAGCTTGTAGATCAGCCTATCATTGTTTCTCTAGGATTGGTGGAGGACATTATGATCACCATTTGTGGTTGGCTATGCCTAGTAGAGTTTTTGGTGATCCACATGGATAATTGCAAGGGGGAATTTTCTATTATTATGGGAAGGGCTTAGTTCAGTACCATTGATGCTAAGATGGAGATTGGAGATCTTTCTTGGGAAATCTTCAAGGAAAATGAGTTTAGGAAGCTTGAGAAGAAGCAAGTTCCATGCATCACATATAGTGACATAGGGTACCATTACATGCAAAAAATATGGACCATGATAAGTACATCAATCATAGCATACAATAAATATGCTAAAACATCAAATATTCAAAGGTTCCTGAATGTAGCAACCACAAAATAGAAAGTTACCTAATGGCTAATATCTAGAAAATCACTCAAAATCAACAATAAGCATGGAACTAGTGGAGCTCCTCACAAGTGCTTACATAGAGAATATGAATGGAATGAAGTAGAATCATACTTAACTCTCCCATGAAAATGCAGAGATGGATTGGGGAAAGTTAGAAATCCCTAATGATTTCAAGCAGGAGCCCCTTGAACTTAAGGATTTATCAGTAACTTTAGAATATGCTTTTCTTAATAATGGTTAGCCAATAATTATCAATGCTAATCTCACATAAGAATAGAAAAAGAAGCTGCTAAAAGTAGTGAACATATGACCAATAGTCTTTGCATGATCATATCATGAGCTAACAAGGATAGATTCATGGATATCAGGCATCAAATCTATAAAGATCCATCTATCAAGACAAGGAGGTAGCGATAGAGGAGATTGAAACCAAAGATTAAGTAGGTTATTAAGGATGAAGTGGAATAAATTCTTAAGACAAGATTCATCTATCCTATAGAGGATGGTGATTGGGTGATTCTACTCATGAGTGTGCCAAAGTAAGGAGGAAAATGGAGGATCTGTATAGAGTTCATGCTATTGAATATGGTAATATTTAAAGATATTTTTCTATTTTCATTTGTGGACCAGGGCTAGATACAATTGCAAGGCACAACTACTATAGTTTTCTGGATGGTTATAGTGATTATAACTAAATTTAGATAGTACTAAAAGATTAGGCCAAGATGACTTTCACAAGTCCCTAGGAGACTTTCGCATATAAGAAGATGCCCTTTGGCTTATGCAATGTCCTTGCAACTTTCCAACACCTGGTACTTGGTATTTTTCACCAACAAATTAGTAGTGGTGTGGAAGTCTTCATGGATGACTTCTTCACCTATGATACCAACTTTGAACAAGCCTTAGACCATATAGAGTAGGTGTTGAAGCATACGGTGGAGACAAAATTATGGCTCAATTGATAGAAAAGTCACTTAATGGTCCAAGAGAGCATAGTATTAGGTACCAAATTTTAGGAAAAGGAATTGAGGTGGACCTGAAGAAAGTACAAGTTATCCAAGGAATCACTAGATAACCATAAATGGTAAAAGACATGAGGTCATTCCTTGGTCATACTAATTACTACATGTACTTCATCGAGACTTTCTTCAAAATTACCAAGCTACTATTGGAGCTTACAAAGAAAGATGCACCTTTCAACTAGGTGAAGGAATATGAACAAACATTCTAGTATTTAAAGTAAAAGCTTGTCAAAACTCTTAGTGTATGTGTTCTAGATTGGTCTAGACCATTCCACATAATGATAGATGCATTGAACTATTCATTGGGATTGGTGGTTACATAAGTGGATGACCAAAAACATTGATACTACATCCATTGTGCAAGTAGAAGGATTGTGGGTACACAACTAAACTACATCACCACCGAGAAAGAGATCATGATAGTGGTGTATGCCTTGGAAAAATTCAAGCACTATGTGTTTGGATACCAAATTTTTATGCACATTGGTCGTAGTGCCATCCATTTCCTAATGAATAAGCTAGTAGTTAGTTCTTGTGTCATTTGGTGGCTTGTAATTTTACAGGAGTTTGACTTTACTATGATGGATAGGAGAATGTAGTTGCTGATCATTTGTCTTAGTTATAATGGGATAGTAAGAAGGATGGGAAGCCTTTATCTAATTAGTTTCCTTATGAACTTCTCTTTAGTAAATCAATTGAAGTTCAAGAGCTAAGGGTTACTAATTAGTATGATGAATTAGTCTTCTAGCTTCTCACCTAGGAGACTTTGGCAAATTGGGTGATGAGTGGCTGGGTACCCCTACACCCAACCATACGAATATGAACGTTTCATGCATGATTTGGTCGAACTCAGCAGATGGGCTAGTTGTGGTATCTAGATAGTTACTCGTTGATCATAGTTCGCTGTCTTCCCACCTAGACTAGCATTTGCTTTGTCACGTATGGTTTAGTCTAGAGTGATGTGTATGATGTGGTTTCTAACCTAGTGCTACTCTTAGAGGCAATGGAAAATATCTTTAATTAAGCTAAGAGGAAAAGGGAGAGAGAATCTAAACTAATAGGAGATAGGAAGAGAGTATCTAAGCTAGCCTAAGTGCGATGAGCATCCGTTCCTTAATCATTCGTACACATCTTGGACCTTCTGCATGACTACCACTAGGATTACCAAGCACATGGCCTAGGTACGCTACTGGGATACCAAGTAGTCACACTTAAATGCTCATGATTAAGTCATACTGATTCCACATTTAATAGGAGTTTAGGGTAAAGAGATGTTAACTACACAAGTAATAAATAACAATAACAATTAAATAATTAAACTAAGTGAATGCTGCAATGATGAAGTAATCTTGATCTTTATTTCCGGTCATGTGCATGTCCAAGTACATCACACTCGAATAAAGGATGCTGTACAATTACAATCATCACACTGCGAGCATGCACTAAGAAATAATTCTAACTCTAAGAAGGAAAAAGTGCAAGAGTTTGGGTAAGGGACTAAGAACTAATGCCAAAACCAAGTGCATCGCCTCTTATTTATAGGCTCACACGAGAACCGTGATATCGCGTACGCGATATCATGGCTACGATATTGGGGGTTCGATAATGAGGGTTCAATATCGGGACCTATCAGACTTGGTATCTTGTATCAGGGTTCCGATAATAGGGGTCTGATAACAGGGGTCTGATAACAAGACCTAACAGACCATGACTCATTATTGGGACAATAAGAAGAAACAGTAGTTTCTTTACTAGGTTAAGCATTACATGGAGATCCAAGGTAACCTATACAAGGTTTGTGCTGATGACTTGGTTTGATTATGTGTACTTAATGCTGATCAATTGTGCATCCTCCAAGATGCTCATGAGGGTCCTTGTAGGGGCCACTACACAAGAAGGAGCACAACTACAAAGATCCTCATGGTAGGATACTTTTGACGAACAATCTTTAGGGATGCTCATCATTTCTCCCATTCATGCGAGCAATGTTAAAGGGATGGAGAAATGACTGTATGAATGGAAGGATCCCAATAGTAGATCCAACCATTAAAATATTTTGACCTTTGGGGCATTGACTTCATGGGATCCATCGCTTCCATGTTAAATGGGAAGGCATATATCATAGTTGTCATTGACTACTACATCAAGTGGGTTGAAGCTACAGCTGTATCAGACTGTGCATCCACCATTGTAGGTTAGTTTGTACAATAACATGTGGTAAATAGGTTTGGTATATCTATAGCACTCATTTTTAAGAATGGGACATACTTTATAGGATCTACTTTTTGATCCCTTAGGGATGCAACATAAACTTACAAGCCTTTATCACCCCCAATCCAACGGTGAAGCCAAGGTTGCTAATAGGAAGATTACTAGCATCCTAACAAGAACCATCAGTAA
This sequence comes from Gnetum montanum, assembly GCA_015680685.1. Classification (NCBI taxonomy): domain Eukaryota; kingdom Viridiplantae; phylum Streptophyta; class Gnetopsida; order Gnetales; family Gnetaceae; genus Gnetum; species Gnetum montanum. The sequence continues at coordinate 120,172 of MNCI01036318.1, read as the reverse complement.
ATATAGGAAGGAGTGGAGTACAAAACTCAACGATGCCCTTGAGGCATATCATTCAACCTAGAAGCTTCCTATAGACTACTCTTCCTATGAGTTATTGTACGGAAAGTTGCCAAAACTTCCAATCCAAGTTGAACTCCATACACTTGCAACAGATTATAAACTTGAACTTGACATTGATTTAGCCCAAAAGAAATGTCTAATGACACTTTAACATTCATTCAACTTTTTCTTCTGGGGTCATGATAATATATCACCCATTCATCCCTCACAAATATTTGTTAGTCAATGTACAATGACTTAAGCTATTTTTGGAACCCAAAGTAAGCAACAACATTGACACCTCTACACCAAAAAAAGCTTGCTCTATTTTTTAGATCTCCTTCTCTCAACATAGTTATGGAAGAGATGGTCATTCATACTAATACCTTGATGAGGCTAACCAATTTTACACCTTTTTGTTTTGCAATGTTCTTTATATGTTTTCCATTTTCTTGAATATTTCATTGATTATTTTATATATTGTTTATTTTTCATTGTCTTTTTGCCTTTATTAATTTCATCTAGCTTTATTGGAAGTATTTGATTTTATTATTACTACTGGGAATTTGGAAAGTTATTTAAAGCAAGATATTATTATTCTGGTTAATTAATCAAAAGGATAATTTTTAGCTTTGGATTATGTTCTCTAGTAACAATATGTCAATTTACTAGTGGTATTAGGTAGTGAGTTCATGATATCCATCCATTTGATCTATTTCATGAAAAGTTAATATCCTAGAAGTGAGGATCGGGAACTTAGAAGGGAGGTTGAATAAGTTCCCTAATTTTAACAACTAAGACCACCAGAACTGCACACCAATTTTTACGTGGTTTCTCAACTTGGGTACTTTCACACTCGAAGGGTAGAATCCTTACACACCTCCAAAATTTATTCCTTAGAAAAATGTGGTTTTAAGGGTACCAAAACCTTTGCAAAGTTTGAGTTTCACTTGGAGTGTTTTCTTGCTACACAAACACTCAATCCTGCAAGGTCCTAAAAAGATAAAAAATGTGATTTAAAGGATCCACACTAGAATGTTTTGTTGTTGTGAACACGCTCAACCTTGTAAGGTCCTAACAAGCTTAATGAGGATGCCTTCCCATAAGAAGCACATAAACCCCATAGGATTACAAAAAGAGAAAAAGATTCAAGGAAAGAATATAACTGACTTTACATATTCCTTGCAACAAAACTCTTAATACATATAATAGTTCATAAATGATGAACATAATGAGGAACAAAGCCAATTCACTTGATAATCAATGATAGGAATGATCAATGAATAGTAAATGTATTATTTCCCAAGAATTCCACTTTGTTTTATAGTCTTTTAGCTTTCAAAAACTCCTTGGAATTCATCTAATGGCCAGGAAATGACTAATTGGGATGTCTCATTTGAGGTTGAAATGTCTACATGAAAACAACTTCAATTATGATGGGATGTCTATCTAGAAATTGGGACGTCTTCCTTGGGACATCCCTATAACAATTGGAACATCTATTGTCAATTTGGGACATTTGGCCTACAAATGAGTTTGCACTTCTAGGACATTTGCTGACCTTTTGGGATGTCTAGGTAGATACCAGAACATCTTCATTTGACTTGTAAGCATCATTGAAATCTTCCATCTAGTTTGAGATTTCATGTCATCTCAGTCTAGCTCTCATTTTGACATCTCATCTTTGCTCTTTGTCTTCAACCATGAAGCTTATGTCTTGATCTTGTCATCTTGTTCTTGTTTGGTTGTTTCTCATCCATGCAAGATCATGAAAAACACATTTTTACATTCTCCATTTTCTAAATTTTTGACCTACCAAAATGTCAACAATCTTCCCCTTTTTGGTAATGTTCAAAACTTGGGAAATGGATTAGCTATAGCAAAACATAATAGTGACTTTCTCCCCCTTGTTAGGCATTAACAAAAAGAAGGATCCTTAGGGAAACTCCTCGTAAACATATGCTAGGTAGATTATTTAAAAAAATTGCTTTTATTTTAATTTTTGTGTGTGTATATATTTTTGTATATTTATTGTTATTTGGAAAACAAAATTCTTACCTGATAGGATAAGATCCTATCCCCATGTCTTTACATAAGGCAGTTAGGCATTGGTCATCAAGAGGCTCGGGGAAGGTATCGACAAGTTGACAATTTGTCCCAATGTATCCTAGATTTATATGTCCAAGTTGAGTATTTTCTCATATGAAATGATGTGAATTTTAATGTGTTTTGTATGAGAATGTTTAACAAGGTTTTTTTTCATGTTGATAGCATTGCTATTGTCATAGAAGATAGGTGTGATATTTGATAGGATCCCTATATCCTTGAGACTTTACTTCATCCATATTATTTACACATAGAAACTTCTAGTTGAAATGTATTTTTCTTTTGTTGTAGAAAGTGTTGTCTGCATTTTCTTCTTTGTTATCTAAGATATAAGACTTGTTCTTAGAAATAAGTAATTTCCACTCTTTCTTTGATGGTCATTTGTACAACCTACCAAATTTACATCACAGTACCTGGCAAGATTAAGTAAGGATTCCTTTGAATACCAAAGTTCCCAATCGGTAGTACCTTTTAAATAATGAAAAATTCATTTAACTATTTTTAGTTGTGATTCTTTGGGATTAGTTGATACTTGGCACAAATTTCAATAGTTAAGGTTATATCAAGCCTACTAGCAATTAAGTAGAGTAAACTACTAATCATACCTCTATAGAGCTTAAGATCAATAGACTTTCCTTGATCATCTTTGGTAAGTTTGAAGTTCTCCACCATAGGTGTAGTTTTTGCTGTCACATCTACTACATTGAATTTTTTTAAAATATTTTTGATGTATTTAGTTTGATAGATGAAGGTTCCACCTTTTGTTTGATTGATTTGAAAGCCAAGGAGATTATTGAGTTCTCCCATCATGCTTATTTAAAACTCTATTTGCATAAGATCTAAGAATTTCTTGGACAAAATTTCATTAGTAGCTTCAAATATAATATCATCTATAAATTTGTGCAATAAGTACATCTTTACCATCACGTTTAAAAAATAAAGTAACATTTTCCCTACCTATTTTGAAATCATGGGATGTGAGATGATGAGAAAGTTTATCATACTAATTTCTAGGAGCTTGTTTAAGCCCATAGAGAGCCTTCTTGAGTTTGAAAATGTAATCTAGATGAATAGGATCCACAAATCCTTCAAATTTCTCAACATAAACTTCCTCTTGAATGATCCCATTTAGAAAGACACTCTTCACATCCATCTGATACAATTTAATGCTTTTCATACTTGCATAGGCTAAAAGAAGTCTGATAGATTTAAGTTTGGCCACGAGAGAAAAAGTTTCATCAAAATCTATTTCCTCTTATTGATTGTATCCTTTGTCAACTAATCTAGCTTTATTCTTAATAATGTTGCCACTTTCATCTATTTTACTTATAAAAACTCATTTTGTGCCAATGATCTATCTGTGATTGGGTCTAGGAGTTAATTCCCAAATTGATTCAATTGTTCTTACATGACTAAGATTCATCATTCTTCTAATTCTACCTCTTTAAAATTCTTTGGTTCAAGTTATGAAAGATAGGTAGCATAACCACACATTTCCTTTGTTTGACTCTTAGTTTAGATTCCATCTTTTACATACCCAATAACATCATTGAGAATGTGTGATCTACAAATTTTAGGCATTTTGGATTAAGTTGGAGAAGTATCCTCATGCTCACTTTCTATTTCAGATTCTTCATTAATTTGAACTTGGGAAATGTTAGCTATATTTTGAAGAGGAACTTCTTCATCATTTTATTGTGAAGTAGGACTATCATTGTCATCTATTTTGATGTTTCTTATTTGCTCCACAATATTGGTTCTTTTGTTGAAAATTCTATAAACCTTATTAATAGTTGAATTTCCTAGAAGAATTCCCTCATTAGTTTTGGAATCAAATTTTCTCAAAACATCTTTGTTATTGAGAATGTAACATTTTGAGCCCAAAACATCAAAATAACCATTAGTTGGTTTTTTTGCATGTTAATAATTCAATAGAAGTTTTTGTAGCAAATCTTCTAACCAAAACTCTATTCGAGAAATAGCAAGCAATGTTGATTGCTTTAGCCCAAAAGTGATAAGGAATATTCTTATCATTTATAATGGTCCACCCCATTTCATTCAATATCCTATTTTTCCCTTCTATAATACCATTCTATTGACGAGTCCTAGGGTAGAAAATTGGTATAGGATGCCATTTATTTGATAATATTGTTCAAACTTTGTATTCTTAAATTCTTCTCCATTGTCACTTTTGATGACCTTTACACCATACCCTTTTTCTTTTTATATCTAATTACAAATTCTCATAAAGTAATCAAAAACCTCATCCTTGTGATATGAAAAGGTAACCCAATTAAAGCGAGAGAAATCATCAACAATAGTTAGAAAATACCTTTTCTTTCCCAGACTATGCATTTAAGAAGGACCAACCTAATCCATGTGAAGTAAATCTAAAGGATGAGAAGTAGAAATGCAATTTTTCTTACCAAACCTTATCCTTGTTTGCTTACCTTTATGATAAGCTTCAAAAGTGTTCAAGATGAAATCTTTAAGTTTGGTCAATTCTCAAACCATCTCTTTTGAGACAAGGGTTTGAAGAATGTCTTTGTTTATGTGACCTACTTTCCTATGCCACATATAAACATCATCTATATTGTTGATCAGACACTTCGATTCAAGGTTAGGATTATCTCGAGAAATAGTAGCATAAATATTTGCCTTTCTGTTACCTTCTATAATAACTTTACCAAATAGAAAATCTTTGACTTTACAAGTATCTTTTTAAAAGGTAACATCAAAAATTGAATCACAAAGTTGACTAACACTAAGAAGATTATGTTTTAGTCCTTGATTAACTATAGGTTGATCCTTAGCTTTACCTTTAGTAGTATCAGTACCTTTTATTTGAGCTTTTAAGTCATCTCCAAATGTAATGCTATTACAATTTTGTTGTTTAAAGTGTACAAATTGAGATTTTTCCCTTGTCATATATATAGAATAGCCACTATTGATGTACCATGTGGTTATTTTATCAATAGAGAGAGAAACTTGTGTAATCATTCTTTGTTCAAAACTCTTCTCTTTTTGCCTCCAAAATTTCTTTCCCTAAAAAGCATCTTTTCTTGGCTATTTTGGAAAGGACCATGTGTAGTGTTTTAACCATAAATAGTAACAAGCCTGAACATGTCCAAATTTCCCATAATAAAAACAACTTATGTTCCTAAATTTGGCTTCACTACCAAACCTAGTAGAGTATTTCTTCAAAATTGCAAAATGTGAGGATGATGCTTTGATATATGGATGATATTGGTCTTGATCTTTCTCTTCAATATTAAGATTTTCATGTAATATTTTCTCGTTAGTTTGCTCAATAACACTTAATTTTTGAATCTTAGCTTTTAGGTCTGAGTTTTCTTTCTTAAGAAATAAACATTCAGAGTTAAGATTTGTAATTTGTATTTCCTAATCATACAAGGTCTCTTTAATTTTAAAGAATTAAATTTGAAAGAAAATAACTTGATTACAAAGAAAATCATACCTTTCCTCTAAGGTGATTTCATCTTCTATAGCTTCACCATGAAATGTTTGAATATTGATGGATTCTTGATTTGCCAAGACAAGACATAAGTAATGAGAGTCTTTGGATACATAACTTTCTTTACTAGATTTTTCTTCATGTGACCTGCATATACAAACTCTTTTGGAGGTCATATGGCCTCTACCATAACATATCAAAAATTTTATAGAATAATCATCATGATTGGAAAACATACATTGCTTACATCTTCCTTTACCTTTGTGATAGAAGACGTTTATATAGCTCTTCAAGATGAACTCAATGAATATTATTAGTTTAGTTCTCGAATTTGAAAAGTTGAATTCATTTGTTGTTGGTGAATTGATGTTAGCTACCCCTTTCATTACTCACTCTTAATAATTTGAAGCTCTAAAATTAAGAGTATCGGTCTTTGATACCACTTGAGAATTGAGAACTTGAAAGGGGGGTTGAATAAGTTCCCCAGTTTTAACCAAGACCATTAGAATTGCACATCAATTTTTATGTGGTTCCTCAACTTGGGTACTTTCACACTTGGAGGATAGAATCCTTACACACCTCTAGATTTGTTCCTTAGAAAAATCTGGTTTTATAAAGTTTGAGCTCCACTTGGAGTGTTTTCTCATTGCATAGACACTCATTTATGTAAGGTCCCAAAAAGCTCAAAAATGTGGTTTAAAGGATCCGACAACCTTTACAAAATGTTAGCTAAACACTATTGTGTTTTGTTGCTATGAACGCACTCAACCTTGCAAGCTCCTAACAAGTTCAATGAGGATGGCCTCTTGCAAGATGCACATCAACCTTGTAGGATTATGAAAAGAGAAAAAGATTCAAGGAAAGAATGTAACTCACTTTACAAATTTCTTACAACAAAACTCAATACTTAAAATAGTTTACAAATGATGAACACAATGAGGAACAAAGCCAATTCACTTATTAATCAATGATAGGATTGATTAATGAATAGTGCATATATCATTTCCCAAGAATTCCACTTTGTTTTATAGCCTTTTAGTTTCTAAAACTCCTCAAAATTCATGCAATGGCTAGGAAATGACTAATTGAGACATCCCATTTGAGGTTGGAATGTCTATTTAAAAACAACTTCAATTTTGGTTAGATGTCCATCTGGAAATTGGAACGTCTAAGCTAGGTGATGAGACGCGACTTGCACTAGGCCGCGATATCGCGTCTTCTCCTGCGATATCGCGTCCTGCCGTCATATCTATAAATAAGAGGCGGCACTCCCTTCATTTCCCAATCCTGGCTAATGTAGCGAAGCTCTGGCAGATTGATCACTCCAGAGTTAGAATTTTTTCCCCATGTGCCCGCAGTAGGAGTCCTAGAGTGAACGACTCTTTATTCGAGCAACTTGTAACCTGAACTCAAGTTGTGTACGGCAATAAAGACGAACTTGTTTGGATAAACCTTGCAGCACGTGGTTTCATTTATTGCTTTCATTTCCTGCTTTCCTAGTTCGTTCAAGTACGACTTGATTACGAGCGTCTACGGACGTGTACGGCTAGTCAAGGAATCGGCTGCTTGACGCAATGCATGAGTACGACTCAATTACGAGCATTGGCTACTTGGTAACCTAGTAGCGTATTCCAGGATTCTGCGCTTGGTAACTCCAGGGTCCAATGTGTACGGCTAGTTGAGGAATCTGCTGCTCATTGCTAGGCTAAGAACGTGTGATAAGTACGACTTAGTTACGAGCACCCACGGGTGTGTACGGCTGGCTAAGGAATCGGCTGCTTATCACACATAGGCTAAATAGGTGCCTCAGTACGACCACTTCGAGCACTTGCGTTACGTGTGGCGATCCCAGTAACGATTAGTGTTTGGTAAGCTGCAGTTGCATAGTTCAGGGTGTGTCCGGTAAGTGGGAACGAATGCTGACGCTAGTTAATTTAGACTTAGATCTTAGTTAGAGTTAGTTTAGTTTTCTCAACTCTTTCCTCTTGGTAGCATAGAAGATAAGCCGAAAAAACCAAAAAAATCACATACCTCAGACTTGCTTAACCATACACCATGACACATACAAGCAAGCCTGGGAAGACAACGAACGATTAACCCCAAGTGTTGCTTGTGGCGTTAAGGCATTTAGTCTGTGGAGTTCGACCGGATCGCGCGTGTCCGCTCGTATTCGTATGGTGGAGTGTAGGGGTACCTCGCCACTCATCACTAGGTCATCCTAAAAATAATTGGGACATTTGGTGTTAATTTGGGACATCTAACTTGTAAGTGAGTTTGCACTTTTGGGATTTTTGTTGAACTTCTGGGACATTTGGGTAGATAACAAAACATCTTCATTTGACTTGCAAGCATCATTGAAATCTTCCATATAATTTGAGATTTTGTGTCATCTCAATGCAACTATCATTTTGACATCTCATCTTTTCTATTTGTCTTCGACCACAAAGCTTGTGTACTGATCTTGTCATCTTATTCTTATCTTGTTGTTTCTCATCTATGCAAGATCATGCAAAACACATTTCAATATTCTCCATTTTCTAAAGTTTTAACATATCAAAAGGTCAATAGGAAGCACAAGGTTCTTTCACATTACAACCTAAAAGTAATCAATGATCTTGGTACCTAACAAATTGGGAAAGGACTAAGTGAGAATGGAAAAGGATATGACCTCAAGGAGATTTGATATGATTTCTCTCAACATTATTTTTAAGTTCTATGAAAGTTCACTGGTATATCATCACTCCTACTATCGACCATAAACGAAAAGCATGTCTTTGCATGGTGTGGTTCCTATGGAAAAAAATAACACTAAAATTCTAAGAACATCCCTTAGACTCAATATTGGATAACAAGCATTGGTTACGAGGTTGGAAAGACATGTTAGCCATGCCTAAAGACACCCCTCTAATTAAGGTCCTATCTAATTCCTTCTTCTTTTTTCTTCTTCTCTTGGAGTGATGGTTGTCTTTTGGGGTTGTCCTAAACTTTTGATCAATATAGAGTGAGCATATGTTAATGTGAGATCACTAAAAGTTGAATGGACTTGGTCTAGACTTGGAATAGATTAGTAGTGGGATGAGTAGACATAGCCATGATCTAATGAAGAAAGGTGTTCAATAACTAAAGGTTATAAACTAAAAAGGTAATCATGGATTATGTTTGTGATTGTAGATGGCATTGAAATAAGGACTACAAGTAGAAGGGCCATTGTAGGCCAAGAGAAAAGTAACTTGAGGAAGAAGGTGACAACAAAAATAGCAACCATAACCTTAAGAATAAGTGGTCAAGGTAATGCATGCTACTAGACCTCTTCAGGAGGAACCTAAAGTCTAATATGTTAGGTAGATTCCCACTATAGAGATAGGCCAATCTAGGCAAGTTGAGGCTCCTAGGCCTAGGACTAGATTGGAGGTCACCCTCATAGAGGCATGCTTAGAATAGATTAGGACCAATGAGGTCTAAAGTTTCATCCTACAAGAATTGAACTTTGGATCCTTCTTGGAGCTAGTGCTAGAAGGGATTAGAACTCAACTATAGGATTCTCCTTTGTGACCCATTGTCTCTAATAGTGGAGAGTGGTTCGTGGAAAGATGTACCTATTCTCAAATAATTGAGAAGGAGATGTGTAGCTGAAGCCCTTAGTTTGCCCAACACTAGGGCAAAACTAGTTGAGAACTTGATGTAGGTAGATCCAAAGGCAAAGAAGGGATGGGTCTAGTGGTGCTATGGAGTGGGCTGTAAGGAGTATTATGCACTAAAAAAAGGTGGAGTGAGCTTATTTTAAGATTCTGGCCTATCACTTAAATCCAATGGTAACGCCAAGTAAGGTGACAACCTTCTTCGCCAAGGAATGTGTAGTTTTAAGTGGAAAATTCCAATCAATCTACCCCAACTTATCTTCTTGAAGTTTGAAAAATGGTTCAAGGAAAATGAGAAAGGTAGAAATATGATCATCTTTCCATGCTTAATCAAGAAATTATGTAAAAGGGGGAAGGATAGCTAGCTATTTGAACGATGTGGTCTACCGTACTCTTGTCACATCTTAGTAAGAAATGATGAAAGATAAGATAGTAGCCAAGCTACAGGAAGAGGAGTAGCCACTACAACCATCACATGAAGCCTTAGAATCCATACCTAAAATGTGTGTAGTTGTAGAATGACTCAGTAAACTTTTGGAGTAGTAGTTGTAGCAATAGTAAGGATTTGCAAGTGGTGGGAAGTCATCCATTTAATGTCTATCCATGAGCCATATAAACAAGGTCGTAAGGACCATTAGTTGGCTAGATAATGAAATAGTTCCACTATTGTTTGTGTAGAGGAACTAGGCATGCACAAGGCCCAATCCAAGTGTTAAGGAGGTCACGGTATCCACTCATGGATAAACATTTTCTAAGATTTTGGGAAATGCTATAGCCTTCTTGGTTATGTTAGAGGAAGGTGAGGGGGTAATGGTCCTGGTGATGTAGCACAAGGACTAAGAGATAGTGGTAGAGGTGATGCTTGATAGATTTGTGAAAGTACTTAATGCTCTTATGACATCTGTGCTAGACATAGTTGCTATGGTAGACATTCATTCATCCACAAGAGTAGGAAGTGGTCGAATGAGCATTGCCCAACATGAGGAGGTGTTGAAAAGACTAGTGAGAGTCAAGCAACTATTTCTATAGATCTTTGATCTTCTAGATGAAATCACTACAAACCAATCATCGTTTCTTAAGATAAGGGACAAATTGTTGGTTGCAACCATGTAACTTGAGGAGGCCACCATGACCAATCAACGATTGGCTACTAAAGTTTCAAGTTGAGAGCCAATCTTTTCAACCCTACCATTCTCTGGCTAGAACATACATAAGATGAAGCTTTTTAGTAGCTTCAAAAAAAATATCATGAAGCCAAGAATGTAAAAGAAATGATGATCTTTGATCCATTCATGTTAGAGACTATGAACAACAACATCAACAAGAACCTCTTGCAAGTTCACGAAGAGAACTTTTTCCTTACTAAGGACAATCACCACTTATGAAACATTAAGTAGAAACAGGACCCATTGGTCAAATATATCTACTAGTAGTAGGAGTAGCTTGCTAAGTTGAACTTAGACTTGAGGAGGTTACTAGGAAAAAATACGAATCTCTTGATGAAGGAGGCTCATGCTCTTCATTAAAAGACCTACAATTGAGGTAGCTGTATGGAAGAATGAGATCTTGAAATTTGATAGAGTAAAGAATCATTATAGGAACTAGGTTGGACTACTCAAGAAAGTCAATGAAAAAGAAATAAAATTAGCCAAGGTAAAGATGAACGAGGAGCTCTAGTAACTTCAGCAAAAAGGTGATGTATGGCAACTCAGGTTTGATGGACTGAATGCATATAACAAGGAAAAATTCCGCCTAAAGGAGTTACAAATCAAGGAGATGATAAAGTACAAGAAACTTGCCAACCTTCAATATGCACACTTGGTAATGCTAATAGTGAGCATGCCAAGATATAAACTAGAGAACTAGGTCACTAGCTCCTATCTCCTCTATGAGGTGAAGTTGAAGCTTCATAAAGAGGAAAAACAAAAGTTGGAGGTAGCCAACAAAGAGATTGAAGTTCTTACAAGTAGATTCAATGATCAACGATTTTTTGTTGAGAACTTGGCAAGGAGGATGAATTACTACTAAAAGTTATAGAACCTTGTAAAGACATTTGATATTGAATGTAAGATGTTTGTAGCTTGGTTTTTTAATGCGAAGGAAATGTTTCCTTCAATGTCATTCCCATGGGATATCCCTACACTAGCTTATATAGGTAAAGTAACTTGGATTGTGTACAATCCATAGAGTAAAGAGGAGAATATGAAAGCACTCCTAGATGCTTTTAAAGTTCCAAAAGAAGTAATGATAACGACAAGACAACCTTAGCCACCAATAGCATTGGGACAAGATGAAGGATCATTTGACCCATAGAAGTTTCCACTTCCAAGCATAGTATGAAAATTCATCATGCCTCTATTCATTCAATAGGAACTTTCTAAAATTTTATCCAAGTGTCTAATTTTATTGTAAAAGGACACTCATTTTTGTAAGATTGTACAATCTAACATTTAAAGTTAGTTAGAGTTAGTCAGTTAGTTTGTCTATCAATAAATTCCATACTTTTCAAAATTTTTTAAGAATCTTGATCCCAATTTTGTTTACTTAAGGACCATTTTTTAGTTAGTCGTGGGGGTATGATCCATCATCAATAAGATAAGTTACGTCGATGCATGCTCGTTGATGTAGCCTCGTCGATGTATCCCCATCGATGCATGCTAGGATGCATTGATGTAGGTACGTTGACAATGATGTAGTATATAAATGTGCACACTCCTCACATTTATGACACCTTTTGGTTATAGCCTTATTTGAATTCTTGTAGTTCCTTCTCACAAAACTTAGAATATTTTCCCTCTTTGTGCCCATAGTGTGAATTGAAGAGATTATATGACATTTTATTTAAATGCATATATACTTAGATACATTTGCATGGATGATAATAAAATGAAGATTTCCTCTATCCATTTTAGCACTTAGATTAGCATAATTGTATTTTTTTGTAATTTACTTTACATGCAATTTACTTTGTTATTCTAAATTAAGTTTTATTATTGTTCATAAGTAACGTAAGTATGACCACTTTGAGCATAATAGATTAATGCTTGGTAATCCTAGCAGTGGATACTTGGTGTGCCTAATAGTAGATACTTGGTAATCCAGCAGTAGTAATATAAGTTTAGGATGTATACAGCAAATGGGAATAGATACTTTACACTAGGATAGTTAGTTAATAAATAAATTAGTTAGTTAGTTAATTTAATCATTAAATCTCTATTCATTGAATCATTTAGTAAGGAGGAAAAATATATTAAAAAATATAAAAATAAACATCTTATGCCTCAACAACACTTAATTGTACACATAGATTAACATAAGTTTGAATTAGAAAGATAATGCCCATAGCTAATTGGATCATTGCAGGAGACTTTAATATGATTGAACATCTAGAGCATAAGTTTGGAGGACAGAGAGGTGGTTTAGACAATAGTGAGCTTTCCATTTGGCTTTCATTGAAGAGTAAATTGAATTTGCAAGAAACTAATGAAAATTACCCCTCCTCTTGTAATTCTAGTTGGTTTACTTGAAGCAATGCTAGACATGAAGACTCCTACATTTCCTCTAGGTTGGATTAGGTCTACCTATTTGCAAATGCTTCTATTCAATTTACTACCACCAATGGTGCTCTTGTTCAGGTAGATTATGCCCAGGTTCTATTTGATCATTATCCTATTCATTAGTCTCTTTCCCTTTTTGGCTGCTATTGCGCTTCTAATGAACTTTATATTTTAAAACTACCTTTCTTTGTAGCAACTCCCCTTGCTCTTTATGATGCAAATATGAAATTTGCATCCTAAACCTCTTGGAGAAGATGTTTGGATTGATTGGTAGACTAACACTTCTACTCGCCTCTAGCAGTTTTCCAAACATGCAAGTGAATTGGTGGCTTCTAGGCTAAATTCTCATAAGTCCAACCTTCATAAGGAAATCTCCTTATTACAAAATTCTATGAATAGAAGTGAAGCTATTGAGGCTCAATTCTATCACTTGCAAATTGCTAAGGAGAACATGCGTATTAGGGATTATCATGAAGTTAGAGGTGTCCACCTTTGTGCCTGTCTTTCTTGGCTCCATATGGGTGACCAGGCTACTAAAGATTTTTTTCATCTCCTTAAAGGAGGACATCTGTTCCCTAAAATCCCAACTATTCAAGTCAATGATAATATTTTTACTTCCAAGACTAACATATTATAGGCTTGCTTTGATTTTTACTCTAGGACTTTTTGTAAAGAAGATATTGATCTCACCACAGTTAATACTTGCTTAGGAGTTATTACTCCTTTTAATTGTTCCATCTTTGATGATGCTACTCTTCTCTCTAAATAGGATCTTGGTAAGGCTCTTCAACAACTTCATGATGGCAAAGCCCTTGGTACGGATGATCTTCCTATAGAATTTTTTAGGAAATTCTAGCCCACTCTTCAAGATACTATCTATAGTGTGTATAAGGAAGCTCTTAGGAAAGGTTCTTTTGGCAAAGTGATCAATGCTGGTATTAGTAAGCTTCTACCCAAGTTAAGAGATTGTATGTGCATTAGCAACTAGAACCATATCACTCTTTTAAATGTTATCTACAAAATTTTTGCTAAAGCTATAACCAATAAATTAAAACCTTTTCTTCCTCATCTCATTAGCAAAGAGCAAATTGATTTTGTTCAAGGCAGGTATATCTTAGACAATGTCGTTACTACTATTGAGGGCTTGCATTAGGCTTCTTCCACTGATCAAAAAGCCATTCTTATTAAGATCGATTTTGCGAAAGCTTATGACATGCTTGATTGGCCTTTTTTAAGAACTATAGTTAAGCATCATAACTTAGGTATTGTTTTTGATATACATATTGATCTTTTTTTATCAAAGGCCTCTTAAGTTATTTGTATTAATGGAACCTTCATGAAGGTTATTGAGCTTCAAAAATCAGTACAATAGGGATGCCCTTAGCTCCTTATGTTTTTATCCTTACTGCTGATGCTCTTGGAGCTATTCTTAGAACTCATAATGATTCTATGAGGTTAAGTGGTATCTCTCTTCCACAAGAAGGAAAAAATCTCATTTATAGCTAGTTTGTAGATGACACTTTTCTCACTTTGCTTGAGGACCATAATAATTTTAGCACTACCTTGGATTGCATTGACATCTATTGTAGAGCCTTAGGAGCTAAAATTAATTGGAACAAAATGCAAGCTATTTAGTCTAGCTTCTCTCCAAAGCCTATTTGGACTTACCATTTTAATATAGAGTGGCTTTCTCCTCTAGATGTTTTCATCCTTTTGGGTATCCCGATAGCTTTATTCTCTACTTGCACTACCTTATGAAATAATGTGGTGGAAAAAGTGAAACATAAAGCTTTGAAATGAGCTTCTAAATCATTATCTCTTATAGGTAGATTTATCATAGCTAACCATATTTTGAGCTCCACTCATGTGTACTACTCTTTCTTCATGGCTTCTTTCAAATCTTCCTTTTAGAGCATCAACAAAATTCTTAAGAATTTTTTATGGGGAGATAAGGACAACACAAAGCTTTTCATTGAGTTGGTTGGGATATCTGCATTTTAAGCAAGGAACATGGGGGCTTAGGCCTCCCCTCTATTGAGCACCAAAGTATTCTCTTGGCCTTCAAGTGGATCACTTGCTTTATAGAAGGAGATGAAGCTTGGAAGATCCCTTTTAGGCATAATATTTCTTGTCTTGGTAATCACCATAGATAAAAAAACACTCATTGGAGAAATTGGATCATCAGTGGAGGTTCTTAGAAGATTATAGGCTCTTTCCTGTTTAAGAAAATTTGGCAGTCTTGGAGTCAACTTAAAGGCTTTTTGCAATGGAAACCTACTTATCGATGCACTCCATCTGGTGGTCTCCTATTTTCAAAAAGAGTTTGGGTTGTCTTTATGAAGAATTTTCTCATAGAGCCAATCATTTTGCTGACCACAATCTCTATCATGTTGCTCAATTATTTTCTATTAGAAATGATTCTACTACCCTCTTTTGGCAACATGCCAAAGTTAAATGGGGCTTTCAAAGACAAGATACTCTTATTTACTAGCACATTGAGTGTGTTCTTTCTAACTTTGGTGTTCTAAGTTGCACAATAATACTCCTTGGTATGATGACTAGTTTTGGCTTGATGGTTTCCCTTTGTGTTCCCTGTGTCTTTTTAAAGCCAAATCTTGGTTTCAAGCGCAAGAATTCCAACTTTCCACTTTAAATAGAAGATGGAGTGTGCATCTTGAGGATCACCATTGGAAAGCTATTTTTCATCGTGTTTGGACTTCCAAGGCCCAACCTAAGCATCATTTCTTTTTCTGGTCCTTAATTCAGCAAGGTCTTCCCATTGGACATAAACTCACTTCTTAGGAGTTGATTGCCCTAAATGCACCATTTGTCAAGTCGATGACTCTTTTGTGCATGTTTTTTTGGGAATCTTCATCCTCTTGATAAATTTGGAAGTGGTGTCAATCTCTCCAGGTTTTTATTCCTAATCTGTCGATTTTTAAAGATGACTATGTTAAGCAACACTTTGAAAGGCTTAGAAAATCGTTTTATTTAAGATTATTTTCTTTATTTGAAAATGTTATCGAGATAGATGCATGGTATCAAAACACCAGCTACACTGAATTTGACTATATGGTATGAAATGAATGTTCAACTTCAACGTCCAGGGCTTTGCCCATAATATTACTTTCTCTTAAAGGGGTGTCCCTTTTAAATTGTTTGCTTTGTTATTTACCTTTCATCCAGGGGTGCGAGAAGCTTTTGTCTTGTTGCGGGTAACCGGGTCATCTTGCAACTTTGGTTTCTGTTAATGAACACAGAGAGATCCGAACCCTACCTCTACCTCTAGCTGTGGCTTTAGCTTCATCCAATTTGTTCCAGTTACGGAAAGCGTCGTTCACAGAGTTCTATCATGCCGATCCAGCTGAGTAAAAAGAGGAAGGTTAAGCATACTTCTCCCCTATTTCTGATTTCTTATTTTTTGTATGTTAAATCCTCTCCATGGAGATGACATTGTTGTTGCTTCGAATGTCTGGCTGCGTGCAATTGTGTATTGGTGTTGTTTTCTCGGTTTTCTTCTTTTAGGAGGAAAACTTTTCAGTACGGTCTTTGGAAAATTTTCGACAAACCAATGTTTTGAGTTTGTATTGCGGAAGGATAATACAGTAAATTAAGTAAGGAGGTTCGTTATTTGTCCCCAATGGTTTTGACGTATGCTATCTTTATTAGCAAAGCCAGGAGGTTTAGGGTTTTAAATTTCCTCTTCTTGTGTGCATTGAAACTATTGACACTAAGGATGTCTACCATGAGCCGATATTTGTTTTTTGTTAGTAGCAAACAGCAGTCACGCAGTCCATTTAGAATTATTTAAGTAGCTTGTCAAATTATTGTAGGTGTACAGTTTTTTGAATAGTTAGATTAAGGGTTTAGTAATAATAAAATTGAAACTAAAATTTTATTGTTTCATTGCTATGAAACAAGATTTGATAAAAATGTTCAATGTCTTTGAGAGAGAAAGCATAATATGCTTTTCTCTCTTTTTGAATTAAATGCAAAAACATTTGGGATCTTTATTTTTCATTTGTAATAAAGGAGTCTGGCTTGGACTGAAAAATTCCCTCATCTCAATCTGAGTCAAATTTGTATATGACTTGATAGTGTCTGGTGATTTTTGAGTCAAACAGAATTTTAGCTGTCTTACATTCTTTTTCAAATCATTGTTGATTGTGTGTATTTTGGCCTTTGAAAATATTGAGGGTAGGGATAATTAGAGACTCATTTGAATTCCAAATCTTCTGAATTCCATTTTGAAATGCCTTATTGATTTTTACAGTTATTCTGAAGTGATTTTGTGCATTGGAATACCTAGTATGCTTTAAATCTGTTAATAACCTGAAGTATAAAGGGTGTTGGAAAGATTCAATTTTTTCAGCTGCTTTAAAACATTTGATGTTGCTAACATACTCTAGGCTAGAATGAAGAAAATCAATCATGGAGCTGCTTTGTGATCCTGCAAAAGTGAAGCCACCTAATTTTGGATAGTTATTGATGCCATTTGAAACCAATAGATCTAGTCCTTGTCTCCAATCTAACAGATGCTTTTCCCTGTGATTAAATTAATTATGTAGCCTTGAGGATTTCAGTGACTACTAGGGATCTGATCAGAATTAATTGTAGCATTAAAGTCACCACATGGATTGGTTAATGTTTCCTCTTTGAGTAAAACCAGCAATATCTATGTCAAGGGACTGAAATGGAAAAACTAGCAATATATATGCCAAGGGATTGGAAGGGACAATCCTGTGATAAACCTTCTTGTTCATAGCGAGTAGCTTCTATAAGTGCAAAGTAGCAAAAAGATAAGAATAAAAAATATTTTTTCTGTGATATTTGGCTAAACATAATGACTATATTTATTTACCTTTTCTATTTGAACTTGTTGATGAAGAGAATTTCAAATCAAAACAACCAAACCTCTAAATGGTCTTCCATGGTCTGCATTTTTTTAATTTGGCAAAATTTCATCTTGTGTTCCATGTTTCCAATACCAAGTGTTAACTTACAACCAAAACTTACTTGGGAATGGAGAAATTGTCCAAGGATCTGTCTATGATATTTTCATTGATTAAAAGTACTCGGTGACATATTCCTTCATATTATTATTTGTTCTGTCCATTAATGACTAATTCTAATGTGCCATCTCTATGATAAAACATAAGAGCCAACAATGCTATTGAATATGTTCTTGCTCTTAATTTCATTTTATATTATTGACTATTAATTTTATTTGTTGTATTCCTTTCTTCTAGTTGGTTTCTGAGGCAGTATGTATGTTGGGATAGTCTTCCTATGGCTAATTCATAGTGAAATCTTCTTGGTTGTTTTCATGGTATTTAGTGAGGGTTAGCAAGGCACATGTAAAGAAAGTTTGCAAAGAAAAATGTTGAAACTGAAGTTTGTTTCTTCACTAGCATAAGGATAGATCATCATCATCATCATAGCCTTATGCCAACTACATGGGATTTGCTATATAAATTTTTATTCCACTATTCATTTTTATTAAGAGCTAAATATCGTTTACACCCAAATCTTAGAAATTCTTCTTTATATTTGTAAACCAAGTATGTTTTGGTATTAGAAGAATTATAGATGAAGATAACAATTAAAGGATGACTCGAACTAATAACTTTTTGCGTAACAAGACAATAAGCTAACCACTTGAGCCACTTATTATTGATAGTGTACCTCCTTGTGTTTTCCTTCAACTTTAATAAAGTGATCCTTTTTAAAAGGTGCATTTTTTAGTTTTATCAATGCAGGACCAAACTATTTAAGATGGCTTCATGAATTTTCTCATCTATGGGGACCACCCCCAAACTTCCTCTAAAAAGAGAGCTGGTGATCTTTGCAACAAACAATCAGCACATCCACCTAAGTATTCACATCTTTGATATAGGATCACAGCTTTAATAGCAGTTTTGTAGAACTTTCCCTTTAATCTATTGGGGATTTTTTTATCACAAAGTACACCACTAGCATTGTAATTTTCATTGATATAATGAGGTGTTAGCCTAGTGGTAAGGGTCTTGGCTTGGTAACCCTAGGTCACAGGTTCCACTCTCCTAGGTAGCATTAAGTTATAAATCAATAAAATTCTGTAAAAGGAATTCTGAAAATGTTCCAACAGATCCAATGGGTCTCAGCGGATGTAAATAAAAAATTTCAGTTTTAGTTTCATTTATTACATCCTTGTTAATCTCATAGTTCATTTGAGCGAGTGATCTTAAGTATCTGAATTGCTTCAATTAAGTAACTTTTTAGTTTTGAATTCTAATTTTCATACCTTAATTATTTGCTGTTCCACTAAATATGTACTTCATGCATTCTGTTTTACTTCTGTTAATCCTCAACCCCTTAGATCCTAGGGTACTTTTCCACATCTTTATTTTCAGAGCCAGGTTTCCTAGATTTGTCCACCTATACAGTGTCATCTATAAAGAGCATACATCAAGGGATATCATCTTGAATTTTTTTAGTCAGCTTATTAATAACAACAAATAAATAAGGACTTAGACTAGATCCTTGGTCTGGCCCTACCATCACAGGCGAATCTGTGGTATCTTTATAGAAGGTGTGAACTTGAGTTGTGGCTCCACCATACGTGACTTGAATAGTTTTTACTACCCAAGAGGAACATCCTTCCTCTTTACTGCCTACAAAATAATTTCCAAAGGAATGCTTATTATAGGCTTTCTCAAAATCAATGAAAATCATATGCAGCTTTTTTTTCTTCCATCTAAATCTTTCTATAACTGTTTTATCAAGAAAATAACTTTCATGGTTGGTTGTCCAGGCATAAAACCAAATTGATTCTTAGAACAGTTAATTCTTGCCTTAAACATTGTGTTCGAACTCTTTTGCATAACTTTGTGGTGTGACTAATAAGCTTGAAGCTTCTATAATTTTGATAGTTTCGAATGTCTCCCTTGTTCTCGTAGATGGGTACTATAGTGATTCTTCTTTAATCATTTGGCATTTCCCCCTCCCTCTGCAATCTTTTTAAACAAAATTGTCAATCAAGTGACCCCTATATCTCTCTCATAGACTTCCATACCTGTATAAGGATCTCATATAGTTTTGTTGTTTTAGCATTCTTCATGTTCTTAAGGGCTTTCTTTACTTAAAAGTTAAAAGGCATAAATAAAGTGGGTCACTCCTATATTAAATTTAGTATTATCAACTTTTTCTCTGGGAAATTCTTAATTAAGAAGTCCCTAAAAATAGATTCCCCATCATTTCCCTGCCTAAAAATAAAATTCTTTTAAGAGTTTCTTCTTCTTACAATATGAAACCATACTAGTTTCTGCTTCTTACAAAATTCTCTCATTATCTGACTTGCTGCATCTGATTTGTGGCATAAGGATAAATAATGCACCAAATACTTTGAATCATATCTATGGCATAATTAAACAATGAAAATGCAGAGAAAATGATCACTGTACATTTATAAAATTGGACAACAGACAAACTAATTTTCAGAGTCTGAAGAAGAGTGAAGTCGATCATTATGTTGAGTTGTTCGGGCTTAAAAGAGTGATTCACATTGTGTTGTTATAAAAGAGCACTTGAATTTAGAAATGCTGTTCACTGCCTTAGTAGGATTTGATCATTTTCATGGCAGCTCCATAGAGCTGTATGGTAGGGTCATATCTTGATGTACAAAAATGTTGCCTTCATATTTGTTCATGTTGATGGAATACAATACATCCATAGGGCCTGGATGTAATTAAAAACAGGTTTAGTTCCATATTTGTTCATGTAATATTTGTTTTTATGACTTTCCTGTTAACCTTTTTGAGCAAGACATGTGGCTTATTGGCTAAGGTGTGTGGCTTGCCTCCTACAAGTCACAGGTTTTGATTACTAATAGGCCTCTGAGATATGCAAGCATTATGTATAGGATTGCTTAAGCCGGATTGGACTGGTTCAATAGATGCATAGGGCTTAGTACGGAATTAAAAACAGTTTCAGTTTCATAATTTAGATTCGAAGCAATGATTTGGGTTCATGGAATTGCTTATTTTAGTTATTCATTTGTAAGAGGCTTGTCCATAAGTTGGATTCATGATGACTATTTTTGCATGGTTGACTTGTGAATTTTATTAACTTTTATTTTTTGTTGCAGTTCGTTGCAGATGGCGTGTTTTATGCAGAGCTCAATGAGTTACTTACAAGAGAGCTTGCTGAAGACGGATATTCTGGTGTTGAGGTTCGTGTAACTCCAGTGCGCACTGAGATAATCATCCGTGCTACACGAACTCAGAATGTTCTTGGTCAGGGATGTCAGATTTTGTCTTTTGAAATTTGTTTATCACCTTTATTGAATTTTGAATCTGAGAGCTTTTGTTGTTGCAGGTGAGAAGGGACGAAGGATTAGAGAGTTGACTTCAGTTGTTCAGAAACGGTTCAACTTTCCTGAGAATACAGTTGAACTCTATGCTGAAAAAGTGAATAACAGAGGATTATGTGCTATTGCACAAGCTGAGTCACTACGCTACAAGTTGCTTGGAGGTCTTGCAGTAAGAAGGTAGAAGATATAATTTTATTTAAAAAACATAATTAGTGTTACCTGTGACGTTAATCGACACTCTGCAAATATCTCTTTTGCAGGGCCTGCTATGGTGTTTTGAGGTTTATCATGGAGAGCGGGGCAAAGGGATGTGAGGTAAGTCCGTTGGTAACTTAATTTAATTTCTTTGCATTATTCTAAATATCCCTTTGAATGTCCTGTCCTATTATTCATACCATTATAGGTTATTGTAAGTGGAAAGCTTAGAGCACAGCGTGCAAAATCAATGAAGTTCAAGGATGGCTACATGATCTCTTCTGGTCAACCCGTGAATGAGTATATTGATAACGCTGTCCGTCATGTTCTTCTACGCCAGGTCAGATGGTGTTAATTTGTGGCACACCAGAGCTGCAACTGCAAATTATATATTTGGGTTTGAAAAGATTTTGTATACTGTGTCCTATAAGATTCCAAAATGATATTTTAGCATTACAGACCACATGGAAGCTTACATTGGCTTATTTTGTTCAGGGTGTTCTTGGGATTAAAGTGAAGATTATGTTGGATTGGGATCCAAAAGGAAAACAAGGTCCAACGACTCCTCTTCCTGATTTGGTTACTATTCATACTCCTAAAGATGAAGATGAGCTCCAGAGAACACATTATGTACCGGAGGCAGAAATAATCCCTTAAAAGCTAGTTGGCAGATGTTGTTTTTTCCTTTTGGGGATATTTCCATGTAGCATATGGATATTGGTGATGGGCTATTTACCTTTTGTCACATGAAAATGCTTTCCTTCGCTATGGGTACTTCTTGTAAGAGTTTTGACAGAAATTGTTCAGAATTTTTGAAATCTAATTTATTAAAAGCTTGAAATTTTGAATGTAATAACGTCCGTTTTTATTTTCATGAATCATTGCATCATTTTTAGAGTTACATGCTGTTTATGAACTTCAGCTTGCATTTTATATCGTCTTGCGTTAACATTGGGTTGGGGCAGACGTTGAAAATGATTTAAATCGTATTTGTTAAAAGCCTGAACTTTTGAACGTAATTTTAGTTTTCAGTTTCTTAAATATGATTGCATTATTTTTAGGGTTTCAAAACTACTCTTCTTTAATTCCAGTTTGCATTTTAGATTGGCTTGTGTGTTGGTTTGGGGCAGACGTGTTGAAAATAATTGAAATTAAAGTCAATAGAAAAAGGGAAGATAAAAGTACATGACATGGTTTTCTTAGATTATATACTTCAACAGTCCTCATTAGGCATTGATTTTGCCAACTTGGTCTTAGGTGTGTATTTGGATGCTATGATGTCATCTATAACCTTCTCTCTATAGAAAATTGGTTTTAATTAATCTTAGGCTCTATTTATCTAAGATTTAACTTGCTTGTATGTGCAAGTTACATGTTTAATCCCAAGGAGTATGCTAATTCTACACTATTATCTTCATTATGTTTTATTATTCAATTTTTTGGGGTTTGAAAACCTAAACTCTCTTAGTACCATAAAAATCACTACCACCCAACAATCATAATCTCTAAAGTTTAGAATCCATTACTTAGTGTAGCATATGAGAAGTTTCCATGAGTATTTGATATTCATCATCTATCCAATCAATCATTAAAATATTGTTTGCAAGACTTGATTAGTTGTAGGTTTCATCTTAACAAAGTGTCTTGTCCATGCTATTATAAAGCCCGTCTATTACTTGGTATTAGTAGCTCAGCCATATCGTTGCAAGTTTACTGAACTTTTGAAGTTACAAACCTATTGAAGACTAGACCATGTTTTTACCAAATCTTTATTTCCCTCAAGTTGGGACTTGGGCAAGAGCACTACTACTTTATGTAGTAGGGATGGATCTAATATTAAACTCTAGGGTGCTCAGTCATCAACTTGACACTTTCTTGGTTCTAGCTTTGTCATCATATCCACCATCAACAAATATCGCACAACAAATATCAATGTAATAGTAGACAAATTGCAATGTTGGTGATGGGTGAGTGACGAGCAACGAGGTACCCCTACACCCAATCATATGAATCACAAAGTGTTCATGCATGATCTGATCGAATTCCATGAACTTTATAGTTTTCGATACACCAGTTTTAGAAAGCGAACCTTTACCTTAAGGTCATTCATTGTCTTCGTGATTACACTTGTGAAGCATAATGGTATGGTTAAAAGTAATCAAGGCATATCATTTTTATCATTTTATGTTTTATGTTTTTGGTTGCTTGAAGAGAAAGAGAGAGAGATAGAGTAATTTAATGACTAATCTAAATTAACTAACTAACTGGTCTCTAACTAATCTTAACATAAGTATCCATTCCCACTTTTCGTACATGTCCTGAACCCACATATCCACTACTGGGTTACCAAGCGCTACGCTACTAGGTGTACCAAGCAATAAAACTGAATACATGTTACTTCGAAGTAGTCGTACTTATGTATTTAATCTATCTAGCTTATCTTGCTTAATTAACTTAATTACTACAGAATATTAAATAATTAACTAGAAGCATTAAATGCATAAATAAATATCTAAACTCTCCAAAATGCTCCAAGGTTTATCAAGAAGCTCGTCTTTATTGCCGTACACACTGTCATGCTCAAGTACAACAATGTTCGAATAAAGATTCATATGCTCAATGACTCCTGTTGTAGGCACTTGGGAGAAATATTCTAACTTTCAAATGTAAAAACTGCAAGAGTTTAGCTACTACTATGAATCTGATGCCCATAAACAGGGTTGGAAGCTTGTATTTATAGTTTTTGCTCTAGGGCTATGTCGATGGGGCCTCATTAATGTAGCAAACACTATGTTGACGCGGCCTCGTCGACAGGGCAACACCATGTAAATAGGGGCTTGTCGATGTAGCATATTGACACTTCATCATACCTCCACAACTGAATGAAAACTCGTCCTCGAGTTCTTTTACAAAATTGGGAAGGTATGGGATTATTTATTAACTCTTAACAAAACAAAACAAACTAACTTGACAAAACTGAGTGCTTGACTGTACAGATCAACAAATTACAAAAATTGTGGTGTTCATGACACAAAATTGAACACCATTACATGACTCAACAAAAATTTTAACAACACATCCTCTGATGACATGAAGACGATGGTGAAGATCAGACAATCCCATGTGGTGGTAGCTCTTGAGGCTTTGAAGGATCTTCACCGACTTTAGGCCCATGCAGTGGTTGAGGTGGCTATGGCTATCTTGTTGCAATAGCAACCTCTGATGGAAGGTGAGAGGTATCAAGCAATGCGTTCATCTTCTCCTCCTTACTTCAAGGATCATTTATGGTCCATGCAGCTTCACTAATGTCAACCATAATGGGAACATCCCATGGACAAGGCATGATTGGGAACATCTCCTTTACGTTGACAAACCAAGCAATGAACTATTTACGTTCGATGTCGAATGCCCTTACTGCATTTTGTAGCTCCTAGTAGTCATTCATTTGTTTGGCTAGGTTCTCAACAATTGATCTTTGATTTGTGAAACATGCCTTGAGAATTTTGAGTTCAGCATTACCCATAGCAAGCTTGTCTTTGGTGTCCTTATGGTGCTTGAACTTAGCCTTGTACAACAAGTATGAGTTGGCCACTTGCTTTTCCAACTCAGATTGTGACCGCTTGGCAGTCAACATGGCCAAGTTTGCATAACGGAGGTTGGCAAGCTTCATATACTCCATCATCTCCTCGATCTACAACTCCTTTGTGCAAATTTCTGCTTTGTTGTAGGCATCTATTTCATCAACTATGGATTGCCAAACTTCCCTTTCTTGCTAGAGTTTTTGAAGTGCATCATTTACCTTTGCCTTTTCCAATTGGATATGTTTTTCATTTATTTCCTTTTGTAGAACAATCTGCTCTCTGTAATGATCTTTAACTTTCTCAAATTTGAGAATTTCAGATTTCCGAGCAGCTACCTTAATTGTAGTCTTTTGGTGAAGGGCGTGCACCTCCTCCATGGAGAGATTCCTATTCTTTGTTGCTAATCTCCTTATCTCTGTATTTGCTTGGCCAGTTGCTCCTACTATGGATGGATGAAATTTGTTAACTATTGCTTGTGCACATTAGTGTTTCGTAGACGATGGTTCTCTGCAGTCAGTTGGACATTCTCTTGGCAGGTCTAATCCAAGGCCTTCTAAATCTCATGCTGCATGGCTTCTGCCAAGGATTTGTAGAACACCACCATCTCCATTGCATTCTCAACCCCTTTGAGCCTAGACTAAAGTTGTTGCATAGCTTCATCTCTTATGAGTGCTGGCTTGAGAAATATGGGATTGGCAATTTGGGCTCTTAGTTTGGCAACCTTTGTAGCCATGCATTCATTTCGCTCTTTGGCTATTTCAAGTTGTCCCTCCAATATAATGTTCTTGCCCCTTGCCTCTAGTAGCTCCGACTAGGTTGCAGTGATGTTATCTGGAAGGTGAAAGATATTTAAAAGTGGTTGCTTGGTTCCCACCAATCAGTCTAACAGCTCTTCATGCTGCGCTGCACTTATTTTGCCACTTATAGTTCTTGTGGACGTCGGTGCATCTTTGAGTGTAATGATGTCTAGTGCAGATGTTGCAGGTGCATTGAGCATTTCAGCAATCCTATTAGTGATCACTTCTACTATTGTTTCTTATCCTTGGTGCTGCATCACCAAAATAGTTGCCCCTTCAACCTCCTCCAAGTGCACCGAGAAGGTCATAGCATTCCCAAAATTTTTTGAGAGTGGTTGTTATTTTATGAGAGATATTGTGACTTCTTTGGTGATCGGATTTGACCTTGCAAGTAGCTGCATTCTTTGGGCTAAGAAAATGGATCTACCCTCCCCCATCAGATTGATTGTTTAGGCCATCTCATTAAGGTGACTCATGATTGGTTTATATATGGATGGGTCCCCACCACTCATGCATGCTCTTTGCTCTTGTTCACTCAAGAGCCATTCTCTATATTCACCCAACCGTTGGACAATTGTAGTTATGTCTAGGATTGTTGTTTGAGTGGTAGGTGATGGAGGTCACTACTCCTCTTCTTGAATTGTAGTTATAGGTGTTTTATCCTTTATCATTTTCACCCAGCTGGTGGTCGGAACAGTTCTAACATCATTGTTGGTGTAACAAACTATCCCTTTCCTTTGACAAAGTTTCTTAATGGGACATGGGAAAGGGAATGCCTTCCTTTTGTGTTCGTTTTCTTTAAAGCACTTCTCAATCTCTAGATAGATTAGCTACAAAAGGTTGACTAGGAATCTCCCACTCAGAGCAGCCCATGCTTAGGCAAAGAAGGCAGTGATTTTGCTTAGCCTCACCATGGGATTGAGGTGGAAGGGTGCAATCTTGTAATGGATCCTCTCTACTAGTGTGAGTGTGCCAAACTCCTTGTGGCCAACACCATAACACCGTCACATCCATTCTTTCTTGATGCTTGGTTCCACCTGCATTGGGATCTATTTCGAGAAACCCTAGCATTACAACAATGGCTTGTGCTGAGTAGGACACTAAGATGTCCTTGATCTTTATTGCTGCTCTAGGCTACCTATTATTCTAGAACAAAAATGTTTCTTCCATGTACCACTCCCCAATGGAAGTGATGATTGGCCACATGGGAGAGGCCTTCAGCTGATCCTGCACTTCTCTTGGTGCATGTTCTAGGAAAGGGCCAAAGTTTAACTCCTAGAGCACTGATTTTTGGACTTCCTTCAATTTGATTTGATTTAGGTAGGCCTCTGTTAAGGTCACCTCGAGGTTTGCTAGTTGTGCAGGTGCATCATTCCAATGAAAGTGTTTTGTTGCTACTATTGTCTCTGGAACTTGTTTGATAGATTCCACTTCTGCCTCCTTCCTAAGAGGACCTATGGCATGGGTTGCGAGTGGTTCTTCTTGTTGGAGTTATTCTTAGCCTCTTCCTATTCTAGGCCATTTTTTCCTTAGTTAGGATAGTCCTACTTCCTACATGTGCTTTCCTTATGGTACCATTCGTGGTTACAACACATCCATGGATTAGTAGATGTAATGTGTAACTTTAAAGTTTTTGAATACCTTTTCTCATTATTTAGTTACACTTTGGCTAAGGTTGGACCATGGTAGATTAATTATTTTATTAATTATTTATTATAATTATCACTGAAATTTCTTGGAAAAGTTTAACTCTTGTGATTTAGTGTTTAACAGTTGATTTGTTAGTTAAACCTTCGTGGGAGTTAGAAAAATTGCATAAATTTTTTTGTCAAAAATGGTATATTTGTGGCCCCCATGACAAAGAGCTTATCTTTGGTAGTTGCAAGGTCAAAGAACGGAGTGATTTGGATAAACGGTTTGTGAGTTATGGGCTTTGAAACGTTCTAGGCTTTGAAAAATTGAAAAACTCCTTTGGTGTTTATGAGAAAATGTAAAATTTCTAAGTGGGGCCATGCCTATTTATACTATTTTCCCATCACATCGATGAAGCCCCATATACGGGGCCTCGTATACAAGTCTACTTCGTTGACAAGGGCCTACATACGAGGCCCATTGGTCAAAATTTTCAAAGTTGACTATCTCCAAAAATATAATGAATTTTTCAATGAAATTGGGGTCCATGGATTTCTAGAAAAGCCAAGAATATGATAAAATCATTGAAGAGGTCTTTGAAAACTCAAAAATTGAAAACTTTGATGGAGAATGTATGTAATAAAAAAAATATGTAAAGGAGCACATGGTTTGATGTGGAAGATGGGTGTATGAAAGATTTTGGTTGCAAAAATGTCTAAGGATAAGATACTTAATGAAACCAACCAAGGGATATGCAAGTGGGTCCTCCCCATAGTAGGCACATGCCTGTTTTGTCCTCACATAACCTCAACCTAAGGAGTCTGTAGGCCCCATAGGTGACTAATGGTCAATGGAAGTTAAGGACCAAAACCCAGAAGATTCTACCTAAGAATTCAAATATGTCAAACCAAGACATGGAATCAAGAACATGGACACTAGCAGTGAGGTGAGTTAGGGATAGCATAAATGGATGATGGAGAAGGTGGAATGGAATTCCCATATAAGGTTGTAAGAAGCCCCTTGTGGAGTGCATGTTTAAAATAATTGAAGAAGATCCATCCTTAGTCCAGACCAAAACCAACCTCGTTCACTGACTTCGCATCGTCACTCCAAGACTGATCCATCCCCCACCCCCACCACCCCATCCTCCCCTCCCCTCCCCCACACACACCCTACCACCAAGACATAAGAGTGCTTCCATGAAACAACCACTATTCCATAAAGAGAAGAAAAGAGAAGTAGGAAGTGAGAGAGGGCCTTAGTTAGAGGAGACCTTGAGGCATGGGTGCATGTCTTTATAGTCCCATAACCAGTGCTTGTAGCCTGTTTATTTGTCTAAGGGGTGTGCTTTGAACTCCCATCATTATTTTTTTATATTAGTTTTTTTGTTATTTTTTTCCTTTTTTTTTGGATGGAAACCACACCATGCAAAGACTTTATTTGACTTCCTATTTAGTGGTTGGAATGAAATGGTAAGAAGTCCGTGAAAAATACTCAAGCACTCAAGTAAGTAGAAAATTACAAAGAGTATTGAGTCCCCTTGAAGTCACACCCTATTCAAACCTTTGAATCCTTCCCAATTCTAGAAACTACCAAGGTCATAAATTTATTAAAAGTTGATTTAATGAAAGGGACCTCAAACTTCCAGAACAAGGAAAACCATAGAATTTGTGAATGGGTAGATGTCATGGACTCATTGCCTATTCCATAAAATAGAAACCATGACTAAGCTATTGGTACAAAAATTCAGAAATAGAAACTAGATAGTAGCAAACTAATTATTAAGGACAAACCACCATTAGTAGCAGCTACAACACTAGTGTGTCTTGTTGGCAATAAAGCATTTTTATTAGAAAAAATTTGAAAACTACACTTAAATAAAACAAAGTAAAACAAAGTATAGAAGAAAGTGTGAAATATTCAATAAAGATTCAAACTTACTAATGATGGTGTAGAACAAAAAATGGTGTAAAATGAATTTTTTTTTAAAAAAATCAATAAGCTGTAAAATAAATATATTGCAAAATAAAAAATGTGGAAAATAAAAAATAGAAAAACTGAGGAACCATATGGATGATTAGCATAAATGGCCATATTTTCCATGATTAAGTTGGAAGGAAGAGATCCAAAAAATTGAACATGGTTATCCATCCATTGATGTAGTTGTTGCACTGGCTTGTCTTGGTTCTAGGAAAAGCTTCACTTGTTGGATGTTGATCAACTACTTTTTATTTGGGCTTTTAGGTTTGTATATGATTATGGCCCTAGAAGAAAAGATTTCAGTAATTATATAAGATCCTTCCCACAATGTTTGAAATTTTGTTTTCTAAGGTACATGTGTGGGATTCCAGTAGAGAACCTTCTCTTTTAGCTGGAATTTCACTTTCTGTGTTCTTTGGTCATTTCATTGCTTGTTGAATGCCTTGTGCACTTCATTCAAAGATAGGGCCACTAGTCAATTTTCATCTAGCATGTTGAGGTTGATTAGTCTTTCTTTTTGTGCTAGGCTCAGGTCAAGATTTAGGTCATAGGTTGTTGAGAGTGTATGGAGCTTGGATTGAATCAAGAGTGTTGGAAGTTTTTCATACACTAGCTTGTGGGGAGAGTAGCCAATAGGGAGTTTTTATGTTGAGCGGTAGGCCCATAGGGCATTGTTGAGTTTTGTGCTCTAATCTCTCCTATTTACTTATGGTCCTTATTAGGATCTTTTTGATCTCTTGGTTAGTTACCTCTGCTTGGCTATTGGCTTGGGGATGATAGGGTGTTGTTAATTTATGTTCAACCCCTAAGCGTTACATTAGCTTTCTAAAAGTCACACCTGTCAAATGAGTTCCATTGTCAAAAATTAGTGCACATGGCATCCCATAATTGTTTACAACATGTTGTATAAATTTAGTAGTAATGGATGATGTACAATCGATGATGGTTGCTGCTTATACCCATTTTGTATAATAGTTGATGAGATATGTCTTTCCATTGGACATGGATGTGATGAGACCCATGAAGTCAATGCCCCATATGTTAAAGGGCTCCAGTGGTTAAATCAACTGTTGAGGACCTTCCATTCAAGTGATTATCCCACCATCTTATTGACAACATTTACAAAATCAGACAATAGTATCCTACCATCGGGATTTTTATGGCCATGGGTCTCCCTGCATAGTGACCTCTGCAAGGTCCTTTGTGAGCATCCTAGAGAATGCGCAATTAATCTTCATCAGGGATGCACCAACGAATTAGGCCATTGATGCATACCTTGTAGAGGTTTCTATTGATTTCCATGAAGTATTTGGCTTGGTGAAGGAATTGTTGCTTCTTTCTAAAGTCAAGATCTTGTGGCATCTCCTGAGTAGGAAGATAAGTGAGGATGCCATTGTACCATTTTGTTTCTATGGGCACTTGGTCATTTATTGCTTCTATAAATAGGAGTTCCTCTAGAAACTGATTAGAGAGTGGGCTCTCTTCTTTGTTATCCCATAATCAAGAGAGGTAGTGACCACATTCTTGGTTCCTTTTCAATCTACCATCATGAGATTGAATTCTTGCAAGATCATGAGTCGCTGTATGATATGAGGGCTCACTGTTGGCTTGCTCATTAGGAAGCAGATGGCACTGTGATCTATGTGCACAAATATTTTATAGCAAAGCACATAGTGCTTGAACTTATTGAGAGCATACACCATTGCCATTAGTTCTTTTTTAGTTATGGTGTAATTCAATTATGCACCCATAATGCTTCAGCTTGCATAGTGGATGTAATATGGATGTTTTTTTATCATCCAATTGCATAAGCATAGCTCCCAAAGCATAATTAGATGCATTTTTCATTATGTGAAATGGTCTAGACCAGTCTAGTGTCCATAGAATTGGAGTTTCTACGAGTTTTTCTTTCAATTGTTGGAATGCATGTTCACATTCCCTGGTCTAGATGAACGGAGCATCTTTCTTCGTCAACTTGACCAACAACTTTGTGATCTTAGAGAAATTTTCTATGAAATGCTGGTAGTAGCTAGTGTGTCCAAGGAATGATCTGACATTTTTAACTGTTTCTGGTTGGTGTGTAATTCCTTGGATGACCCTTATCTTTTCTAGATCTACCTCAATCCCTTCTTGTGAAATTTGGTGCCCCAAAACAATGTCTTCTTGGACCATGAGGTGACTTTTTTGCCAATTGAGCCATAACTATGTTTCCACACATCTTTTTAGTAATTTCTTAAGGTGGTCCAAGGCTTGCTCAAATGTAGCTCCATAGGTGGAGAAGTCATCCATGAAGACTTCCACACTACTACTTATTTGCTATTGGAAACTACTAAGGACTAGGTGCTGAAACGTTGTAGGGGCATTGCACAAATTGAATGGCATCTTATAATATGCAAAAATCCCCCAGGGACTCATGAATGTTGTCTTAGCCTAATCTTCTGACACAATTTGGATTTGGTTATAGCCACTATAACCATCCAAGAAGTTATAATAGCAATGCTCAAATATGGTGTCCAACACTTGATCCAAAAATGGCAATGGAAAATGATCTTTAAATGTTGTCATATTCGATAGCCTAAAGTTGCTGCAGACCTGCCACTTGTTACCTTTCTTTGGCACAATTATGAGTGGGCTAATCCACTCACTATCCATGATGGGATAGATGAACCCTGCCTTAAGGAGTTGCTCTATTTCCTCCTTGACGATTTGCTTTAATTTGGGGTCCAATTGCCTCTACGACTACCTTCTTGGCTTCATGGCTGGGTTGGTGTAAGTGCGATGTTAGCATATCCTTGGATCAATTCCTGTTAGCTCAGTATATGACCAAGAAAAGGTTGTTGGCCATTTGTTAACCACCTTTAACAACTTTTCTTTTTGTTCATGAACAAGTTTGGCATTAATTATAATTGGTTTACCATTGTTTAAAAATGCATATTCCATGCTAGTTGGTAGAGTTTTTAGCTCTAGGGGCTCCTATTTGAAGTTATCAAGGATTTCCAACTCTCCCAAATAGGTATCATCATCTTCATCATCAGAGAGTTGGTGATGAACTTGCTCAAGTTCATCCATGCTTTCAACATAAGCACATGTTAGGCTCTTAGTTGGTTCTGTGCATAATGTGCTACTATCCGAGTTAGCTATCAACCACTGGGTACCCTCCTATTTTGTGGTTGTTGCATATAGACACCTTTGAATGTATGTTTATTATGCACATTGATTGCATGCTTTGATGTATGTACTTTTGATGGACCAAATCTTTTGCACGCAATTGCACCCATTATCACTATACGTGATGCATGGAATACACTTCTTCTCTAACTTTCCAAATTCATTTTCCTTGGAGATTTCTAGGAAGAGGTTCCTTATGCCCATATGTGCATCGATTGTGCTTAACCAAGCCCTTATCATAATGATGGGGAAGTCACCTTTGCAATTTTCAACCCTAATCACTAGAAAATTAGCAGGATAGATCACCCACTAATTGTGGTCACAATGTCCTCCACTAATCCAAGAGGAATAGTAATTGATTGATTTGCCAATTGTAAATGGATGTTGCGTTTCTTGAGAGGTGGTAAGTTCTAGGTCTTATACATATCATGAGAGATGAGCTTGATACCAGAACCAAAATTAAGAAGATCCTTGCATGACTCATGTTTAGCAATCTGTAGGTAAATGAGAGGACTTCTTGGGTTAGATCTTTTCATGAGAAGATTGCTAGCCTTGATCCAATTGGAAACAACATGAGTTAACATCACAGTATGGATTTGAGGTAGTGTTTGGTTTAAAGGGCACTTGAAGGTGTTTGATGAAGAGGATGAGGGTGTTGGAGATGTAGGGCGACTAGCTGCATTAGGTTGTAAGGGTTTGAAAGGACTATTGGATAAAAAAAAGGCTCATTTCCTAGATTGATTATCCAAACTAGTCAGTTGGAAAAGCTAGTTGTGAATGTACTACCCTCGTAGCATTTCATTACTATGATCATGGAGGAATTTCTCCCTACATGGATGGAGTAGGAGGTAACTGGGTTGATGGTAGAGGAATGTATGCAAATAGATGCGGAGGGTGGTGTGGGTATGGGTTCTTCCCTCAAGTAGATGGTGAATGTGTTCAATGGTACTGTGGAGGATAATAGTGCTGCTAAAATGAGGCATGGCTTGCAAAACTTTTGGGAGAGATGGATTGCTGAACATAGTACCTGTATGGATCTGGTTGCCTATAAGGATATTACTGCCTTGGCGGTGGCATTCCCCATGATTTTGGTTGGTGCTACTATTGGTATTGTTCATATGGTTGTGATGGAGCTCCACTTGGATAATAAGCTTGTTGTTGCTGGTGGAACTACCTTGGATTGCCTTGAGGATAAGATAATCATTTAGGTTTCTACCTATGTGCTAGTCAAGGATTCAATGCATACACTCCAAAATCTTGTAAGTGTGACACCACAGGGCAACACCCCTTTGGATGTTTATATTGATAGATGTCACAACCAGTATCATCTTCGGAGTTTGTCTCCACAACTTCCTCTATTGTAGCAGCTTTGCCCTTTTCTATTTGGTAGGCATGTTTAGCTTCTTTTTTCCTCTTGTAGTTATGATCATTATTTTGCTCTTTGGATTCTTCAGCAATCTTCATAGGAGTTTAGAATTTTTCATCCAAAGAGTCTCATAATTTATCAACCTTTGCCGAAATATTAGAAACAGATTTTTGGATGGGCAAGGTTTTCTAGTTCACCACTTCATCAAGTGGTGACTCCTCCTTGTCATAAAATCAGACCTCCCATTTTCTGATGGAAGGGCCCTTATTATACTCTTTTGCACTTTTCCTTTTTAGCAACTTACCTTCTTCTTTTGCTACCTGATCTATAAGCCTTTGGATTTGGTGAGCTCTTAATTTAGACAGTCTCCATTAGGCATAAACCCTAAGAGTTCTTCTAGTTTCTACTCTAAGCCCATCTATGACGTGGGAGAGCTATTTACTTTTGGAATAACCATGGCCAAGGCATCAATGTAAGAGTACATAATATCTACCCATGGTAGCATCCAAGGATTCATGTGTTCCCTGTTTCCAACCTTGGATTTGCCTTCTTAGATTAGACACTTTGAAGTACGTTTGGTATTTATCATCAAACGGCTCTAGCATGGTACTTCATCGGTGAATGGACTCCAATTTCAAGGACCGGTACCAACTCTCAACTTCCTTAATAAGTGTTTTGGGAAAAATTTTGAGTTTCTGCCAATCATTTTTGATGTTCTGTAAGACATAGGCATCATGGAAAGCTTGTAGATGATTTTGTAGATTAGAATTGTATCCCCCCTCAAATCATGGAATATTATTCATGTCTAAGCACTTGATTTGGCTATCTTTCATATGCTTGGTTGGGATCTTTGCTACCTATGCAATGTTGAGCATGCTTTGAGTTGTCAATAGAGGTTCATCATCATGATTGTGTCAATGACGTTAGTGATGGTTTCTATCACCTCTATGTTCTTAATGGCCTTAATAGTATCTATTGCCTCGTTGATCACCTTCATCATAATGATTTCGATGATGGCTTTTATGAGAACTAGAAAATGAAGAAGAATGTTTAGAATCGAATGAAGAGGATGAAGAGGAAGGTGGACCACCATAACCACCATGTTGTCTACCACCATCTCTTCATTAATTATGATCACCATCTTTAGATCCTTTGCCATTGTGATGTTTACCCAAGTCTCTACCTTGACTGTCACTTTTTCCAAATCTAGTTTATGAATAGTGGATTGCAGGTTTAGGGTCACACCCTTAGTATCAACAATAGGGGGTGGAGAATCTTCATGTTGAGAACCTTCAAAGAGAGGAGCCTCATTGTCATCTTGATTTAGGAGGAACAAGGGATTAGTGACATGTTTCCCCTTTGTAAAGTCGTGGTGCTTTGCCTAGTGTCGATCTTACTTGCATTGTGTTTTAGTGGGATGGTAGTACCAAGTGTCATGATTGTTTACAATGTATTTCTCATGAAGATTCGAGATGCCCAACTTTTTAAGGGTTTGAAATGGCATCTTGGGTTAGATCGATTAGGAGGCAATACAATGTTGCCATCCATATCATGCCATCATAGTTGTTCATCCTAATGTAGGATGAAGGTGAAGTTCGGTACATACTCATCTGGATGAATATATACCACTTTGCACTCCTATGGGACTGATGATTTAACATCTTTATGCTTGTGGGAAGAAGACATTTTGCAACAATTAAAATTATCAGTGTGCTTAGTAGTCATATGTCATGTGAGAGTGATGTTGACTTTGAGTTCATCCAACGATATTAATAATATTCACTGATCCTAGATAGTGCATGTTTCAACAGAAAAAGTCCCCAAAAATAGCACCAATGATGAGTGGTGGGGTACTCATACACCCAACTATATGAATCACAAAGCATTCATGTGCGATCTGGTCGAATTCTATGGACTTTACAGTTTTGGGTACACTAGTCTTTTAGGAAGTAAACCTTGCCCTAAGGTCATTCATTGTATTCCCAATTATATTTGTGAAGCATAATGGTATGGTTAAGAGTAATCGAGACATATCTTTTTTTATCATTTTATGTTTTATGTTTTTGGGTTCTTGAAGAGAGAGAGAGAGAAAGAGAGTAATTTAATGACTAATCTAAATTAACTAATTGGTTTCTAACTAATCCTAACATAAGCATCCATTTCCACTTTTTGAACACATCTTGAACCCACATATCCATTGTTGGGTTACCAAGCACTACGCTATTGGGTGTACTAAGCAATAACACTGTTGGGATTACCAAGAGAATATGTGTTACGCTCGAAGCGGTCGCACTTATGTATTTAATCTATCTAACTTATCTTGCTCAATTAACTTAATTACTAGAGAACATTAAATAATTAATTGGAAGCATTAAATGCATAAATAAATATTTAAACTCTTTAGAATGTTGTAAGGTTTATCAAGAAGCTCATCTTTATTACTGTACACACTATCATGCTCAGGTACAACAATGCTCGAATAAAGATTTGTACACTCAATGACTCCTGCTGCGGGTACTCAAGAGAAATATTCTAACTTTCAAATGTAAAAACTACAAGATTTTCGCTACTACTATGAATCTGATGCCCATAAACATGGCTGGGAGCTCGCATTTATAGTTTTTGCTCTATGGTTGCGTCAACAGGGCCCTATCAATGTAGCAAATGCTACGTCGATGCAGCTTTGTCGATGGGGCAACACCATGTAAATGGGGCCTTGTCAATGGGTGCCCATCAATGAGGCTACATCAATAGGGGCCTATTAATGCAGCTTATTGATGCTTCATCAGTGAGTATGTACCATAAATTACACTAGGTACATTATTAAGACTAATGCATCCTTTCCCATATACTACCTCATTGCATCTAACTATTCATGTATAACACATCATCTTTCTCTTCCATCATCTCATCACAAGTTCTAATTGTCTCTTCTTTGTTGAAAATGTCAAACCAAACATCATTGTCCTTTCCTACTAGTGTCATGACTTGTAATCAAGCTTCTACATTCATTATGACTTGTAATAAAAAGTAGTGACATTTGTTGTAATTTATCATGTAGGTAGTGATATTCTTCACAACTTTGAAAATCTATCACCACTTGTATAAAAAGGTAGTGATGAAGTTCACAAATCATGAAAAATATGTTGGTGCTGCATCAAATAAGAAGTTGAATTTACATGAAATACACTTAGATTTGTGCACTACAATTTAGCTAGCCAAACTAACCAAACCTCTATAGGTAGTGCAAACTATCATAGGTTCTACCAAATTGCATAATAATGACAAAAAATAGAAAGAAGAATGGAAAATAGGAGTTCTTATTACAACCAAAATCCTTGTCGTCATCATCAACATTGAACAAACTACATATTAGTCTATGTACCAATCATAGAACAAAAATAGAATTGTAATAATATTTTAAAAATAAAATGTAACCCTTTTGTTCTAAACACAAAGAAAAATCCATAGGTTCATGACATGGAAAAAGAAATCGTAAAATCAAATTTGGCTAACATGCCTTACTTGCAACAAAATCCTACAAATCCCAAATGTACAAACTTTTCAAACTACTACAAAAAGATGCATTAATAGATTCTTACTTTATCAATGCATAATTTGAAGTGCAACAAAACCTCCTCTAATTGACCAACCTTGACTATAAATTTCAATGAAACTCTCACCTATTAACATAGGGATTAAATAAAAATAATACAAAGCATAAAACAAAAGGTTAAAGGGACATATAAATCATACCATTGTTTAGTATAACATGCATTCACTCATGCATATATACCTTATCCTTTCTCTCTCATAAAATAGAGAGAGTTTCTCATTTTTGAAAATATAAATACTCGATATGAGAAACTAGGTTCAAGGTGCAAGGCTTATTTAGAAAGGATGCGAGTCCAATGAATATGATCTAATGAAGAGTGAACACAAAAATAAGTTATGCACTTCTTGATGGATGTAGACACTATCATGATTTTTTGGGA
Source organism: Gnetum montanum (assembly GCA_015680685.1). NCBI lineage: Eukaryota > Viridiplantae > Streptophyta > Gnetopsida > Gnetales > Gnetaceae > Gnetum > Gnetum montanum. The sequence goes on along the minus strand of MNCI01036318.1, from coordinate 82,293 downwards.
ATGCCCAAACTTTATCTTTGTTTTTCTTTCATATTTGAAGCCAAATAAATGTTAGAAGTTTTATGTATTTAAAGAAGGTTGAAAAAATCCAAGAAAAATAGGTAGCAAACCTTAGAAAAGCTTAGGTTATGATAGAAAAAAGAAGAAAGAAGAGAAAAGTTTATCCTATATGAAGAGGAGTTGTAAGACCTCTCCACTTCTCAAGCTATAAAAAGAAGCCATGTGTAAAACCTTGTGTTGTAGTAAAGGTTAATAACCCTGTGTTGTAGTAAAGGTTAATAACCCTTTTTGCTTTGTATGCCTTGTAGGGTAAGATGTTTGAACATGTGTAATAATATTAATTTTGATATATACATTTTATTTTCATCATATGATAATTTTTATGCGTATTTACTTTTTATCATTTATGCATGGTTAATTATTACTACTATTATTGATGTGCACTAATTGGGCGAATGAGTTTGATAGGTTCTCATGAAGTCTATGGCATGGGCATGTGATATATGTATGTTGGTTTTAATTTTAAATTTGTTAATGATTGGGGGTAGTTGTAAGAGTGTAGATGAGTCACATGGGTCTTGTGAGTAGTTGAGAGAGGTAGATGGATCACATGGGTTTAGGGGTAGATGGCTTAAGAGAGAAGCCAATAAGTATTGCACACTTCCTTTAACTTAAGCATTTTTGGCATTCTAGCTCTTGGTCTTGGAGTGCTACTTGGTTAAAGAAGTGTGCAGAGCTTGTTGGTTCGAGCAACAAGGTTGAGGATACATTCAAGAGTCTTAGAAAACACTTCAAAGTGAGTAATCTTGGTTTCCTTTTCTGGTGTTTTTTGATTCATTTGTTTATGCACATCCAGCAGGGTCAAGTATTGTTATTGTGCTTGGAACTTGGTAAATCTTAAATAATTTGATTATATCTTAATTGGAAACATTAGGTATTGCTTTACATGTATAGGATCTCTAAAATTAAGTGTGTGATCTATCATTTGGATTTGCTATAATTTATTTTTATTAACTTTAGATTTTAAGAGCTTGAGTGTTGATCAAATCTATGAGAGAGTGCTCAGTAAAAGTCTAATATCTCGTAGGATAGTTTGAATATGATTTAAATCAATACAGTTTTGGAGTTTGTAAGAGGAAATATCCTTTAAAGGTTGTGTATATTGCAAGTTACATGTGCTTCTTAGTCCACTATCCAAAAACATAGCAATTTTGATGAGGTCTAATTATGATACTATATCTTTGGTTTTATTACAAATATTCCTCAAAAATTTTTATATGAACTTGATATTAGTAATTGAGTCTAAAGCCAATTGGAATTATTAAAAAATGATGTATAGGTTGTGAGTTAGGATCAAATATTTCCTTGCTGTTTGAAATCATGATAGATTTTGATATACAAATGTATCTATTTAGATCTCCTTTTTTGTAATGATTTTTCTCTTGAAGTATCTATGAGGATTTATGATGGATTCTAGCTTTTCAATAGAGAAAGAATGAGTAAAAAATATCTTGTTATGACAAATTTATCATCAATTTACTCTTATTCATTTGTTTTCATCTTTGTTTCTGATTACTTGAGATTACCTAGATTTACGTATTGATATGTCTTACTATGAATCTGTGATTGTTCTGAAATTTTATTAGTAAGTAGATATAGATGGTAGCTCTCAAATGAATCATAAATATCTAAGAAATTCATAGTTATGTAAGAGTTATTTTATTTTCATCACTAGATGTTTTGTTTGTCTAGAATCTAGGTCAAGCCTCTTAGGAAATTTGGATTCTTGGTGAGGTAGATTAAGTGGGTATGTTGCTTTTTTAGTATGATTATTGATATATCTATGTTTTAGCTTGGTATTGATGGATATTGTCTTGCCCTTTACTTTCATCCAATGTGATTTGTCGATTGGATTTGGCTTGTGGTTGATTGTTGGTACTTTGACAATTTTGGAACAAGTAAAATTGTTAGGTTTGGTATAGTCCTTTGAGCATGTTTGGTTTTTTTTGGATCTTTTGGCTATATGGAAATGTTAGAACATGTTTTGTGTCCCTTCATGGTCAATGTTTGGTTTGCCATGCTTGAATGATTGTTGGATGTCTGGATGATGTTGTGGTTGGATGTTTGTTGTGTGTTTGGATGATGGAGCTAGCACCAACTTTGTGGCTATTTGGAGATGGGCTCCTTGGAGATGATTTGATAGTTGACCTTCATTGTAGAGTGCACCAGTGTGGCTCTCATTGTGGGGTCCATCCTATAAGAGAGGATGATCCATGGCTCATTGACTATTTTGGTTTTGATGCCTCCAAAATGTTAGAGGAGATGTCTTGAGAGATGCTTTTAGCATTGGAAAATTTGGAAACCTTACAGATGATGTCCTAGGTGATGCCTTGAGTTCATTGAGGGTAATAATAAATCCATCTGCATGGTAGTTTGATATTTGGTTTGGATACATTTTTTAAGAGATTTCAAAATGCACACATGACAACTATGGTACACATTTGACATTGAGTAGTGTGTGATAGTCTTCTTATTTTGCTTGAGAGGCCAACACTTCTGGCGCAATGGAGGGTGGAAGGGGAGTGAGGTTTGTTGTCCTTGCCATGTAACGCCATGACATGCCACATCATTGCCCTTGCCACATAATGCCACAACATGCCACATCACACCACATTTATGTAGCACCACAAGCACATCATGACAACAATTGTGGATGAGGAACCATAGTAGCATCTTGACGTCGTAGACCCTTGTAGGAGTGCAGCGGTGCTGGCGGAGATGGTGATGCTAAAGCGTGGCCCCTAGGAGCCTCCATTGGCACACTGAACACCTGCATGCCCCCAAACACCTACTACGTGGATATATTGGGGTCTTATACTCTCCGTCGCCACGCACGGGTGAAGCACTCGCAGCAACCAACAACAAAGGCATAGCAATGCACAACAAATGCATATAGCAATGGATAGCAGAGGTGCAGCAACATACAAAATTGTATTTATGGTAGATCCAACACCAATTTCTATAGGGTCTGCGTCAAAGTACCTTCTCATAACCTGCCTTTGGAGGCCACGCTTAGCATCTCTGTGCTTATTCTAAGGTAACAATTTTATCCGAAGCTTAGCTTATATGCTGGACGCTCATTGAAGTCATCATCATTATTATGATAGAAAAATATTAGATTAAGGACCTTAAAAGGAGAATTGTTGGCATTTCAAGAAACGGATGAATTTGTGAAGGAAGTAGAATATATAGCAAGCTTGGAAAGCAGGCATTTGTGGAGAATTCTAGAGTTTCATGCAGCGGCCATGGGCACTAAGAAGCTAATGGTGCTTTACTAAAGGTTCCCTCATGGTAACCTTGATCAACTGTTGTACTGTCACCCACGCATGCTCTCAAAATCAAGTACGCGCAGCGATTTGATTTTGGACTGGCCCTCTTGACTCAAAATTGCCATCTGCGTCACACAAGGCCTAGCTTATCTTCACGAAGAAGGGCCATCTTTCTTTCTCCCATTTGTATCTTGTTTTCACTATTCTGGTATACCATGATAACTTTCATGACTGGTCAAATTGAAATAAAAAAGCTCGGCCATTAAACCAACGCTACTTGGTGAATTTCAGGCAATGTACAGCAACTTCAGCGTGGCCAACGTGCAAATCGACAAGGACTTGACAGGTAAGCTGTTCGCTTCTGCAGATCCTTCGCCAGATCGCGGAGACTACCATGTAAGTAAGCCAAATGAGAGTTCAAATCGTGAATCGAACTTAATCTCTCCACGTTCAAAGTCGATTGAAAGCTGAAGGTGCAATGATACTGATAAATGTAGGCATACATGGCACCGAAAACGCAGCAACAGGGACTGTTAACGCCCAAGAGCACTGTGTGGAGGGAGCTTCAGAATTCTACTATTGAAACTGATTATGGGTAATATAAAAGCAAACAGATTGAGGATGACCACAAGTTTGGTAAAAGAGGAGGCAAACATGGCACTTGTGATGGATCAGAGAGTGAGGACGACACCACTTTGGGGGGCTGCTATGTGGGGAATGGCACAGTTGGCCCTGCAATGCCTTCACTGCAACCAATGCATCAAAAGAATCAGATTCGTGGAATTGAGGATTCGTGATTCTGAACGTGTTTGGGTACGTGTGCCTTAAGAAAAAGTGGGGAAGTGGGGACGGTTCATAGCCACAGACATGATAAAGAAAATTTAAATATGTTAGGTTTTTAAAAAAATTAAATCTCATATATCATAAAAAAACATTGTAGAATATAGAACAAGTACAACGTAAATCCAAAATATTGTTAATACTTTGTAGAATATAGAACAAGTATAATGTAAATCTAAAATATTGTTAATACTTAAAAATTGCACAGAAGATTGCAATATCACCATTAAATTAAAGCAAGGAAATTTGCAAAGGTATGGAGGGCATCAAATCCATTTCCTTACTCAAAAACCATAATCCGGCCAAACATATAATTTCTGCATCAACCAAAATGACAGCAATAAAATGAAACCCTTTTGTTACTCCATCCAATCTTTCCAAGAATAAAATCAAGCATCAAGCTTCAACCAAATTTATAACAAATTACATCTGCTAATACTTTTGTTCAACCATGACCTATGAGTAGCCCTGTAGGGCTNCATCCGTCCGTCTTCATGACTCATGACCCATGATGACCCTGACCTGTTTTGGTTTTTCTTTTTTCAGCGGAGATGAGGAAAAGAGCAAAACCCAGCAATGACCAATAAACACAAGTGAATGTGAGCCATGGTGACGCTCCCAAAGGCAGGCCACTTCATTCAAATGCAATGTTTACCTCGCACGCCCCGTCCCAATCTTGATTTCCGTATGACCCAAACTTGGAGCCTCTCGTGATTTGTGTGTGTTTGTTTATTCATTCGTACTCCCTTGTTTGTTTTCTGTGCTCTGTATTATGCCGATGCAGGTAAGATTCAGAGCAGGAGAAGGTACTTAAGATTTTAATGCACAATGCCGACAGGGAGAACAAGGCAAGGCAAGAAGAATCCGAGGCAAGGCAAGGGGACCATTTCAATGTATACATACCGACAAAAAGATTCAGACAAACATTCATTGGAAATTATGAAATATGTACCCGCTGCGCATTTAATGCGCTTCTGTACACGCTTGCGAATCCAAGGCAAACCGTTCATCAAAATCTCTGGCGAATAACCTTTCATGCTTTACAGCATCTTTATTGCAGTGAAGCTAGGCAGGTTCATGTATGGGACAGCAACAAAATCGACGTCAATTCCACTGGAGTGGGCTGTGAAAGAAAAAAAAAAAAAATGGAGGTACAGCGAGAAATTGACACAGTCATGGCCCATCATGGAGGAAAACCTAACGAAAATTCGGTTAGAAAAACGAATTTTCAAGTCTGCCTCATCCATGATTATGAGGGGAGTCTTCACGGCCCAGCTCCAGTGTCACCGGCTGCATGTAGCTCTTTGGTCATTCTTGTGCTTCTCTGCAAAGTGGGCTCGAATTTTTTTTTAAAAAATGAACAGCAGCACATGAGTTCAGAGTTACGGATACAGAGATAGAATTGGCTGCCAGCGGCAGGGCCATTGGTTGCTGCTTTTTAGCAGATCCGGTCGTACTTTTGCATTGGACTGCGTTACAGTTTCACCGAGCGTATCATTTTCTAGATTGCCGCTATCCTCCCTTCGTTGCTTCTTCTGCCATTGTCCTTCCAGCCTATCACCCTCAAGCATTTCTCCTTCAATGTGGGAAAGATTATTTCACATCACCCTGTGACTAGCTCCAAAAACATAATGCCATAATCAGAGACATCTTTTTCTCTTTGATGATCTTCCATTTAATAAATATTATTAAAGAGCAATATGACCTATATTATTAAAGAGCAATATGACCTATGATTCCACCAATTTGAGTCATAATATATGTCTTTCTATTACTGATTAATTTTGCTAATCCGAAATCACCCAACACTACTTGAAGTCTTCATCTAGTAAAATATTACCACCTTTTAAATCAAGGCAGGGTGATTATTAGTTACATGATTAGCATTATAACCTTATAAAACCTACTCCATTTAATGGTAGAAATATGCCAACAATCCCCAACATACAAATCAAAAATATCATTTAATGAAAAATGAGCATAACCCAAACATGACTATCCCTCATCATTGATAACTTGTTAACTATCGAGACTAACACACATCATAATTAGTGTAATATATGAAATAGGTTATCATGAGTACTTGATCTAGATCTCAAAGGTTGCATAAAACTTTATCATACCCATGGAACTTAACTTATCTCTGATAATCACTACCACTAATAATCAAAATAGTCGATAACTACTATGCTACCATAGTCTACCATAAATAGAGTGTCCAAGTATATAAAAGTCCATTAGTTAATGCATCTAGGACACATGACAAAAGTCAATAATAACAACATCAAAAATAAAATCCCCTAAACTAGAAATGCACAAATAATGGCATGGCCTTTAGGCACAAGATAGTACCAAGATCTAAAATCAAATTTAAATCAGTAAAACTAAGGAAGATCGATTGGTACCTTTCTTGATTGACTAAGGATAAGAACCATGCATTGTAAACATGTAAAAGAAGGCAATTTAACCTATAAAGCCACATATTAGCAAGCATATCCATAACATACAAATCAAAAACATCAAATCAAAAATCTTATTCAATAGAAAATGAGCATAACCCAAACATAACAATCCCTTAGCATTAACAACTAGTCAATTATGGAGACTATCACACACCATAGTTAGTGTAAAATATGAAATATGTTATCATGAGTACTGGATCTAGATTCCAGAGATTACATAGGTTAATCACGGATAGAACATTAATGCCTTAAGATCTTTTAAAGGGTGATTCACTTTACAAAACTAATAATAATATCAATATCATGGAGATGTAAGATTGTAGCTCTCTTTGTAATTCTTGGTAGTTCTGAGTATTGTAAGTATTACTAGTTTGACTACTTATGAATCCTCTTATTATGAATAGAGTTATGTTGTATTGATTTTATAATTTGATACTTGTTCCTTATTCTAGTAATTCGTAACATCATCTTTGGGCTTGTTGTATCTCCAGGTTCTACCTTGCTAAGAGCTTCCTTTGTTGCTATTACTAATAGTGCACCTTCTTTTGGTTCATATTTACTTCTTCATCATAAGAAATAATATACTTACTGTTGTTGTTCATAAACTCAATATATTTCAAACTCTTATATTTGGACTTGATTCATTGTAAGTCATTAAGTTTCTCCTAAACTTAGCTTCACAAAATTCTCTCGTACTTTATTAAGTCATCATTTATTTAACCTCACTAGACTTTACAAAATACTTCTTTGTAACATTTTTTCTTCATCTTTGGCTACGTCCTTATGATGCCTACCTTTTCTTGTTACTCATTATAGGTTTTCTTAGGAATTGTTTCTTGTTGCTTAGTCTTACGTGGGTTGGACCTTCATGGATTCCTTAGAAATCCATAGCTTAACTGGTTATGAACTACTATCTCAGTCGTAGCTTGTCCCTTCTTGGTAGTCTTTCTTCTAATTTTCATTGCAACCTTCTCAGTTGTCTTCTCTTCCTCTTTAGGAAACTAGACCAGATTATCAATGTTTCACATTGGATCTTCTTGTTCTATTAGGAAATTGGATTCAAACTTCACTTCTTCTTCTTTTTTTTACAAATGACTTGATAACCTTTTGGTGTCACTAATACTTATTGCAAATTTATGGATTATAATTACTACCTTGGTTCTAATTTCACCTTTGTTCATTAATGTTTATTTTGTTCCATCATTGCTTATTACTTCTTATTGTTAAATACTTCTTCTTCTTCACTTACTCATTGTTCCATATTTCTTCAAACCTCTTCATCCTTTCATTATTACTAAGTAAGAACTTACAATCTTTTATCCTTCATAAGGAGTTATGACTCTTGCCTAAACCATCACAACCATTCATAAATACTGATGGATTAAGCTAAGAAACTAATGATTATACTTTAACATAGAATTATACTCTAATAACATAAAACTTTATCATGCTTGAAGGATTTAACTTGTTAGTCTAAATTAGTGGTATCACTTCATCTCACCAAATCAACACATTTAATGCTTTAGGTGTTGAACAATCCTCTAACTTTCTAGAAGTATATAATCTAGTCGAAGTTACAATACTCCCTCCCTTTTGTAGGTAGAAATCATAGTAAATTATATCTTATTGATGCATCATAGTGGGGATTAGTAGATCATACTTCAAGGTTTCCATCAGCAACTTGCCATACAAAATTGGTGCTAGTCCAAAAAACATAGTGAAATAATAAAGATAAAAATGTCACAAGTAATTAGAAGTCCAAACTAACCATAAAAATTAATGATATGAGATTACAAAATAATTAATCTAGTGGTTAGAGTACATTACTAATGGACATGGGTAAGAGTAATTATAAGGGAATTCAAACTTAATCTAAATACTATCTAGTATGGAGATGCTACCTTCTTATAGAGGAAACATAAGAGGGATCCATGGATGATCCCATCACTTATAAATTACTATTATCTACTGCTACTAGATCCTTAGGCCTCTTGGCATTACAAGGCTTACTTTTAGGAGGTTTATTCTACTTCTAATCTTAGTCACAACATGTCAATTTAAACTATTTTCTCAACTTTAAATCAAACACTCGAATGCATGCATCCTCTTACATCTAATAATGAAGAGAATGTGAATGGTCTTTGATCAAAAGAAACAATATATGAATAAGCCATTTTGTATATGTAACCTTCTTTTACTAATTATTGGGCATGTCTAGATACTCTGAAATTGTTTAGTTAACTTATTAGAAGTAGTAGAAGTGCTCTTCCTGAGCATGCATATACTTAATAGGAATGTAGCATTTCTTGAATATGAGTAGAAACTAGTTGCATCATGGAACAAGTATATAGCCAATTGCACCAATGTCCTTTCAATACCTAGCCTTCTCCTATGCATCTCACTAGAGACTAGCTGCATCCTTAAACAAGTATATAGCTAATCAAGTCTAATGCATGGGATAGCAATCCAATGATTTTAATACCTTTGTTAAATCATTGAGACATTTGGTGGTAGCAATAGGACTTCTTCATCAATAAAGATGGGATATTTTAACAATTGATTAAGCTAATGATAGTTAATGCATAGTCTTAGACTACTAGCCTTCTTCTTGACAAAGAGAATAGGAGCATCTCATGAAGAGACATTATCATTCTTCTTCTTAATAATAATAATAATAATAATAATATGTTGTACTAGTTTATGTACGTCAATTTCATGATTTTAATATGTACTCTTCATATAATGTTAGTGCATTCTTCATAGTAGGGTAATAGGTATCATATGCATTATTGTCTAATGATGCTTAAGGTAGTGGAGTAAGGCCACTTCAATTTTCTTTAACCCTTCAAAACACATCAAATCTAGAACTTACGCAAGAAAAATTCATTGATAGAAAACAAGAAAACTAGTTATCTTCTATAAAACTAAAAGAAGATAATAAATACAATGGATCCATATACCAATAGAACATCACACCAAAACACTCATATATTCAACAAAATTACAAAGCATGAGACTTCACAACCTACACAGATTATTAACCTTAATGAAAGGTATAATCAAACTAAAACTCTTCCTCACACATAATACCAAGATCCAAACATAAAGGCACAATGGTCAATAGCACACATGCGATTGACCATAGAGATACACAAAACTCTCATGTAATCTATCTTTAATTCTCTTAACATGTAAGAATGACTAATATTTATATAAAAACAAAGCTAGAATTATATGGAAATATTTATCACATTGAACTTGAAATTCCTAACTATTTTCCATCTTGAAACTACCACTTTAGAAAGTTTCCACAGCTAAACAAGTGGTCTATAGGTCCAACAAGATGTCTCCCTAGAGATTATAGCTTATAAAAAAGGCATCTCTAGTCTTGGTAAGATGTCTACATTGAAGAATGTTTTCCTGGTTTGAAAAACATCTTCCCTAAAACATCTTCTTTTAGACCAAGATGTCTCTATGCTAAACAAGAGATCTTCTTTTAGGCCAAGATTTCTCTATGCTAAACAAAACATCTCCTTGGATGATAAGTTGTCTCTTGTCACAAGTAAAACTCTCAATGAAGACATCTTCTTGAAGTTGAAGACATCTCCTATGAAATCTTAGCTCTTAAGAAAGACATGAGAAAAGGCCCAAGATGTCTCCCAAGCTACCCAAAATCTTTAGTCTTCTACATGTAGGGATTACAAGGAGTTCAAAAGAGATGTAACTACTCTAGCACTTCTACCCTTTTAAAAAAGTAAACTTAGGTAAACAATGGAGTAGTGATAGAAGTGATTTTCCATATAACAAGTTTGGTCTCATGGACCCATGCAACATCATTAGCAGTTTAATCCTTCTAGTGGACCAAGTATTCATGAATTTTCACTCCTTGGGTGTTAGAAGCTTCTCTTCTCTTGAGTATGATTTTCATCCTCTCCTATAAAGGCTTAGACTTCTTAATAGCCCTCTTTAACTGATTAACGTTATTTCAAAATATTTCATCATATTCCAATCCATGATAATGCACAAGATCTACAACATTAAAAACAAAAGACATATCCACATCATTTGGTAAGTCAATTTTAAAAACATTGTCAGTAATTTTAACCTTTATTCTAAAAGGATCCATCTCTTATATCGTTAATTTTGAGAAGTTCATATCCCTTAGCCTCTTCTTTTTAAGTGCACCTACACAACATTTCAAATAGAATATTTGAGCTTCCTATTACTCTCATTCCTCTTAGGATTCTTTCTTTAGCCTTCTTCTCAAGATTTTCCTTCACTTAAGCATGAAGATCCTTCACCTTTTGTACAAAATTTTCATTCAATTAGGCTTTTCCATCAAAGATTCTAATATTATCCATCATCTTTGGATAAAAACCATAATTAACCTTAAATAAGACCTTCCCAATACTAATGTGAAAATTATTATAAGAAAACTTAGCATGACACAAGAAGTGTTCCCACCTATTAGATTGTCCTTCACAGAAATACCTCAGAATATTCAATAAAGATTTGTTGAGTACTTTAGTTTGGCCATTGGACTATGGATGATATGCACTAGAAGAAATTAGCTTTGTTTCCAAAACCTTCCAAAGGAACCTTAAAAAATGACTAGTAAACTTAAAGTCTCTATTATAACAATGTTCAAAGAAATCCCATGCAACTTCACAACATGCTAGAAAAATAACTTTGTAATTTGAGATGCATCCCTCACCTTCTTGCATAGAATAAAGTGTGCCATCTTGGATTATCTATCCACCATAAAAAAGATAGCATTTTTAGCATATTAGATTTGTAGAATCACACTCATAAAGTCCATTGAAACATTTTTCCAATGACTTTTAGGAATTGACAAAGGTATATAATGTTCATCGACCAATTTACCTTCCTTGAATTTCTGACATAACAAATACTCCATAAGTTTGAAGACTTCAAAGGGAATTCCAAGTTAAAAATAATGCCTACCCACAAGTTCCAATGTCTAATCTCTACTCATATAACCTACAATGTCAATACAATATTTCTCTTTCAAAATTTTTCTTCTAGAATCATAGTTGGAAATACAAAATTTTCCATTCTTAAATAGTAGTTCATTTTGAATATAATATCCTATTCATTAGTCTATCCTACTCAACAATGGATCTTTGAAACTTCTCCAAACCTTCTCAAAATCTAAATCATGTTTATACAAATCAGTAAAATCATTTATACTTTCCACATGAGAAACACTAAAATTTACGACATGCATCCTAGATGATGCATCTGCCATCACATTGGCTTTCCCACTCTTTTTCTTGAACACAAAATCAAAATCTAGTAATTTTACCATCCACTTCATGTGTTTGATACTTAGCTTTTAGAAATTAAGAAATTAAAATGCTTTGTGGTAGTCATTAAGGTCAACTTTTTGGATAATAATTAATGTCTTTAATGCTTGATTACTTGAATAATAGTGTACAATCCCTTTTCATAAATACTATATTTCTTCTTTGACTCATTCAAATTCTCTAAAAAGAAAGCAACAAGCCTTCCTTCTTATGAAACTATCCTTTCAATGGCAACTCCACTTGCATCCACATCCACTTGAAAAAAGCTCTAAAACTTTGGTATTGTAAGCACTAGTTTAGTAGTTATTTTTGCCTTCAAAAAATCAAATCTTCTTTGAGTTTCATCATTCAACTTGTAATCTTGATTTTTCTTAAGCAAAGCAAACACATACCATGAAATACCACTAAAATTTTTAATATACCTTCTATAAAAACTTGCTAAATAAAGAAATGACCTTACCTTTTGATGAGTGGCGAGGTACCCCTACACTCAACCATATGAATACGAGTGTGTACATGTGATCTGATTGAACTCCACGGATGGACTAGTTGTTGCACCTAGACAGTTATACGTTGATCATAGTTCTCTATCTTCCCACCTGAACTAGTATTAGCTTTGTCATGTATGGTTTAGTCTAGAGTGAGGCATATGATGTTGTCCTAACTCGATGTTACTCCTAATAATAGAAAAGATAAATTGATTAAATTAATAATCAGAGTAAAGCCTAAATTAGCCTATGGCAATGGTATCTATCCTTAACCATCTGTACACGTCTTAGACTTCATGGGATTACTATTGGGCATGCCTAGTATTCACACTTAAACACTCATGATTAAGGCATACACATTCCACTTAATGATAGGAAAAGTAAATAACAATAAATTGGACTATAATTAAAGAAAATATTAAATAATTAAATAATTAAAATAATGAAATTAATCTAAGTGAATGTTGCAATGATGAAAGTAATCTTGATCTTTATTACCGGTCATGCACATGTCCAAGTACATCAAACTCGAACAAAGGTGTCATATAATTACAAACATCACATTGCGGGCATGCACTGAGAATAACTAAAAGCTAGATTGCCAAAAGAAAAGAACTTCTAACTCTCCAATGATCTAATAATCCCCTCGCTGTGTGCCTGAGCACTATATTTATAGGCTAAGATAGGAATCATGATATTATGTATACAATATCGTATCCAGGTTGCGATATCACGTACCCGATATCAAGGCTTGGAAAACCATGATTCATCATACCCCCATGATTAAATAAAAACTCATCCTCAAGTTAATATAATGAGAAATGGATCTCTTACAAAACATTATGAAGGTATGAAATTATTGATTACTACTGACTCCCCATGCCATCGTATGGGAACAAAAACTTTGGACACAAAGTACAAAATACAAAATACAAAATTTTGGAACTCATGTGGTTCCCGAAGGTGGTGGATCCTCCATCGGTGCTTTCCCTTTGTCTAACCCTATAGGCTTCTGAGATTGTTGATGATTGAGAAGCACCTGTAGTTTCTCTTCTTCTATCTAAGGATCATGCATAATCCATGTTGATGTTCTAATGTTTGATGGAGTTGGCACCTTCCACGAACACGATAGTTGTGGAAACATCTAGTTTGCTTTAACATACCATGCAGCAAACTGTTATCGTTCCTCCTCATAGGCTTTGGCATTGTCTCATAATTCTTGATAATTTGTTAGTCATCGAGCCAAGTTTGCTACTACATCTTTTTGGTCATGGTAGCTTACTTTGACCACTTCAAATTGAGAGTTTGCTACTTCTAATTTTTGTAATGTCTTCTTATGTTTTGCAAACTCTGTCTCATATTTAGCATAAGTGGTAGCTACCTGCTTCTTGAGCTCAGTTCTCGGGCATCCTATTGTTAACTTGGCCAAGTTGGCATATCACAGGTTTGCCAACTCCATGTACTTTGTTAAGTCCTAAATCTGTAGGTCCTGACTTTTCAGTTTTTCTTGGTGGGAAAATGCGTAAGTATTCAGTATGGCTTGCCAGTCAGTGTGTTGAGCATTGAAAGAATTAATGTGAGCCTTAGCCATATAGATCTCCTTTTTGATGATTTCCTTGCACATTTCCACCTAGTCATAGAAGTGTTCTATTAACTTCTCGTGCTTCTTGGCCTCATTTTTCCATGCACTTATTTCTATGGCTGTCTTTTGTCGGATGGTTCAAACCTCCTCCATGGAGAGGGTTCTATTCTCCTTGGCTAAGTAATTCATGTCTTGGTTGACCCAAACTAGTTGTACTCACATTTTTTGGAAACTTTCTTCAAGAACGTTCTTCTGTTTCTCAATTGTTGTCAACCAAAGATTTTCAATGAGTAGTTTATTCTCCTCTTATAAGACCTTGAGAGCTTTAGCATGTGCATGCGTTTGAGCTTGTGCCTTTGAAGCATCTCAATCAACCTGTTCTTTTTCCCTTGCCACATTTTTATTTTCTTCCAAAAATTTATTTAGTTGCTTAGTTCTGAAAATTTCTAATTGGTCAGCTAGGATAAATTGGGAAGGATCCCTTCATTCAGCTTGTAGGGTGATGAGCTTTTCTTTCAATCTTTGCAACTCTGCTTCTGCACACTCGACCCTAACTTCAACCATGACCAATTTTCCTTTGGTGGAAATGAGGTTTGATTGTGCTACTGTGACATCTTGGGGGATGTCAAACAAGGACGTCATAACTTGTCCTATTTGCAGTGAGTGATCCAAAGCATCTTCATGTTCTGCAAGAGTCATTGAGGAACCAGCCAAAACTTGAGCATCACGTGCTCTTGTGAAATCTACTGATGGCACAATAGGGATGTTAAATGATTCTTTGATGTGATCTGCAAAGACCTCTGCTATGCTTGTCGCATCTTGATGCTGCATAGCCACCACTGTGGCACCTTCACCAATTTTCAATTTGACTTGGAAGGATGCAGCATTCCCAAAGATCTGCTGAGACCGCTGGGACTCTCCTCCTGAAATCAATGAAATATGTCCACTTGTAGGATTAGCCAAAATAGTAGGCTATATGACATCATCAATGATCTTGAATAGGTTTTAGGCATTACAACTTCCCCAATTGACCATCTCAATGATTTTTTGGAGGTGACTGATAGTCTTGTTGCGACGGTGGCAATTATTGGACTTGCTGGATTATGGGTTATGTGTTGGGCCTTGCTTCCTGTTGTTGGTTGGGTCCTACCATTTGAGGTGCAATGGGCCCAACCATTTTCTCTTCCTCTTATTCTAATTGCTCACTAATGTCTTTCCTTAGTGCCAGCAGTTTGAGTAGTTCAACATATGAAGTGTTTTGGGCTTTTCTGGGAACGTCATTCATGTAGCCCAAGATTCCAACACATCTGCATAGCTTCCTAATAAGACAAGGGAAAGGCAAGACAAGCTTCCCTATCTTCCTTTCTTCAAATTTCCTTAATATCTTTGTCAGATATAAATGGAGCAAATTCACATTAAATTTTCCCATCAAAATTGCATCGCCCTGCACCGCATAAGTAGATAATCTATTTAAACCTTTGGTGGGGAAAAGGTGATAAGTGCTGATCTTAAATTAGATCCTCTCTTCTAGGGTCAATTCTCCATAAACTTTATTCTCCTTTTCATAAGCCTATTTCAACCATAATTTCCTTACATCTGCATTTGAGCGAGTGGACAAATGAGCAACTTTTGGTCCTTCGTTTAGAAGATTTAAGACCTCTGCAATGGCCTTTGTAGAAAAATCAATAGAAACACCACCTACATTGGCAATGGTGCCTTTCTCTTTACCATGTCAGAATTGGTATGATTCACCCAAATACCAATCACCACTTTCTGAGAGAATAGGTCATAGTGGAGACACCTTAAGTTGAGTCTTCACTGATTCAGGGGCAAACTCAGTGAAAGGCCCAAAATTGAGTTCCATGATCGCAACTACAAAGGTGGACTTGTCCCAAATGACTTGGAGAAATTCATGGGATAACATAAGATGTTGCCCTAGTTTTGGGGCTCAAACTTCACCACCTTTTACATGGCCAGATTGCACTATCACAGGGGTTTCCTGATGAATGCTGAATGAGTGGGCCTCCTGCTTTGCATGTTCTATGCAAGGTTCCTAGCCTGTGCCTCCTCTTTGGTGTTTAGTTGCTCCTTGGGAAGGTCCTACTCAATCTCCTCTTTTTGGATCCATTTGTAATCACATAAAAATCATTGTTACTAAGGTTGTGTAGAGAGGTTTTTATCAATTCATACCTCACTTAGTACCTTAATTAACAATCCATAATTATGTAGTGTGATTTTTAGAGTTAGAAATATTTTTGAGAAGTGGCTTCAAAAGGTGTTATTATTGACCTTACAATCATTTGGGTAGCCTAGGTGATTGATAAAAATTAGCTTGACATTTAAACACAGAAGGATTCTTTGGTAAACATTGAATTTCTTATCCCTATAATATCCTTTGAACTATGGCAAATTTCAAAAAAAGTATGTGCAGTTCCCACTACAGTACTCCCCCATGACTAAGTGGAACACTCTGGGTTCAACTAGGATCAAATAGAATTGAAATTGGAATGTTAGGGAGCGAGATATTGCACTTGGAAGATGGAGATGGAAAAATTTGAGTCGCAAAGGAAAATTTCAACAACTTCCCTAGTGTCAAATGAGAGAAATGAACTTGAAGTGGATGGGCCCATGAGTATATATAGGTAGGGGAGATGCGATATTGTGTCCCCACTAAAATTCATTGAATGTAAGGTCTGAGTGGAAATAAAAAATTTTCAATGTGTAATGAAGGATTGGAGACTAAATTAGAAACTTTGGGGTATTTAGAAAATTACTTTTGAGGCATTAGAAGTATGTCATGGTGGGATCCTATATGAAAATTTGTGAAAAGGGGCTAGGATGAAGGGTGTATAGTGATTGTTGAGGAATGATTGATTAAAATGATAAAGGAAAGGATAGTTCACTTAGGTAAGTAGTTGGAGGGTGTAAAATAATGTGTTGTGTGCAATAAGGACAAGTTACAAAAGTTACACAAGTGGGTCCTCCCCAAAGTAGGCTCTAGCTTATGGTGCCCTTGTGGAACCACACCTCTAATGTTCGTAGACACTAGAGAAGTTGAATGCAACATATACCTATGAATAAAACACCCACCACCAAGTTGAGATAATAACTCTATGTTATACCAACCATAAGTTATGAACACTTGGACAACGAGATGAGATGGACACAGAAGGGATCACAAAAATTGGAACATGAGCTTGCTCATGATGGTCACAATGGAATCTTGTGTGAAATTAGTGATCAAATAACCATGTGTCTAGCTTTCCAAGTCCCAGACCAAGTCCATACCACATTGCAATGACACCACATCACTTAATCCCATCGACAAACAACCATAAGCCTACTAGATTTACAAGGTGTAACATCACTTGGCGTTTTGTTCAAGGGAGGAGTAGGAGAGGAGTGTCATAATGGCTCACTCTCTTTCTTTTCTTCTTCTCTTTTTTTCTCTTTTTCCTTTTTTTTTTCAATTTGTGTTTGGCTGTATGAAGTCACCTACCTTCAGGCATGGGTACATGTCTTTCTAGTGGGATCCACAAAAGCTTATTGAGTGCCATTTATGTTTCTCTGACTCCCATTTTCGTTAGATCTACAAAGATATAGTCACAACCTCGGCAACACGATAGAACATACGGAAGTAGCCAAAGAGAATCTATGAATTCCCTTGATGTCACACTCTTGTCATTCAACCTTGGTCCTTCACTCATCTCTCTAGACACAATTATTATCTAATTATTTATAGTTGAATGATGAAAAAGATTACCATTGTGACCAAAGCACGAACCTCTTATTAATGGCATAGGTGGATGGATGTCATGGTCTCAATGTCCAAATAATCAGTCCCTTATGACTAGGCAACATAGAGAAAAACCTCACCTTAATGAGCAACATCATCAACTTATTCATGGTCAAGATTACAATGGAAAATTGCTAATAACAATTAGAAGAAATAAAAAATAGAGAAATAACAAAAAATCATTAAAAAAAGGTAAAATAACACTTAAGAATCCTAGAAATTAGAATGGGGGGTGACCACCACAACTAAACATTTTGTCATGGCTAGGATTAATAAGTGGATGAATAGGATCCATGCATGTATGAAATGTTAGGAGCTTGACATGCCCTAGCCATTGGATGTTTATTGGTGGTATGGTGGTTGGGTAGAGAAATTGTTGGTTATACACTTGATTATAGAAAGCATAGTGGGGCAGGTTAGATGATGTTTGTACATTATGAGGGAACTCTGAACCATTATGGCACCCTTGACTAGATGGTAGTATGCACAGATCTGTGTGTCCCTTCACATTGGTAAATTTGCTGGATTGTGTGGACATCGGAGTGTGAGGTGGAGGCCTAGGTATAGTGATAGGGGCTGTTGATGGAGCTAAGGAAGGTGTGCCACTAGGTTTTCCTTTTGCTAGTTTAGAAGGTGAAATAGGTTCAGAAGTGTGATTCTTCTTCTTATGGTCATTCCTAAAGAAGGGACACTTCCCATGTTGTAGAGGGAACGTACTTTCATTAATAGTAGCAACATAATTTACATCCATTAGTTGGCATGATGGTGTGGAACTGTCCAATGCATTTGATGGTGGTGTAGAAGGAGGTGAAAGATGAGAATACCAAGGGTGAGGAGAAGTGTGAGAAGTATGAGGTGGTGATCCCTCAGGAGAAGACATGGTTTGATGGTACTTGAAAGAGTGATAATGATGACTAGAAGTAGAGGATTCAGAATTGGTTGGAGAAATAGGATGTTGAAAATAATAAGCATTTGGTTTTGGCAGACAAGGAGGATGTAGCTAGCTAGATGGCGGCCTTTCCCACCCCTGTGAGTTTTGCCACTGTGGTGGAGCACAGTATTAAGGTTGGTAATAGCTCCCCTCAAGATAGCATAATGGGTCATGGGGTTGTCCATAATTACCTTGTGGAACAGGGATGCACCTAAATTGATACCTTTGTAGGAATTTTGGGTGCAGCCTCCCTGACCAATGCTCATATAGATGTGACAAGACTAGGCAATGGCCGTTTGGATGGTCATATAAATAGACATCACATCTATCCTCATTATTTGTAGTTGAGCCTTTGGCCTTATTACTGTTAGCCATTCTCCCCAGTTGCCAAATAGTGTTCTTAATTATTTTTGATTTCTATGCCCCTTGTTTGTTTTGATTGCCAAGTTTATTTTGGATGACCCTCTCCTTGACAGTGTCTTCTAAGTTCACACTTTGTTCATTTGCCCAAACAGTCATCTTGTTATGCTTTACCTTAGTTTCATCTATTGATTTCTGTATTGGCAAAGGTTGGGACTGTATCACCCTTTGAGAATCGGTTGTTTCCTTTTCATTGTGGCTTCAGACCCTTGTTGTTTCTAGAGTTGGGTCCCACTCAAATGCTTTGGCATTCTCCCATTTAGATAATTCTCTCTCTTCTTTTTCCAGAAACTCTATTAGTTCTTTAACCTGGTGACCTTGGAGATTATATAGTTATCCTTGGGCATACTTTCCAAGGTTCACCCTTGTTTCATTACTAAGCCCATCTATAAAGTAGAGTATTTGCTCTTTCTCAGAGAACCTATGACTTGGACATTTATTTAGTAGGGCATAGTATCTATCTAAGGCCATGTCTAAGGGTTCTTGTTGTTCTTGTTTCCATCTTTGGATTGTCTCCTTAAGGTAGACACTTGCGCATAGGTTTGGTATCTTTTAATAAAAATTTCTAGCATGGTTGACCATTGTTTGATTGAATTTGGTTCCAAGGATCTATACCAAACTTTGGCTTTATCAATTAGTGTCCTAGGAAAGCGCTTAAGCTTTTACCATTTACTGTCCACATTGTTGAGCACACAAGCATCATGGAAGGCCTATAAATGATGTTGTGGATCTAAATCATAGCCTCCTACAAATTTTGAAATATTATTCAGGTTGAGCTTAGGTAGTTGACTCTTCTTGCAATGCCTGTGAGATATCTTAATGGCCTCTGTGATGTGCATTAGGCTTGTAGGGACTAACNATAGCCTCCTACAAATTTTGAAATATTATTCAGGTTGAGCTTAGGTAGTTGACTCTTCTTGCAATGCCTGTGAGATATCTTAATGGCCTCTGTGATGTGCATTAGGCTTGTAGGGACTAATAAGTGTTTATCATTGTCAGACAAGTGGTGATTAAAATATCTATTTGATCGATGGTGATGATGGAGCTTGTATTCATGTTGATGACCTTGAGTGTGTTTGTGGGTTCAATTTTTGCTTTTACTTTGACCCTTTCGTGGAGCTCTATATCTATTCCTATGTTCATCTTCATTAGAACTAGACATTGAAGTTGAGGGGGAAGATGAAAAGGAGGAACTATTAGAATAGCCATGGCTTCTATAATGTTTCTCATGGTCCCTTGATTTATTGTTTCTAAGTACTGCGGAGGTCTTAGGCCTTGAGTCCTCCCCTAGTTTAGGACTAATGTCATCTTCTTCAAGATTATCTGCCTTAGGTGAATGTAGTCTTCGAGTGTTGTTAAGGTGGCCATGGTCATGAAAAACCTCTTCATAAGATGAATCACTCAAATCTTCTTCATTGTATAATTCGTTAGTTCTCCAATGAATAGTTACACTATACAGTTCATAATCATTTCCACATGAGTGAGACATTGTTGTTGATTCATGGTATGTGTTTGAGTACTTCTCAGAAGATATATCATTAATACTCTTTTACAATGATCTTGTGTAATACAACTAATCTAGATAACTAGCACCATCCTTGACAATGGTGCCAATGATGAGCAGTGAGGTACCCCTACACTCAACCATATGAATATGAGCATGTACGCATGATTTGGTTGAACTCCATGGATGGACTAGTTGGGGCACCTTGATAGTTATACATTGATCGTAGTTCGTTGTCTTCCCACCTGGACTAGTAGTCCCTTTGTCACATATGGTTTAGTCTAGAGTGAGGCATATGATGTTGTCCTAACTTGATGTTACTCCTGATAATAGAAAAGATAAATTGATTAAATTAATAATAAGAGTAAAGCCTAAATTAGCCTATAGTGATGGTATCCATTCTTAATTATCCGTACATGTCTGAGACTTCATGGGATTACTGTTGGGCATGCCAGGTATTCGCACTTAAATGCTCAGGATTAAGGCGTACACATTCTGCTTAATGATAGTAAAAGTAAATAACAATAAATTGGACTATAATTAAAGAAAACATTAAATAATTAAAATAATGAAATTAATCTAAGTGAATGCTACAATGATGAAAGTAATATTGATCTTTATTTTCGGTCATGCATATTTCCAAGTACATCACACTTGAACAAAGGTGTTATACAATTACAAACATCACACTATGGGCATGCATTGAGAATAACTGAAAGCTAAACTACCAAAAAAAAAAAGAACTTGTAACTCTCTAATGATCTAATAATCCCCTTGATGTGTGCCTGAGTGCTGTATTTATAAGCTAACACAGGAATCACGATATCATGTATACGATATCATATCCAGGTTGCGATATTGTGTACCCAATATCGAGGCTTGGCAAACTGCGATTCATCACCTTCCCAACATTTCTAGGAGTTGGCCAATCTCTAATAGCCTTCTCCTTGATAGCTTTCATCCAAATTTGATTTTTAGAAATCACGTGTTCTAAATATGTATTATCCCTTTTGAAGAAATAACTTTTCATCATGTTGACAACCAAATGTGCCTTTTTTTAATATCAGCCATATGCTTCTTGAATATTCCAAGTGATCATTCTCACTAGAATTAAAAACCAAGATATCATCAAAGAAGAAAATACAAAACTTACTAATCAAATCCTTAAGAACATTATGCATCAACCTCATGAACATGGCAGGAGCATTTGTGAGCCTGAATGGCATCACCAACCAATTAAATAATTTATTCACTAATATGAAAATGATCTTTCATTCATTACTAGGCTTGATCTCAATTTGATGGTATTCACTCTTCAAATTAATTTTGCTAAAAATATTTGCATTTATAAGGACACCAAGGATATCATCCATACTTGGAATAGGAAACCTATACCTCACTATTATCATGTTTATAAACCTTGAATTAATGCACATCCTTCATTATTCATTATTCTTCATTGGCATAAGAACTAGTAGAACTACACAAGAAGAGATTGACTCTCTTAAAAATCCATTCATAAGTAACTTCTCCACTTATCATTGTAATTAAGCCCTTTGATTTGGTGTTATCTAGTATGCCCTCTCATTTGGAATGGTAGCACTAGGAACGAAGTCAATTTGGTATTGAACATTTCTCATTAGTGGTAATCCATCCAATTCCTCTTTAAACACATTGGGAAATTGCTTCTTCAAGTCTGGTACACCTACTAAAGTTCTACCTACACAACATCACAACTAGAATCAATAGTTGATATAATCACAAAACTAAAACTAGCCTTGTCATGTTTCTTAATGTATTCCCTCTTCTGAAGAAGAATTAAGAAAGCATTATGTGAGCTTTGCTGCCTCACTTGATCAATTATTATAGGAATCAACTCATGGATTCAATTCAGTATAGATTGTCAGAAATTATCTAGGATGCTTATGTGTTTCATGTTCCCTACAACATCAAGAGATTAATAATAATAAATATGCAGGTAATAGAAATGAAGATCATGAATTAGATGCTAAAGAAAAAGAACTTTTGAAGTTGATAGAGGATCTTAATGTACCTCTTTTTGTCTTTTGTTGAAGTCCATAAGTCATGTACCTTGTGTATTCATGTAGGCCTATATGGTTAGGAATTATATCTTTTAAAATTATGTTATAAATTATGTGCACATCCATGTGCTTAAATTGGTAGTCAACTTACACATCCATATGCACAAGGTAGTGAGTAGCTGTAATCACATGGTTCACCTATCCTTACCTAACTCTATCTTAACCTAGGTTACCTATCCTAATGAACATTGAGTTAACCACCCTCCAAGAGCTATATAAGAAGGTTTGTAACTATGTATTCTATGAAGAGAGAAGAAAAAGAGATAATCAAGTGACCATATTAAGTTGAAAGAGAGGTGGGAACTCCCAAAGAGGTGGAGTATGCTCTTAAGCACCTCCACCTCTAAACTTCTATGTTGTTCCAAGCTTGATATCAAATGAAAGAATGTGAGGAACTCCTCCACTTGGAATAGAGCCAAGAGTGATCTATAACCATCTCTTAGGAACTCCTCCACTATTGTAGGTAGAATTAAATATGCTTTTTAAGGACCTCATAGGAACTCCTCCATCATATGGAATAGAGTAAAGAGTGCTTTTTTAGCATCTCCTCATAAGCCAATTTGTTTACTTTGCTTCCATGATTATGTTTATCTCTCAATATTTTCTTTGATTCACTTTTTTATATTTGTATATTTTATGAAGTTTCACCTATAGTAGCATATCATGTATTTCATCCATTTCAATGATCTTAATATTTTGAGACTATTAGTATTTTAATATTTTATCATTGTTTCAAGAAAATAAATATAACAAATATTTAAATATTTTATCATTTGGCTTTACTTCTCAAGATATCCAATATACCATTTTATACCAATTCAAGATAATTTCTCAAACTATTTGTTGAAATTCCTTCAAGGTCTGTTTCAAACATTTGAATTCATTAAATGATTTCTCTAAAAGTATGATGATTCAAGGTATTTTCTACATATTTTTAAAAAGCTCATTAAATTATCTACAAGTAAAAACCAAGAAACCTAAAGAAAGAGTTCAAGAAAATTAAGTTATCATAGGTTTCACTACACCTATCAGAAATAAGGAAAATCTAGATAGTATAGAAAGATCATCCTATAATGTAATTTTTAAGAAATATTTTACTTTTTTTTTCTAAATATTATTCCATTTTTCATATGTTTTTTAATAATGGATCATATGAATTCTAAATTTTTACCATTTGAGATATATGAATTTCTTATTGTTAGTGTCTAGATAAATTTGAAGCTTTCATTCACTTCAAATCTTTTGTTGGACTAACTTTGATATAGCTACACTTCACACATTTCTTGCCTCATAAAATTGAGCACCATTATTAAAATTCCAATTCCTTCCAAGTATTATATTAGCATATTCCATTGGTAGCACATCACATTTCACAACTTTAAGTCATATTACTCGCACATCTCATGAGTAAAATCTTTAGACAACCAGTGCACCTTGTAGGGTCTAGGATAAGGATATGTCACCAAATTCAACTTAGCAACTACCATAAAAAATAACATTTTCTTGGGCTTCTGTATCAATCAAAATATGAATTCATTTCCTATTAAGTAAAAATATGATTCCAATTTTCTTGATGGATGATCTCCTCTATTCACATTCCTCATAAATGCACATGAATTTAATTTAGAAACATTTTTAATTTTGGAAGTATTAGGATTACCTCTTTGAAGAGGTTAGCTTGATGATTCCTCCATATTCAAGGTTTATACATCCTTGTTGATGAGACGCATATTGCACAAGCCGCGATATCGCATCCCCTGCGATATCGCGGTCCGCCACCATATCTATAAATAAGAGGCGGCACTCCCTTCATTTATCATCCTAGGCATAAAGTAGTGAAGCTCTGCCGGATTGATCACCCCAGAGATAGAATATTTTCCATGTGCCCGCAGTAGGAGTCCCCCAAGTGAACGGTTCTTTATTCGAGCAGCTTTGTACCTGAACGCAAGTTGTGTATGGCAATAAAGATGAGCTTTGCGGATAAACCTTGCAGTGCATGGATAGGTTTAATTAATGTTATTTACTACTTTCCTAGTGACGTGGCATGAGTACGACTTGGATATGAGCGTTGATGAACGTGTACGGCTAGCCAAGGAATCGGCTACTCATTGCGAGTAGATTCTCTCAACCCTTTCCTCCTAGAGCGTGGGACAAGTACGACGTGATTACGAGCATCTACGGATGTGTACGGCTAGTCAAGGAATTGGCTACTTGTCACACATAGGTTGGTTAAGTGCCTCAGTTCGATCGCTTCGAGCATGTGCGTTACGTGTGGTGATCCCAGTAACGATTAGCGTTTGGTAG
>MNCI01036318.1:40598-51545 GCA_015680685.1 Gnetum montanum | reverse complement strand
CCTCATAGCTTAGGAGATAAACCGAAAAATACCAAAAAAATCATATACCTCAGACTTGCTTAACCATACACCGTGACACATACAAGCAAGCCTGGGGAGACAACGAACGATTAACCCCAAGTGTTTCTTGTGGCGTTAAGGCATTTAGTCTGCGGAGTTCGACCGGATCGCCCGTACACGCTCGTATTCATATGGTTGAGTGTAGGGGTACCTCGCCACTCATCACTTGTCCTTGGCTACCTTGTAAAATAAAAATTCCCATTAGTTGTGTGCCCACTTTCCACATTTGAAGCATTAAATCTTGGATGAATTGCTACCTTAATCCTTACCCCTTTTGCCTTGGTTCTTCTTAGCCTTATCCTTGTCATGCTTCTTGTCATGGCTATCATCTTTAACTTTAGATTTTAATGTTGATCCCTTCTTTACTTTAGATCCTTTGTTCTTCCTCTTTAAAGATTGTTTGCTCCTACTCCCAAATCCATTAAGTCTATTTTTTGTCTTGAGTGCCAAATCATAAGCCTCATCTATGGTTTGAGGTTCATAGAATAACAACTCCTACTAATAAGTCATCTTGAAACCTCCAAGAAAGATTGATAATTGTTTATATTCCTTCTAATTTACCTTAGCTTGATGAAACAATTCTCAAAATCTAATGTAGAACTTCTTGACATCTTTGTCTCCCTATCTAATGAATTTGAATTTCATGATTATCTCTTATCTTTACTAAGATTATTCAAATTTCCATTTCAACCTATATTTCATCAAATGCCAATCCTTGATAGATTGATCATTTTATCTCACATACCTTTGGGATCCTTTCTTTAACTAAGTCAAAGCCATACCTTCTTGTCAAGCTCAAAATGCTTATCAAGTGCATTCAACTAAATTGTAAAGGAATTGATGCCATGTACAACATCAAAATTCTTCAATTCCACATAGAAAAGTCTTGTAGCATTTTTAAAAGCCCTTGCATGTCTTGCTTCATCTTCATCATTAAGCTTACCATGAGAAGAAGTAGATGTCTATGATGGAGCTCTTGGAGTTTTGATATGAGAATTTGGATTTCCTTCTTCTAAAACCCTAGGATAATAAGTTCTCACACTTTCATAGTTGAAGTGCTCTTCCTTCTCATCTACTCTTCCTCCACCAAGCTAAGAAACTTCTTCATCCTCATTTGAATGAGAATGTTCATCATCATATGTGGGAATATGGCTAGCGCATACATTTTTATCCACCTTAGCACTGATTTTTTCTAATTTTTTAACCATCAGTTTAAAAGAAAATTTCATGCTCTCCATATATTGGTTCAGTTCTTAGATATTTTTCTTTTTAAAAGTCATATGAAATACATATAAAAATTCATAACCAAATTCCAAATAAAAAGAAATCTATGCTCTAATACAAATATTAGAGTAGGGTCGCTCATTTGTTTTAATTGTTCAAAGCATACTAAATTTAGAACATATGCAAGATAAATTAATTGCAAGAAAACAAGAAAACTAGCTATATTATATTAAAATTAAAGAAGATTACAAATACAATAAATCCAAAAACCCAAAAAATATCACATAAAAATACTCATATACTTAATGATATTGTAAAGCATGAGGCTACACAACCCACATACACAATTGATCTCTATGCGAGATACAATCCAACCAAAACTCTTCCTAGCATATAAGACCAAGATCCAAATATAGAGACATAACGATCAATATCAAATACATAATTAACCATTGAGATGCACATAACTCTCATGTAATTTCTCTGTAATTTTCTTATCTAAACATGCAAGAATGACTAATATTTATCTAAAAATAAGGCTAGAATCTAAAGGAAATATTTCCCATAGTAAAGTTGATATTTTTCATCTTGAAACTATGTTGGTTCAAGATTACAACCCTACTCCAAGATAGTTTAGATCACTCATTTTAGATGGTTACTAGTCTCTAGTTCTACCAAGGCATGGATATCTCTAAATAGATTTTCTTGGTTTAAATAAGCTAATTATGGCTAACTATATATTAACAATCAAATACTTCAAAGAAAGTATTAGCATTCTCATTTAGATATCCCTCAACATAATGATGAAAATTAATAGCTTTCTACTTATTTAACTTCAAATTCTTCATAGCTAATACAATGAATGAAAAAGTTTTATAGAATATGTCATTTTTTCATTTTGAACTATCTATCAGCAAACTTCCCAAAGCTAAATTTTTACAAACATTTTGCTAAACAAAGTAGGAATTTGATATGCAAAAAATATTCATGAAGCAAAAATTTCACAAAAAATTACATAAATTCTACATTAAACTAATTCAAAACTAAAACTTATAGAAGCTATCCTATTCAACCAAAATAAAAAAATAATTTAATACTTGGTTTCTAAAGAAAATAACTTATTTGAAAACCTATCATTCACTTAATGTAGTCATGCATAATTTAAGCTAAAAAGTAAAGAAAGCTATCTAATTCTAATACAAATTGAGAGAAAAACTAAAAGAGATAAGTTGAACCTATTTAGAATGTCATGATAGAAATAATCTTTATAAGCATTTTTTAAAGAAATTTTTTTCTCTCTCTAATTATTTCATCCATGCTGCTCCCCCACCCCCCCACACGCCCCCCCCCCCTTTTAACAAATCTACTCAAAGCTTTATATAGTAGCTTTTGGTAGATACAACAGTTACAAAATTATGGATTAATCAATTTCATGTTCTCCCCATAGAGCTACACATACCTAGATAGCTTTTCAACCTTTTAATAATCTTTCTTTATTTTTTGAATCTAGAGCCCTTCTATTGATAACTACTAAGCTAACTTTCCATGATTGCAAAGAACTTTAAAGCCTAATTCAATGTAGCTAGCTTAGTGTTGTTTGGTTTCTTAATATCATCTTTAGCTCCTATTTTAGCAATGCCTAATTAGATTAATGAATTAATGAGCTTAGTTAATGTAGCCATTGTGGTTAAACAAATTTTTTCTAGCTCTAATTTCTTTTAAGTAGCTTCTACCATTATTCTTGCAACTACTATTATCATGTTATCTAAAAAAATTGTATTAAGGTAATGCTTCTCTTTTCTTCATAGCTAATTTAACTAACTCCTAAGCTCTTTGTTCCATCTAAATAAAAATATCCTTATTCTTCTTTGTTTCTTCAATCTCAACTTGAGTCTCCTATACCCATTCTTTATTATAGCTAAGTTTAGCAATCAACTCCTCAAAACTAGGCTATAGCAAATAAGAGTAATCTAGAGCTTTATCCTTCTTATCTTATTCTAATTCAAAGCTCATAATAGCCAAATTATTTTTCAATTGTACCATAGCCTTCTCTTTAGTTTCAATTAATGATTCTTTAATAATAATGATGTCTTTGAGCTACTCATTTATGTCTTTTATGTCATTCAATACTTTTCTTAGCTTGATGATCTTATGCTT
The DNA here is from genome assembly GCA_015680685.1 of Gnetum montanum. Taxonomy (NCBI): domain Eukaryota; kingdom Viridiplantae; phylum Streptophyta; class Gnetopsida; order Gnetales; family Gnetaceae; genus Gnetum; species Gnetum montanum. The sequence continues at coordinate 48,104 of MNCI01036318.1, read as the reverse complement.
ATTTTTCATCAAATATTCCTTGAGCTTGCCAATCTAGCTACTAGCTACCTATCCCATATCCCTTATTAAAACAACTATAGTATCTAACATTTCTTGATGGGACATCACTAGCTTTTAACCTCTAGTTTGAGAGTTATCTTCCTTATAAGAAAAGATAATAATGGCTTTAGTTTCTGACTTGGTTTGGAGCTTTTCACTAAGAATGATTCTTCCTTCTTTTTTGTTTTGTTTTTTGTTTTTTTTTGTTTTGTTTTGACTTTGAAGGACTAGGTTGCTCCTTTCATTCAATAACCTAAGAGGAACTCTAAGGTTATTAAACATAATGAGCATTCCTTTTCCTTCTATTGGTACTATTATTGTTGCTACTGTACCTCCTATAACCTAAGTAGCTCTTGCTACTGTTGTTACTACCTGAGAAGATCTTGTTGAATTTTTTTCTTTATAACTTTTATTCTTTTAATTCTTATCTTTCTAGATACCTTTATTCTTGCATATTCAACACCATTTGATGGGAATCTTTAGTCAGTCATGACCTCTTCTAGATTCTAAAGCTTCCAAGAAAAGTAGTTTTCTTCCATGAAAGTCAAATATTCATCATGAAAATCTCTAACAAGAGGATGATCTCTACTTTCCACCTACTTGCAAATCCAATGATTATTTGATCATAAGTAGAAACTGGAAGCTTCATACATAAGCTTCTTTTCAACTAGTTTGATGTTTTCTCCTTGGCTTGATTTAGCTTTTTATTTATAGCTCTTTGGTAGATCATGTCTATCTCATTATGTTGATGAACTTTTTTAGTCTTGGTAGTTGAATATATTCTCTTTGGAGTTATAGGAAAATTACATTGTTAATTATATCTCTTAATCATGCCTTTTAGATGTCATGCATTATAAAATTTTCAAAGTTGCAAGATACAGAACTACAAATCTTGAAAGCTTAAATGATTTTCCTTTAAACCTTGTTATTCGTATCTGAGTGTATTTTGCATCCAAAAAAATATCTCCATTGCATTTATTTCTAATTTCATTGACAATTTGTTAATCTATCCATGGTGGGAAAGATCCTAAGATGAATTTAAATAAATGTGGATATGTACAATTCATCAAAATTCTAAGGCTTTAGCATCAAAATAACTTGTTTGGTATATTAATGAAAAAGCACTATAGCATGGATCCTTAGGTTAAGCTCTACACTATGATGCATAACCAGTAAATATTAGGACTATTCTTCTAGGTTTTGAAAGCTCACTCAATGAACAGTCCATCAAAAGTGAGCTTAAATTCATCTAACCCCCTTATTCATGGATCTCTACTAGGATATTCATTAATATATCATTCATATACTATACAAGGAATAAATAGTTATTATTTTCTAAAGCTACCGATGTCCAAAAATAATAATCAGTAACATGATTAATTTCTAACCCTAAGTAGAAATTCAAACCTTAGATAAAAATTCTATATAGAAACCCGAGCTCTATAGCTTTGGAAATGACATTTTGATATCTCCAAGCTTTGCAAGATGTGTAGGTAATAGGTTAAAGAACTTTTCTATTTTTGGATGAGCCCAAAAGTTATCACTAAGTACCTTCTTATTGTACTAGAAGGCTTGTACCTCTGTTATGTTAGATTCTATAAAGCCATACAGCTCATATGCCTTTTTGACATTGATGTTAAGAAAGCATTCTATGTTCCCTCTAAATCATAGCTTATCTTTCTTATGCATAGTTTCATTTATCAAGTGATTTATAACATAGCTTATAACATTTTCCTTAGGCCTATAATCAAGCTTGTGGAGGCCTACCTTCTCATAGATTTCTTAATAGTCTTCCATTATTTATGAATGTTTAAGCTCTATCTTTTTTATTAATTCATGATCTTCATCAAAGCTGAAAAACTCTTCCTCTTCTACCTTCAAATCTAAACACCCAATGCCAATCCACTATTAGTGTTGGCATATATTGAGCTTGAAATGTTGGAGATAATCTAAAAAGATTAAATTGTCAATGTCCTAGAACTTTTGTGGTGCTACCTCCTTCTCCTTGTGAGATATTTTGAGTTAGAATGCAAAGGACTTTGAAAAAATGTTTCTTTGCACTTAAAGTATAGCTCTTGCTCTACTTCAATGTTAATCTCTATTTGATAATGGCTCTATGATTTAAAAGTTGATATGGACTTATTCATTAATACTTGAAGCTTCATTGTTTAAATTTTCTCGCTTGGGGCTAGGCTATTTAAATTATCTTTTGACACATGTTGTAAGTTTTAATTCCACTGATCTACTTCATTAACACTATTAAATAATCACAACCTTAGTACGAATGGTTCTATCTTAAGGCTTAGCTTGCCTTTAATTAGCTCTTAATTTTTTCTTAAAATGGTTAAGAGTAATTAAGCTAATATGGTATGTTAGTAGAACCACTTTGTAGAATCATTCTTGGCTCAACTTAGAATAGGATTCTTTTATACTTATACTTGTAAAATTCATTAGTTCTTTGTAAAACCAATATTAGGTTTTATATGACTTGTTCTTATGTGGCACTTGATTAGCTTTGATATCTTTTAATTCCTTGTTTGTTTATTTTATGGCTTAATGAGCTAGATACAAGTGTAGATTCAGTCCATTATTTGTAGTAGGTATTGTATCTAATTTCCTAAATTAGAGTCCCTTCGCACTTCTATATAGGTTGTAGAACCTTTTTTTGATTCTATGAACATCTTTCTTTTATCCTAATCTTATGTGGTAATGTGGATTTAGAGCTAGCTCGTAGAGCTGATTTGTAGAACTAATTTTTGATTTTACAAACCCTTTCTTAAATCCTTAAAGATCTAGGTTAAATTTAGTTGACCTAGATTAAAATTTTAATTCTTCATGTGCAAAATAATTTGTAGTATGTCTTATGTCTAAGATTTATACTTTTGATGCTAAAGTAACTTGTAGAACCATTTTAGGGCTCATTCATAAAACTAAATTTTGATTCTACAAACTTGTGCTATACAAGAGCTAATGTGGCTCATAGAATCATTTTTTAGGCTTGCTTGTAGAGCCAAATTTTGATTCTATGAGTGTACTTACCCATTACCTAACATGAAAGAACCATTCTTGAATTCATTTGTAGAATGGATTTTTGGTTACTAAAAGTTGTGTTATATTCCTTAGCTCCTTAACCTTCACTTATCTAATCATTAATATGATAAGATGGATTAAAATGTATAATAAGCATGTGTGCAAATTAAATTCATAGCCTCTTGTGAGCTCAATGTAAAACTCTGTTTAGATCTGATGTAGCTAATAGGACCTTTATAGCTTTTTTTTTCATAGATCGAAATTTTGACTCTACAAACCTATTTTTAATTGGGACTAATGTGGTAAATTCACTTTAGAGCTTCTTTATAGAGCTGATTTTTGGTTCCGCAAGCTTGTTGACTTATTCAATGCTAATGTGGTAGAACCAAAAATGAGCTTGTTCATAGAACCAAACTTTGGCTTTGCAAATTACACTTCTTCCTTACAAAGCTAACATGGTAGAACCAAAAGTGAGCATGCTTGTAGAACTGATTTTGATTCTATGAGCTATGCCTCTTTCTTTTCCTTTTATTTCCTTCATAAAATGCACTCCATAGTAATAACATGACTTGTAGAATCTTTTTTTGGGCTTCTTGGTAGGACTAATTTTTGGTTTTGCAAACCCACACAATACAAAAGATAATATGGCTCATAGTGAGGATTGTTAAACTTAGAGAGGGGGATGAATAAGTTTCCCAAATTAAGATTCTTTGACATAAAGAAAACACGCCAAATTTAATGTGGTTCCCCAACTTGGGTAGTCCACACTTGGATGGTAGTTTGCAAGCATACCTCCAAACATTTTTGCTCTCAAATGTGGTTTAAAGGGTACCACACTATGTACAAGCTCTAAGCTCTGCTCTAGAGTGATTCGATGCTATGAATCCACTCAACCCTACAAGGTCTTGACAAGCTTAGAATGTGGTTTATAGGATCCCACAACCTTTACAACTTGAGCTTTACTTCAAAGTATTGTGGTGCTACACCAACACTCAATTCCTCAAGATCCCAATAAGATCAAGCAAGATGTCTTCCCACAAGAAGCACATCAACCCTGAAGGGGAACAATAAAGAACAATAATCACAAGGAAAGAATGTAACTAAGTTTGTTGATCCTTGCACTTTGAGATACAACTTACTTTGACTAATACAATAGATAAAATATTGTACAATGAAAAAAATGATTACAATGATTGCTAGATGATTACAATTGATAATACCAACGAGTACACTTTTCCCAATGAGTGAAGTCTTCTTATAGCCAATATGTTTTCGAAACTACCTTAGAATTCATGCAATGGCTGGATAACAGTTATTGGAAACATCTTCTTTAAGACTAAGACATATTTCTACATCATACCTTCATTCTGGAAATATGTCATTCTCTCCAGAAAAATCTTTTCTATTTTCCAAAGATGTCTTCTTCTGTGTTGCCTTTAATTCTTCCAAGATGTCTTCCTTTTCTTGGAGATGTCTTCACTTGATAATAGATGTTTGTTATTTTTACAAAACATATTCTCTTAAAATAATCCTTCAATGCTAAGGCTTCCTTTTGACCTTTCAGATGAGCTTTGAAGTCTTCATCCCTTGTCCAAGATCCTTGAAATCTTGCATGTTCACTTGAGACCTTGTATATGACATTCTCCTTTGAGCTCTCCTTTTGTCTAAACTAGTTTGTTTCTTATCATCAATGCAGGANCTCCTTTTGTCTAAACTAGTTTGTTTCTTATCATCAATGCAGGATTAATCTTGGTCTCTAAGATCTTCATTTTGACATTACTTTATAGGTGTCATCTAGTCTTCTTCTTGTGTTTCCAATGTACTTTGTCCTACAATCACAACAATCACACAAACATTCTTGTACTCCATTTTTCTTAACATTTTGACATACCAAAAGTTCAACAATCTTTCTCTTTTGGATGATGTTCAAAACTTAAGAAAATGGGTTAGTAGATATGCAAATATTCAAATATCTCTCCCCCTTTTTGAATAGCATCAAAAAAAATAAAGCACATAAACTTTTCGAAAGTGAGATCATAAAAGAGCAAAAACAAATGGAATGTATGAGAAAAAATAACTCTTCCCATTGAAAAAAAATCCAATATTGTTCAATCATAGTCATACCATTTTCACAAAAGATATCCATAATAGCACTATCTACAAACTCATCGTATAAAAGATATATCATTTTACATATAAAGTAATTTCAAGGATATCCATATGGATCACAAGAATCTTAGAAAAGTTTAAGATATCCAACCAATTTCACCAACTCTCAAATAGGCCCTCATAATAGAAATAGTGTTAATGTAGACCTTATTAATAGAGGGCATAAGTACTCAAGAGAAGATATATTCATAATATATTTATAGAGATGCAGACATAATTACAAATATACCCATCTCATAGCACAATTTTCACAAGGCTAAAGATGTCAAAAGAGATAGGAGCTACCCCTTATTGAAACCCAATTTTTTAGCATTGAGGATTAAGTAACCTGTCTTTTTGAACCAATCAACTCATAAGGTAAATCAATATTTCATGATTCCATCAATACTCAACTCTTATGAAAGTATTATGAAGGTAATTATATGGCAAGAAAGAAATGATATGCCTATAAAAAGAAATTCTCATAAAGAAGGACAAATACCAAATCAAAAACAAGCTGATTCCTAAAAAATAGTCAAGTAAATTCTTAACAAGATTTAATTCTACTTTTACCATGGATACTGTACCATACCCTTGCATGATATGAATCCTTGCTCATTTTTGGAATGTGATATTTTGTTGCTTGAGTGTTTCTTGGTAGAAGCGTCTAAAGACTCCCCCTACATATGTGACCTTCAAAATGATGGTAGATAAAGAGGAACAGGCTCCCCCTACACATATGTAGTTATCCTTGAACTTTTAAAATCATCTTGTATTTTTCAAGGAAGTAATTATCATATATTACTAAAGTACCACATCTGTAGATCAATGTTAAGATCAAAAATGGAGACTAAGGTCTCTAATTAGTAATATGACTTATCACAACAATGGAAAAAGTATTCCAAAGGACATGAGCTTAGAAAAAATGAATATATCATCATAAGAAGTTTAGACCATGCAAGAATGAAGGCAAGATAAAGGTCCAAAAGAAATCATTACAAGTTCTATACAACATATTTTCATAAAACCAATTGCATCAAGCTCGAAATGAATATAAGAGATACTCTAAACAATTATTCTAGTAATTTTCTGATCTAGATACAACATTTCATAAACAATGTAAGCATAAATCAAAAACAATTTGGACCTATCAAATCATGTACTTATAAATTATTTAGCAAGAAAATAGATGGAAACTAACCTTGACTTACCTTGCTTGCATGTGAGAAGAGAAGACTAATGGAGTTTCAAATGAGGTCCCCTATCATGAAGTACCTTCTCATCTTTAGGTTCGTTTTCATTTGATCATTTATATGATGCCTCTATTTGTTTGTGTTCTTTATGAAAGAACCCTTGATCACTTATTACATCATCTATATCTTTGAGAAAGTTTTTAATTCTCCACTTCTCTTCATTTTCAACTACTGTTGCTTACAAAATTTCCTTACCAACCCCTTTTTGACAAGACCAAGCATCAATCTTGTTTAGATCATCATGAGAATAATTAAATTTTTTCTTAAAAACATAATTTTCACAAACAAATAAAGTACTTTCCTCATGAATAATATTATTAAAACTAGCTATGCTTGAGCTTGAACTTGCATCCTCTTAAGTGAGATCCTTTGGTTGTTTCTCAGGAGTCTTTTCTTCTTGTACCTTTTTACAATCCTTATTTAAAGTAGTTAGTTGTTGAATCTCAACTTTTATGTCTGAGATTTCTCCTTTCATTTCAATGTCACTAGCATCTAGCTTAGAAATTAAAAATTTCTTTGCTTTCCTAAGCAAATAATGTAGAATAAGAATCTTTTCTCTAAGTTCACTATACCTTTCATCACACTTACCATATTGTTTAGCCATATGTAAAGAATTTTCATATGTAAGCACCATGCATAGGATATGAGAATCTTTTGTAGAGTTTTCTGCTTCTTCTTCACTTTGCTCACCATCATCCCAACTTGTATAAAAGTAGTCTTTTTCAATTCCTCATCATTAGATCTATTCTTTGTCTAAACCCTACTATCACTAGGGCATTTGAAGGTTATGTGATCTCTTCCTTCACAAACCCATTGATGAGACGCGACTTGCACTAGGCCGCGATATCGCGTCCCTCCGCCATATCTATAAATAAGAGGCGACACTCCCTTCATTTCCCAATCCTGGCTAGTGTAGCGAAGCTCTGGCAGATTGATCACTCCAGAGTTAGAATTTTTTCCCATGTGCCCGCAGTAGGAGTCCTAGAGTGAACGGCTCTTTATTCGAGCAGCTTGTAACCTGAACTCTAGTTGTGTA
>MNCI01036318.1:14988-35388 GCA_015680685.1 Gnetum montanum | reverse complement strand
CTTTACTTAATGATTCAATTATCCTTGCTAATATATGATGGTGTTGTGTGTGCAGATGGCAATCATATAACAACAGAATGGATCTGGAGCAGACACTTGGAATGGAGCAGCGCTGAAGCAGCATGCAAGGAGTGGAGTTGATAATGCGCGTACAGATGGACAACGAAAGGCGCAATCTAGGCGTTGGCAGCAACAAGACTCTTCTCTTTTCTTCTCTTCTATTCTCTCTCCTCTTTTCTCTCAGCTACCAACTGTGGCCTGATGTCATTGTAATAAGGTGTTCACCCATGTTGTCATGAACACCAGTTTTTGTCAAGTCTTGTAATAAAGACCGTTCACATGTCATCCCATTAGTTCCATTTTCCCTAATAATCCCATACCTACCTGATATCATTGTAAGGAACTCGAGGACGAGTTTTCATTCAGTCATGGGGGTATGATGAGACGCGATTTACACTAGGCCGCGATATCGCGTCCCACCGCCATTTCTATAAATAAGAGGCGGCACTCCCTTCATTTCCCAATCCTGGCTAGTGTAGCGAAGCTCTGGCAGATTGATCACTCCAGAGTTAGAATTTTTCCCCATGTGCCCGCAGTAGGAGTCCTAGAGTGAACGGCTCTTTATTCGAGCAGCTTGTAACCTGAACCCAAGTTGTGTACGGCAATAAAGACGAACTTGTTTGGATAAACCTTGCAGCACGTGGTTTCATTTATTGCTTTCTTTCCTGCTTTCCTAGTGCGTTCAAGTACGACTTGATTACGAGCGTCTACGGACGTGTACGGCTAGTCAAGGAATCGGCTGCTTGACGCAATGCATGAGTACGACTCAATTACGAGCATTGGATGCTTGGTAACCCAGTAGCGTATTCCAGGATTCTGCGCTTGGTAACTCCCGGGTCTAATGTGTACGGCTAGTTGAGGAATCGGCTGCTCATTGCTAGGCTAGATCGTGTGATAAGTACGACTTAGTTACGAGCACCCACGGGTGTGTACGGCTGGCTAAGGAATCGGCTGCTTATCACACGTAGGCTAAATAGGTGCCTCAGTACGACCACTTCGAGCACTTGCGTTACGTGTGGCGATCCCAGTAACGATTAGCGTTTGGTAAGCTGCAGTTGCATAGTTCAGGGTGTGTCCGGCAAGTGGGAACGGATGCTGACGCTAGTTAATTTAGACTTAGATCTTAGTTAGAGTTAGTTTAGTTTTCTCAACCCTTTCTCCTGGTAGCATAGAAGATAAGCCGAAAATACCAAAAAAATCACATACCTCAGACTTGCTTAACCATACACCGTGACACATACAAGCAAGCCTGGGAAGACAACGAACGATTAACCCCAAGTATTTCTTGTGGCGTTAAGGCATTTAGTCTGCGGAGTTCGACCGGATCGCGTGTGTACGCTCGTATTTGTATGGTGGAGTGTAGGGGTACCTCGCCACTCATCACCCAACATTATATAGAAGAGAAATCCAAGTTATAATTCAAAATATTTTTACCTCTTTATTTACCTTTGGGCAGATTCAATCTTTGCTGATATGCCCCCTTGTTTCTTCTTGTAAGCAATTGTTGTAGCTTTCCTAAGAAAAAGACAATCTCATGTTCACTATCCTCATCATGCTCATTGAGCTCCTTCTCCTTGGAGATAGAATTTAGAGCAATAGGTTTCTCTTGAATGGCTTCTTCACTTATGAGATTCATTTTATAAGCAATGAGAACACTTTAAATCTCTTCAAATTTCAAAGTTAAGAAATCTCTGATTTCTTCCATTGTCGTGACCTTTGGTCTAAACTCCATTTGAAGACTTCTAATCATTTTGATAATGACATCACTCTTGGGAAAATCTTTTCCAGTATCTCTAATAGCTACAAAAATATCATTTGCTCTAGAGAAGTAATCTTTTATTTTCTCACCTTCTATCATTTTAAGATTATTGTATTCACTTTGCAAAACTAACAATTTTGATTGCTTAATAATAGAGGTTCCTTCATATGTAGCTTCTAATGTTTTCCAAATTTCTCTGGTCATCTTACATTCCACTACTCTATTAAATTCATATTTATTCAAAGCACAATATAAACAATTCTTTACTTTTAAATCAAACATGAACATATCTTTCTCCTCTTGTGTCTATGTGTTGTGGGGCTTGATGATCTCAGTGGAGCTATCAACAAGCAGAGTGTAGCCTTCAAAGATTGACTTCCAAACTTCAAACTCCATGTATTCAAAGAATCCTTGCATTCTAGCTCTCCAATAGGTGAAGTCAAATCCATTGAACATGGGTGGCTTTGTATAAGATGTCCCCTCCATTGTTCACTCTTGAAGTTGATGACAAGGAAGAGTACTAGGCTTTGATACCACTTGAGGGTTGTTGAACTTAGGAGGGGGATGAATATTTTTTTCAAATTAAAATTCTTTGAGGCAAAGCACACACACCAAATTTAATGTGGTTTCCCAACTTGGGTACTCCACACTTGGAGGGTAGTTTGCAAGCACACCTCTAGAATTTTTTTCTTTCAAATGTGGTTTGAAGGGTATCATACCTTGTACAAGCTCTAAGCTTCACTCTGGAGTGATTTGACACTATGAATCAACTCAACCCCACAATGTCCCAACAAGCTTAGAATGTGGTTTAGAGGATCCTACAACCTTTACAACTTGAGCTCTACTCCAAAGTATTATGATGCTACACTGACACTCAATCCCTTAGGATCCCAACAATCTCAAGCAAGATGCCTTCCTACAAGAGGCACATCAACCTTGTAGGGTAACAATGAAGAACAACAATCACAAGGAAAGAATGTGACTAAGTTTGTTGATCCTTGCACTTTGAGGTACAACTTGCTCTCCAGTTACAATATATAAAAGATTGTACAATGAAGAACAATAATGATTACAATGGTTGCTAGATGATTACAATTGATAGTACCAAATCTTGCACTTTTCCTAATAAGAGCGAAGTCTTATTATAGTCAATATGTTTCCAAAATCACCTCAAAATTCATGCAACAAATAGATAATAGTTACTGCAAACATCTTCTCTGAGACTGAGATGTCTTTCTACATTAGACCTTCATTCTAGAAAGATGTCTTCTTCTAATGAAAAACATCTTTCTCTCCAAAAAGACATCTTTTGTTTTCCAAAGACATATTTTCTTGTGCTAACTTTAATTCTACAAAGACATCTTCCTTTTCTTGGAAACTTCTTCACTTAATAGTAGAAATCTACTATTTATGCAAGACATATTCTCTTAAAGTAATCCTTCAATGCTAAGGCTTCCTTTTGACCTTTGAGATGAGCTTTGAATCTTTGTCCCTTGTCCAAGATCTTTGAAATCTTGCATGTTTGCTTAAGACCTTGTAGATGACCTTCTTGTTTGAGCTTTCCTTTTATCTCAACCAGTTCATTCCTTGTCATCGGTGTAGGCTTCATCTTGGTCTTTGAGATCTTCATTTTGAAATTGCTTTATAGGTGTCATATCATCTTCTTCTTGTGTTTCCAATGTACTTTGTTCTACAATCACAACAATCACGCAAACATTCTTGTACTCCATTTTTCTTAAAATTTTGACATACCAAAAGATCAACACATAGAACCATTTTAAAGATTTCCCATAGAACTAATTTTTAATTCTATAAACCCACACTATATAGAACCTAAAGTGGTTTATATAACAATTTTAGAGCTTGCTCATAAAACAGATTTTTGGTTCTATGAAATTTGCTACTTTTTCTCTCAATAGAACATGATCCTACTTCAAATGCTAATTTGGAAAAACCCAAATTAAGCTTACTTTTAGAACCTATTTTTAGTTCTATGAGATATACATCTTTATCCTTAATCTAATGTGAAAAAGACAAAAATGAGTACTTTTCCCCTTTTAGGAGCTTCGATGTAACTTATAAAACCAATTTATCTTTTGTTCATGGATCAAGAGTTGACATGGCTTCTAGAACCATTTTGTATAACCAAATTTTGGATCTACAAAGTTGACCTTCTTAAGATATCGACTCTTCAAAAAAAGCTTTTCTTACCTAGCCTATGTGGCACATGGGTTTTTCTTATAAAACCAAACTTAATGTTTTTTTATAAAATCAAATTTCATACTAATGTGAAGCCATTTTTAACCTCTAGCCAGATAATGTGGTAGAACTAATATAGAAGCTCTTTGTAGAACTAATATTTGGTTCTACATACTTTCCTTAATTCTATGAAAAAACTGATCAAAAGCTGACATGGATTATGAGACTATTTTAAAAATCTCTTGTAAAATAAATTTGTATAATAGCTTTTTGATTCTACTAATCCTTTCTAATTCTATAAGTTGACGTGACATATAGAGCCAATTTGAGCCTTTGGCTATAGAATCCCCTTTTTTCCCATTAATTTGATAAGGATGATATGGTTTGTATAATCACTTTAAAAGCTCCTTGTAAAACCAACATTTAGTTTTACAAACCTACTCTTACTCTATGAGCTAACATGGCTAAATAATATTAGCTTTCTTTTGTAAAATTAAACTTATTCCTCCAATTCTTTAATTATGTAAGCTTTTCATTAATAAAGTTTTAACTCGGTAACCTACAATAAATAGTTTATGCTAATTTTGATCTTGTTACAAGCTAAAAAATAATTCTTTCAGCTCTACAACTTTAACTAATAAGCTTTAATAAGAAGTAACAAAATTTTAGGTAAGCTTATCCTTTTACAAGCTCTTTTGTTGAAACTTAATCATATAGCACTACACTAGGGTATCTTATAAAATTAAATTTGGCTTAAAACTTGGCTCTTTATATTGATTACTTGAAACTTGACTAATAAGCTCATATGCTTAATTATTAAACAACATCTAAACTAGTAACATACTTAAAATTTCCATTATCAAGAATCATTTTTAGAACCCTAGCTAAAATATGCTAACTCTTTTTGGGCATTTCTACAAATACTTTACATTCAAAAGGTTCATTCTTCATCTAGGGATTTTTCTTTTGAGCATACACATTTGGGATATATAACTTATGAGCTATAATTTGATGTACATTCACAATATTGTTCTTTCAATATTGTCATAAATACTTCTTATTTGAATAGTGTGAGTCATTCTTCTTAAACATACTACATCAATTAATTAATATTTCTTGTTTGGAGCTCACAAAATGGACTCAACACTTTTGATGCTTACTATTCCATGATAATGGAAATTGTTGTGACAAGAAAATGTTACTTCAAAAAGTTACCACAACCAAACAAGACCTCTACAAGTATAACAATATGTCTCTTTAGAAATTATAGCTTGTAGACAAGACATTTCTAGTCTTGGTAAGACATCTACAGTAGAGACAAGACATCTTCCTCTAGGCCAAGATGTCTCTATACCAAATAGGATGTCTCCTAGAATGACAAGACATCTCTTGTCAAAAGTGCAACTCTTAGCTAAGATGTATCTTGTGAAATCTTAGCTCTTAGGAAAAACATCTATAAAGATCCAAGACATCTCTCATGTTATCCAAAACCTTCAGTCTTCTACCTATAGGGATGAAAAGGGGTTCAGAAGAGGTATTCCTACACTAGATAAAAATGGTCTTATGACATGAACCTGTTTCCATTACGCCACGCATGAACTGGACTACTTCCTTAACTACTATGAGCTACAAGCCTATAAACAGTGTATGAAATTTAGTAGTTATCATACATGAGTTTCATAAATTAAGATAGTAAATATAGATGAAATATAGAATGAAATTCGTTAATGTATGCTATTTTAAATTGATATTATGTTTGAGGATATACCTTGAGAATTTTTTTTTCTAAAATAAAGAAATGGAAAGATGATTTAGAATTAAAAGACCTAAAAATTAGTAGAATATAGAATATATCGAATGCAATTTTAATAAAAACATAAATAGTGATGAAATAGAAGTGACAATTTAAGACTAAAAAGTCCCTCAATGTAAACAATTCTACTACCTAGGATCAATACTTCAATTAAATAATGAAATTCATAAAGATTTAAAAAATAGGATTGAGGTAAGTTAGTCAAAATAGGGACATGTTAGTGATGTTCTATGTGATAAAGGAATCCTAATAAAACTAAAGAAAGAATTTTACAAAATAGTAATTTAGCCTACAATATTATATGATGCTAAATACTAGACAATACAAGGAAGCTTGAACAATACATCAACATGGTAGAAATGAAAATGCTTAGATGAATGTTAATTGTTACTAAAAGAAATAAAGTGCATAAGATAGACATTAGAGGAATACTTGAAGTGGATTATATTTTATATTATTTATAGGAATGACATCTTAAATGGTTTAGGCATGTGGACATAATGTCATATAATAAGTCTATAAAAAAGGTTGCTACATTAATATTCTAGAAAATCAACTAAAAGGAAGATAAAATATACATGGAAAAACTTATTAAAGATGATATGAAGAAATTGAAAATAAATAAATATTTAGTTCTTTAATGATACCAATGGAAAAAAGGACTTATTTAGTTGATTTCATTTTAATGGGATAAGTCTATAATGATGATGATGATTATATCGTAGAAGTTGCATGTGCATGGTGCATTCCTAGAGTGTGATCATGTCTTAATCTGATCATAATTCCATTACCTTCTAGTCCATAGTATCCACTGGTTGGTTTGACACCTTGTTTCAAAAGATGATGGAACATGTCATAAAGTGATTTGTAACTACTGTAATCATTGTAGACCTAATATTTAGTTTTGATCATTCTATATCATGTTGGCCATGTTTTTCCATTCCACAATGGTCAACTCCTAACCTACTTCTACTTCCATTGTTATTAACTATGCTAGTCTTGTTACAACTATAATTTTTCATGATAGAAGTTCATGCCCAATTGCATTAATGTGGTTTATTTATTATTATGGATAATGAAAAGTTCCTTGGTTGAAGCTTGATGTAGTAATGTTTTTGAGCTACTTGTTTTCATCTTTTAACATTGTAACCATCTTTGTTGGTGTTGCTATTATAATGTTTATAGATTCATTGATTAATACCGATCTTGTAGACATGCTCTTGATGCTTTTCATGCCATTGTTAGTGTTCTATCCTACTACTAATACGTAGGATCACATCATGGCACCAAAGTGGTTAAACTCCTTGGACTGGTAGAAGTTGTTAAAGCAAGATATAAGGTTTGATATGATGTTAATAAAGGGCAACAATGGATAATAGAACACCATCCTAAATTCTCTACAAGTATCCCTAAATAATGATAACCATCATATAACTTATCTTAGAAGTGAGGTTTATCACAAATATGTGGAGGTGGCAATGTCCCAAAACATAATTATGAATGTTGATGAGTGGCATCTTTCCAAATGGTTATTACAAGTAACTGCAACATTAATGGTGGGTTTTTCATGTTCCATTCAACCACATGTAGCAAGTTCAAGCCCTTCTTCTACCACCAATATGATGAAGGATAAAATTCTCCATTAAAGGTATTTGTGAAGAAAGGAATCTTTTTAATTTGTTTTTGTTGGTTAGCATGGGCCAAGTGTGTAGATTCTCCAAGGCTCAAGATTGATGTTTTTAAGATTTATTTCTTTGTCAACATAGAACAAGTATTTAGATTCTAATGTTGTGACCATGAGATGAATGTTTAGAGAATGTTTGGCTTATTGCTTGTGATATGTTTGCGAAAATTATGTAACTATGATCTTAAGACATTTGAGAAGATCATGTAAGTGCCACTCAAAGACATTTTAGAAGATCATGTGCCTACCAACCTAAGACATTTGAAAAGATTATGTAGTTACCATCCTAAGATGATTATTTATTAAGGCATTTGTCATCCAAGACTTGAGACCCTTAGCCTTTTGCCCTTTTTTTCTTCTATTGATACATCTTGCTTATTTATTTATTTTAAGGTAAGACTCAAGCCTTTTTTATTAAATTAAAGATATGTGTCTTTTCATCAAAGGTCATACCTTTAATTTAATTTAATTAACATTAGTTATTTACTTAAGTTAGGTTAGTTATTTACTTAATATTCAATATTAATGTTAAAGTTAAGGATTTAAGTTTATATGAACTAGTTTAACATACCTATGTTAGTGAAACTAACATGGATATGTTATTTTTGACATAATAAAGAATAAGCATTTCTAAGAGACTTCATAATTTGATGATTTATTACCTTGTATTAATTATGTTGACCATTTGAAATAGTCAAATGTCCATGAATATGAGAATGGTAATATATTATGACTAGTAATATGATGATAAACACTTATTGTGATTATCAAGATGATGACAATAACATGTCATGATCTTCTTAGGCACTTGAGTTACCTAGATGCTTATGATCATGATGATGTGACATGGAAGAATTATGAGAATGATACAAATGAATTATTACAATTTGACTATAATGAAAAAGTTAACAAGTTAATAAATGTTTCAAGCTCCGTAGAGATCGATGATGACTTATGATGATAATAACATGACCAAATTCGACATTATGCTAACCTATGATAATCATGACATTATAGAAAAGATATTTTTAGGCCATTACATTTATGTTCTTTGAGAACATTTTGGAAACTTTGAGGAGAAGGTTGTAAATTCTAATTGGATGTGAAAGGAGCTACATTAGATTAATCTTTCCTTTGAAATCTCATATCAAGCTTCAACTTCTCAAAAAATCTTGGCTTAAACTCTTGTGATATGCTTGATTTAAAGGGTTTCTTCCTAATGTAGTAAAACGATAAACAAAAGGATGAACTATGAGATGTAAATAGGGTGGCCATGAGAAATTTGTATTTCTAAGAGGGTTGAAGCTATTATAATGCACATAATTAAAGTAAATAACCATGGGAGAAAGTTAGGATAGATGATTAATGAACTTGAATTAGCTAGGATATGTTGAGGAAGTACTTAAAAAGCATGCTTACAATTATGATGAAGGGTTTCTTAGGATAGCTATGCTTGTGGTAGTTAGGCTTAAAGAAAACTATACAGTTATCATCTTAGTGTATTAGGTATTAGAATATCTTCATAGCTTGGTTTTGAAAATGAAAAGAATTAAAATGATCAAAAGTAATTTCACCTTATTTGATCATTAATTGAATATCATCATTAAGTTCATTAAATGAATTACTATCATGCCCTGCAAATTCGTAATAATAACAAAACTTATAATTTTAAAATCATTCTTGAATTTTTGGATCCTTTTGTATAAATAATTATTAGATGACTGAGTTTTAGTACTAAAAAATCTATCATCTATTGAATCAAAAGTTTTAATAACAACTATTGTATATATCATTTTGATAATTTAGGATTCTAGGATGTTAAGATTATTATAGGATGTCATAGCACAATAGTGGAAAGATCATCCTTTGACATCTAGATCACTGGGGTGCAAGTTAATGTATGTTAAAAAGAAGCATCACAAGCTAGGCAATGAGCCAAGTATCTAGTTATAGTAAATTTTTATCTAAACTATAAATTAATTATGAGTTGTGAGAAAGAATGAAAACTAACTTTTAAGTTATGGTAACCTAGAAAATTTTGGGTATCACAGTAAAAATATATGGATAGGAACCATGAGTTTTAATAACATAGAAAACCATATGGTTATGAGTGAAAGTATGAGATTATGGAATTTCTAATACAAATTGATAATAAATTATAGTGAAGTGAAGAAAATATAGACCATGAGTTGAACCATTTTCTAATACTTTTAATTATGAGCCATGGTTTTCTCAAAAACATGTAGAGAATAATAGTGAGTTGATCATGAAAAAAGAGATCACAATCTAATTTTAGTTTACATAGTCTTGCTTGAATATGAAATTTATAGCTTCAAAATTTAAATTCTATTGGAAATCAAGGCCTCATTCTTTGACAAACTAGTAGAGAAGACTATCATGAACATATTTCTATAAAAATTCACAATATGTAACATTAATTAGTATGAATTAGTTGGGATATGTTAAGGAAAGTACTTGAAAAGCATGCTTATACTTATGATGAAGGGTTGCCTAGGATGACTATGCTTGTAGTAGTTAGCCTCAAAGAAAACTATACAGTTATTGTCTTAGTGTATTAGGTATTGGAATATGTTCATTGCTTGGTTTTCAGGGTGAAAAGGATTGAAATGATCAATAGTAATTGCACCTTATTTAATCATTAACTAAATATCATCCTTGAGTGCCTTAAATGAATCAATATCATGCCCTACAAACTGGTAATAATAACAAAACTTATAATTTTTAAACCATTATTGAATTTTTTGATCGTTCTTATTAAATAGTTTTTAGCTAACTAAGTGTTAATAAGAAGGAATCTATTAGTAATTGAATCAAAATTTTGAATAACAATTATGGTATATATCATTGTGATAATTTAGGATGCTAGGATGTTAAGATTATTGTAGGATGTCAAAGTGGCATAGTAGTAAAAAGGTCATCCTTAGGCATCTAGATCACTAAGGTGCAAGTTAATGTATGTTAAAAAGAAGCATCACAAGCTAGGAAATGATTTGAGTATCTAGTCATAGTAAATTTATATGTAAACTATAAGTTAACTGTGAGTTGTGATAGAGAATGTAAGTTGATTTATGAGTTATATTAACTTGAAAAATTCCATGTGTCAAAGTTAAAAATAGATGGATATAAATCATGAGTCTTGATAATATAGAAAATTATATAGTTATGAATGAAAGGATGATATTGTAGAATTTCTAATGCAAATTGATAACAAGTCACAATGAACTAAAAATCATATGAACCGTGAGTTGAATCATTTTCTTGTACTTCTAACTATGGATCATGGTTTGCTTAAAAACATGTAGAGAATAATAGTAAGTTGATCATGAAAAAAGAGATCACAATCAAATTGTGATTTACAGTCATGCTTAAATATGAAATCTACAACTTTAAAATTCAAATTCCATTGGAAATCAAGGCCTCATTCTTTGAAACTAGTAGAGAAGAATATCATAGACGTATATCTAAAAAATTCATGACATGCAACAATAATTAGTATGAATTTAACATCAAATTTAAATATTTGTATCCTAAAACATAAACTTGAGATCTAATGGAATGTAAATTCAAAACTCAACCTTTAATAAGAATTTCGATCTAGAGATAGATACCTAGAATTAGTCACAACTTGAAAGCTTCATGAATTCAACATGCCACAAGGACTTGAACAAGAAAATTTGCTTCAAATTTATCTTAAATTAAAGGAAATCTAGAGAAATCCAAAATAAAAGCACTAAAACATCGACAAATGGATTGAAATTGAACATAAATACATGAGAGATCTTGGATTCTAAATATTAGAAGTTCTTAAATAATGAATTACAATGAATTCTTTTAAGGAAAAAAAGTTTCAAAGCTTCAATTAATTCTTATTCGTGCATACATAACTATAAAACTCAAATTTCTTTAATATGTATTTTAAATTTTGAAACAAAACATGAGATAAAAACTATATGTAAACTTAGAAATAAAAATTGAAGCATGCCAAACATTGAAACTATTATGATAATTAAAAAATTATGAGAATGAGAAACAATTGACAGAATCATGAGATTTAAATGTGATAGAATGTGAAAAATATGATTATGAGATTTTAAGAATCAATGAAATGCATTGAAGATTATTCAACTGAGAAATTCATGGTGCAAGAATGATAGTGAAATGCAAAAAGAAAAGAGGGTTGAAGCTAAGAGAACTTTAATACAAGTACCCTTGAATAAATACTACAAATAAAGTAAAGAGAAAGCTTCTATTCTTCAGATTTCACTTCATATATATCTTCAAAATGAGGTGGGTGCATACCCCTATTTATACTTTTGGAACTAACAAGTTTATCTTAAGTGACTTGATTCATACATGAAAGTTTTTTACTCCCTTTTATTTTAAAATGAGCTCTCACACCTTATATTAACTTTATACTTCTAACTTTAAAATTTATAATTTCTAACTACTAACATAAGCTTGGATCATGACTCTAAAGCATAAGTGACTACCAATGATATAATGACTTAACTTAATCATAAAAATCTAGACTGTGAAGGAGTGGTAGATGATAAATTGGATGAGCAGAAATTTATACTAAACTTAACATAAGGTTGGTGCTAGGTCATTTTTTCTTTTATTTATCATGCTAACCATGCAATATCCACTATTGGTATCAATTTTTTATAGCTAATATAAGAATTTCTTTCTTTTTTGTAAATAGTACCAATATCTTAGTGTTTCTAGTATTTGGTTGGATGCTTGTTTTATGTTTCCATAATCTATGTCAATTGCTTATTGATTATTTGAGCACATTTAAAATGAGTTATGATACAAATTTGGAACTTATATAATTTCCATCTTGTTTCAAATGACTCAAAGGTTTTTGGCTTCCTCTATGTTTAAGGAGATCTAACTCTTTCTTTCACATTATCTATACAAATGATGCATGTAACATTGTGTGTTTAGGTGACCTCATTGATGATGATTGATGTGTGATTGGATCTTGGTTTTGATTTGGTTTAACTGTGATAAGTGGACTTTCTCTATGTATTTGTTTAATATGTTCATTTTATGGCTTGTTCTTTTGATAGAGGTAGAATGTTAATAAGTTTAAATGAACATTATTTATGAATTTTGAATTTTAGTATTTACATTTTTCATGTGCATTAACCTTGTTCAACTGTAAGATAAGTATCATGGTTTGGAAGGGCATTTGCATGGGTATTCTACCATGTATGTCTTATTATTAAATTATGATATTTTGTGTGATTTTGCATTTATAATTTTTTGAAAGTCTAGCAAGAGTTGAGTATTAATTTTGAGTAATCTATTGAATAGAGGAACTCATCAATAATTTGTAGGTTCTAAAAGTTTGAGAAATAAACATCTAGTTAGGTTACAGTAGTATGAAATTATAGAGATAATTGTATTTATCAAGTTTTTCTTTTGATCTAATTAGTAACCTTAGATATCCTTTTTTAAGAATCTATGTATGATTTAAAGCAACAAGAACATGTGTCTATTGGAAATCAGCAACACAAGATATATAGCAAAATCACAAATCAAAATGCCTAAGATCTAGCCCCAATGGTAATAAATCACTTGTAAATATAATGATATCATTGAATGTTACCTAGGAAAACTGGAATCAACATCCTACTTATACTTATCAATATGTATTGCTAGGGTGAGATGGCTCGAATGAGCTCTTTGGATTTTTCTAGAAACATATCAATTAGCATCATGAGATCAATATCAAGTAAAATAGAAAACAACTATATTGATTTTTATCAATGAAGTGGCATCCAACGATATATTTGGCACTTTAGTTTTTAAGGATCTGGGTATATTGATTTTTATTATCGGAATCTATATGGATTGATATCTTGAATATTCATATTCATTGGTATTGCTAGAATCTATGAAAATAGATATGATATCAATTGAAACTATGCCAAAAAATATGACTTGTAACTCAAAAACTAAATATTTAAAACAAGACCTATTCAAGGAAAAAAAAAACATCAAATCTTCTCCAAACTTCAGCCATAGTCTCATGATACATCAAAGACTAATGTAAACCTCTAAAAACATACATGCAATTCATTTTGATATGTCATGCAAACTAATTTCATGACTTCTACATTCAAATTAAGAAAACATGACTTCATAAGAATGGGTTGGTAACTTGACATTGAATTAGACATTGCATCAGCAAGAAAACATGAATAAAATACATAGATCTACTTTACATATATTGGAATAAATAGAAGCTTAAACATTCTTGGGATTGAATGCTAAATTAAAAATCAATACATCAAATAGATAGGACTTACACATGATCTTAGATTCCCTTCATTCTAAAACATAAATTCTAACATTATCTCATAATGCTATAAAAATCCTCCACAAAGTTCTATATACTTTTTGTAGGAAAAATCACAAACAAAACTCAAGAATTAAGGACTTTTAAGCCTACATTCATTTTATCAAATGATTTCATCAAAATCAATCATGATAATAATTAAGGCAAGGACATGAAACATAATCGCATGAAATAAAACTAAATTTATCATCTCTTTGGATGTAGGATAGGGCCTCCTCTATCTTTAATATTTCTAAGAAAATTTGTGAGAATAATTATGAGAATGTGAGAAATTTGTAAGAAAAAATGTAGTGAGAAATGAAGCCTACAAAATTTATGATGGGAGAGCTTAATTATAAGATAGTTGGCTATAAGAATGTAAGAAAATTGGGTACCTACACTAACAATTTGGTAGTCAGTCAAATGGATAAAATATGAATCAAGATAAAGGAAAGAAAAGATTCATTTCATTCATCTTGAAAATCCCATTGCTCCATTGTACATTTCATGGAGGCCCATGGCATCCTTTTCTAGCTCAAGGAGTGGAGAGTTCTTGCAAATCCTATTCATGTAGGATAAACTTTTCTCCGTTTTCTTCTTTTTTCTATCATAAATTAAGATTTTTAAAGGTTTTCTACCTATTTTTCTTGACTTTTTTAGCCTTCTTTGAATACATAAAATTTCTAACATCTACTTGGCTTCAAATATGAAAGTAAAACAAAGACAAAGTTTGGGAATTACCTAAAAATCTTGACAACCCTTCTTCAATGATAAAACTTTGGCTTTGGATTAATACTCCTTGGATTATAAGAAATGTGTAGCACTCTTTAGAACTTTTTGTTTCTTGATTAAGTCCCTGGAGACTTTCTAGAACTTAAGACTTGATGTAAAGTTGAATTTTCTATCCATTGACTTTAGTTTTTGTGCCTTTAATTCTTGATTCATGGATTGAAAATTGGAGACATTCTTAAGGATTTATTTTTTACTTCTTGATCTTAAAGATCCTTCTTTGCTTTTAGTGATTTAATTGAGTCTTCTTGTGTGGCATTTACATCCTTAGCTTGATGTTCTTCATTGTGATTTTTCCTTTGTTTGTGATAATTTTTGCAAGAAATATTGTAAGAAATTGGTGGATATCTTTGAGACATATGGGGCCTCTTAGGCCTTAGCCATATTTTAACCCATTCTATGCATCTTTTTGACTAACTTGGGCTACTATAAGCCATTACAACTTTCCATTTAGGCTTGAGAAATTAAGGATGACATGACATACAAGTTTAGAGCCATTTTCAAACACTATCTTATGATTGTGGGATTTTCAAGACACACATACCTCCTAGGGTACAACATCCTTGTGTTACCATTTTTGAGTTCTTCTTTTGGATTTTAATTACATGTATTTTTAGGACATAATTAGCCTCATAGGGCTTTCCTCCTTACATTTTATTTCTTTGGCTTCAACTTACATGCCACTTGGACTACAAACATTATGAGAAATTGAGAGAAATTTCCTCTTTTAATACCTATGAAGGACTAGTATGAGCATTTTGGACCATCCCTTGTCATTTTTCTTCATAGCTTACAACAATTAATCATAGCCAATGACTTTGAACTCCATAAAAAAATTCAATTACAAATATAATGGAAATGTGAGAAATAAGAAATAACCTTGTTCTTTAAGGTAATAAGTCCCAAAAATTTGATTACAATACCTCATAAAAGTTTTCATAATAGATAGGTTTATTACACTAATATGTTCCATCATCAAATTTATTTGCCTCATAAATTATGCCTCAAACTTTAAATTCATAATGCCACCTCAATAAAATATTAAAAAAACCATCAAGCTCTAATACCACTTGTTAGAGATTAGTAGTGAAAGACAACAAAATTGCAAAGCAAAATTCCTAAGATCTAACCCCGATGGCAAGAAAGTACTTAAAAATATAATGATATCATTGGACATCTCTTGGGTTGATTAGAATCAAGATCCTACTTATTAATCTTTATCGTTGTGGTGAGATGGCTATAAGGACCTCTCTAGATGTTTTTGCAAAAATATCAATTGGCATTAAGAGATTGATATTTGGTGAGATAGAAAATAACTATATCAATTTTTATTATTGGAGAAGCATCTAATGATATGTCTAGGATTTAAATTTTTCAAGACTTGGGAATATCAATTCTTACCACTAGAATCTATATGAATTGATATCTTAAATAATGATATAGATTGGTATCATTGGAATCTATGAAAATTGATATGATATCAATTGTTATCGATTGAATCTATGCCTAGAAATATAACCTAAAAATAAAAAATTAAATGCCAAAACAAGCCCTATTTAAAGGAAAATAACATCAAATCTTTTCCAAACTTTAGCTACAATGTCATGATACATAAAAGAATAACATAAAGCTCTAAAAACATATATGTAATTGGTTTTGACATACCACACAAATGAATTTCATGACTTCTACATTCAAATTAAGCAAACATGGCTTCATAAGAATGGGTGAGCAACATAACATTGAATTAGAAATTGCATAGACATGAAAACATTAATAAAATGCCTAAATATATTTTACAAATATTGGAATAAATAAAGGCTTAAACATTCTTAGGATTGAAGGCCAAATTAAACATTAATGCGTCAAATACAAAGGGCTTACACATGATCTCAAATGTCATTCATTCTAAAACAAAAATTCTAACATTAATTACCTCATAATGCCCAAACAAATTCCTCCAAAAATTCCTATCTTCTTGGCTTAAAAAAAGCATAAACAAAACTCATGAATTAAGGGCTCTTAAGCCTACATGCATTTTATCAAATACTTTCATCAAAATCAACAATGATAATAATTGATACAAGGACATGAAATATAATAGCATGAAGTAAAGTTAAATTTAGCATCTCTTAGGATGAAGGATAGGGCCTCCTTCATCTTTAATGTTTGTGAGAAAATTTGTGAGAAAGGGTTTATGAGAACAATCATGAGAATGTAGTAAATTTGAGAAATGGTGCCTACAAAATTCATTATCAAAGAGCTTAACTATGAGATAGTTGACTGCAAGAATGTGAGAAAACTAGGCACCTACACTAACAAATTGGCAACCACTCAACTAGATAAAAGATGAAGTAAGAGAGAAGAATGAAAATTTTTACTTCATCTTTAAAATCTTATTGCTCCCTTATACATTTCATTTCATTGAGGCATATGGTGTAACACCCTCATTACTAGCCTTAGATTGAAGGGCATTACGTTGGATATTAACCCATAACAAAAGATTGATTATGGTAGAGTAAGAAAATCAAATTTATCTAATGTAGTGAAGGAAAGAAAAAATGAGATTTACAACAAAGCCACGACCAAAGAAAATGGGAGAGATTAAATTATGAAAAAATAGATAAGGATGAATTACTTGCTATAATGATAAAAATAAAATAAAAGTATATTTACATACATGTGCAATTTAAACTTTTAATGTATATTGATATAAAATCTCATATGCATTGATCAATGTAAAATTCCATAATTTACTAGATAAATACATCTCACAGTAGAATTATTACAATGATAAAATATGAAAAAATATGTTCATCTCACAAAATATTCCATAATCCATACAAAGGTCTTCTATGAATAATATGGTTCATATGCTAAATATAACTTCATCATGCAATCTAGAATTCAATAATGGTACCAAATGCTCTTCATGCTCTTTCTAGCAATGAAAAATTGTATATAAAAATAAGAATATTAGCTTCCACTAAGTGAAAAGCCTTAGCACCCTCCTCCAACTGAATCGAGGACATGTGTCATGGTGGCTAGGTAGGGCATGGAGGCCTGCAAACAAATTAGCACAAAAAATCCAAGAATATGATATTTCAAGCATCCAAGATCATTTATCAAATAGAGAGTCAAATATTGAAAAAATCATTGAAAAGATCCAATACAGATCATCTATCCACTCCACCCAATCAACTTATAAATAAAAAGGCTAACACATACGTCTTAGTGTCAAATGGAGCTGTCCTATGTACTTTTCCAAAACTACAAACCAAAATGCATCCAAACCAAATATCAAATTAGCATGTGCATGGATTTATATTAGTCTCAATGAACCTAAGGCATCATCCAAGACATCACCTCCAAGGTTCCCAAACCTACCAATGATAGACACATCTTTCAAGACATCTCCTCTAACATTTTTGAGGCATCAAAACCAAAATGATCAATGAGCTAAGGATCATCCCCTCCTATAAGATGGGGCCCACAGAAAGAGCCACACTAGTGCACTCTATTGTAGGGGTCAATTATCAAATCATATTTAGGGATTCTAGCTCTAATTTTCCACAAAGTCAATGCTAGCTACATCATCCAAACACACAACAAACATCCAATCATGATATCATATGGACATCCAATACTCATTCAAGCATGGCAAACCAAAGATTTACAATGGAGGGACACAATACATGTTATGAAATTAGTATGCAGTGAAAATATCCAAAAAACAAAACATGATCAAAGGACTATACCAAGCCTAACGATTTACTTGTCCCAAAATGGTCAAAGTACAACCAATCAACCTCAAGCCAAATCCAATCAACAAATCACATTAGATAAAAGTGAAGGGAAATCCAATATCCATAAATACCAAGGTAAAAAAAATATATCAATAACCATAATCTAAAAAAGAATCACATAGACTTAACCTACCTCACTAAGAATCTAAATTCCCTAAGGTATTGCTTGACCTAGATTATAAACAAACAAAGCATCTATTGATGAAAATAAAATAACTTTCACATATTTATGAATTTCTTAGATATTCATAATTCATTTGAAATATAACATCTATATATACTGATAAAATTTTAGAACAATTATAAATTTACATTAAGAGATATCAATATGTAAATCTATGTAATCTTAAATAATCAAAAACAAAGACAAAAACAAACAACTAAGAGTAAATCAATGACAACTCTATCATAACAAGTTGTTTTTGAATAATTATTCATCTATTAGAAAGATAGCATCTATGACAAAGCCTCATAGAAATTTTAAGAGAAAAATCATTATAGAAAAGGATATCAATATAGATACATCTATATATCAGAATCTGGCATGATTTTAGATAGTGAGTAATAATCTAATTCTAACTCACAACCTATACATCATTTTTCAATGATTATAATTGGATCTAGAATTAATTGCTAATATCATATTCATATAAAAATTTTATAGGAATGTCTATAATAAAACTAGAGATACATCATCATAATTAGACCTCATCAAAATTGCTATGTTTCTAGACATTGTCCAAAGAAGCACCTATAAATTTCAATCTACTCACCTTTTTGAGGAGATTTATTTTTCAAAGTTGTAGGTAATTTCAGAGGAATCCAAAAAATATTAGTTTAAATCATATTCAAACTATCCTAAGAGATATTAGACTTTTACTAAGCATTCTCTCACAGATGTGATCAACACCCAAACTATCAAAAACTAAAGTTAACAGAAATAAATTACGGTAGATATAAATGATAGATCACACACTTAATTCTATAGATCTTATACATGTAAAGAAATATATAATGTTCCCAATCAATATCTAATCAAATTATTCAATATTTATCAACTTTCAAGAATAATGATAATATCCAACCCTATTGGATGTGCATAAATGAATGAACTAAAATACACAATAAAAGGAGACCAAGATTACTTACTCAAAAGTATTATCTATGACTCTTGAATGTATCCTCAAACTTGTTCTTGAACCAACAAGCTCCCTGCATGCTTTCAACCCATCAACACCTCCAAGACTAAGAGCTAGAATGCCAAAAATGCATAGGTTGAAGAACTATATGATACTTATTGGCTTCTTTCTAAATCCATCTACCTCTCTCAACTACTCATAAGATCCATGTGACTTATATACCCTCTTATAACTACCTTCAATAGTACGTTGGTTGAAACAAATAAAATTTCATCAAAATGCTTAATCACAATTATGTAGAAATCTAGTCCTAGTTTTTCTTAAAAAGAAAGATCTGCAAGAAAATTAGAAATAGAGCAAGATTTAATGGATTTTAAAAGAGTAGAAAAAAGAAAGTAGATTTGTGTGAAATCTCAAACATTTAAGTGAGATAAATTGAACATAAGGAAACACTTCGAAAAAAAGCTATTCTAATTCAACCCAAAGTGTTAAAAATTGTCTAAACTCTAATCTCAACATGCAATATTGTAAAATACACTTCTATTAAACTACCAAAAAGCTTTGTAAAAGACAAAATACAAGATATTATATGGCTAGTTAATAGTTGTAAAGAATTGTAATAATGGAGCTATTAGAAAACATATTACAATTTCAAGATTGAATATGAAGGAAAAACTTTAAAATTGAAGGTATTTTAAGTTACCTCAAAATATCAAAGATTTTCTAGATTCTTTATACTCAACACGCAATTTCATAAAGACATTACTATTAAATTTCTCAAGAT
>MNCI01036314.1:54003-100532 GCA_015680685.1 Gnetum montanum | reverse complement strand
GTTTCCATTATTATATTCAATTATGCTTTATTTATATTTGAAACAGTATCTTTCCTTCAAATGGAACAAGTGGAATTCTACAAGTTTGACAAGTGGGGAAGGTGACTCATCCACCACTTGGTGAGGATTGTGACAAATGTTCTAAATGCCTAAAAAGAAGGAAACTTGGTTGGAGACACTTGGATGGGAGTTCAAATTTTTAGCACCTATAAAACGAGGGTTAGATTACTTGAGATTTCATCATCTTTCATTTCAAGTTTGGTAGTGAAGGTTAGAAAGAGCTAATGGAGTTTAAGAGAGCATTGAGAAGGCTTTTTATTCCATATGTGATGGGATGTTGCCCTGAGCATATATTGAAGGCTTATCTAAAGGCTAGATCTTGCGGAGCTCCAAAGGAATTTCCTTTTATGGCTTAGCTATCCGATGAATTTTCTTTTCTCACTAGAGGTTTGGATATAGAGTCCAATGTTTGGGGGCGATATCAAGATTGCTCCAAAGAAGAAGAAAAAGAAGAAGAGCTACCAACTTATGGAGAGTCATCATGGGGATGGGGAGAACCTCTTGTCTCCCGAGAGGAAAATGAAGGATTCAATGGAGAAGGACAAAAGAGCTCTTTTCAAAAAGAAAATGAAGAAAATGTTGAAGAGAAAGCTCCAGTAGATCAAGGTGAGAGCTCCACCAAGCTAGAGAGCGACAAGACTGCCTTCATCACATCAGAAATCTCCTATGAAAAGGTGAAGGAGATGAGAATTCCCACTAGGGTAACCCTCACAATTCAGTTTGCAGCCCAAGAATAGTCTATGAAGGATTTAATAATGTACAGTTTGTTATGTATAGTTTGATTTTCTCCTAGGAAAGAGGTTTTTATCCCATCTCATCTTATGTTAAATGGGAATTTTCCTCAAAAAATATTTTTATTTAGTTGTACAAATCCAATAAAATTTTAGTATGTTCTAGTTTAAAATGAGGTTATTTAAACTCTTTTTGGGGGCAGAGATGTTGGCACATTTTCAGCCATTACATGGAGCAGGAGTTTCAGTTTACTTAAAGAGAATAAAAATAAAATATGTGTTAAAATTCGGATGAGTTTTACGGTGGTAAAACACATATTTTATTTTTAACCTTACATTGTGCAAAGAATGTAATATTTCAGCATATTACATTCAACCAAACTCAGACTGGGTCAGTAGCGGTGGCGGACACGAGATATGCCTGGCCTGGCCATACAAATGTATCAAGGATGAACATTATTCAAGAATGGTGTTGGTCCTGCTTTCACAAAAGCCAATGAACAAAGAAAATAGATTCTGTGGTAAGAAGAAACAATATAGCATACTGAACTGAATGCTTTCAGAGACATGGGAACATCTTGTGCTCTCAAACATAAAAAAACGCGGTATCAACACAACAACAAAAAAAAAGTGATGCTTGCTGCTAAAATTTTGCCAAGAAAATGCCAGAAATAACTTCATATTCCTCTTCGAAATTTTGTCAAATACTTGCCGCACAGGGTTTCTTTTTCTGTTTTCATAGTGAGCCTAATTTCTTGGCCAGAGGCTACAGTAAAATGAATGAAACAGGGCTAAAACGCAGGCGGTTACGATGCCTACACCTATGCCTACGATTCTGGATGGTTACCAGCAAAAACAAAAAAATAAAAATACAAATACACCAGACTTGAACGTTGCCCACGTATAGGAGCAGGACACCATCACCAAGGGTTTACAATCTCAAGCCATTTCACTGCCAATATGGGTAAAATAGTAACTGCTGCCGAGTTGTGCATAGAAGCTGTTCCAACTGCAATCGTGTTTGAGGGGGTTCAATGGATGACACACAGCCATGGTGGATGCGGAAGATGTGGAGATGGTGGCAGTAGAGCAGCAGCAGGGCTTCAGCGACATCAGCAACGAACCAACGGTGGTGGCAATCGTGACCTCGGGCCAATCCAAGGCAGAGCAGTGGCAGCAAAACAGTGGATGGAGCAAGTTCGGTGGAGTGGAACAACACAAATCGCGGGAATAGGCTACGTACAGGAGAAGCCATCGGGCAACGCGGTTAACTGCGTTGGAAAATTATTTACTTTTGAAACGTATTTTCCATTCCATAAAATTAATTTTATATCCGATTATATTTCTTGTAAAAATGAAACGATTACATTTCTAAAGCCTCAAAGATAAACATTGGATATAAATGCTGTATACCTACCTATTAAAGCTATTTTCAAAGACACAATTCTTGGGATATTTACCCAATATCATATATGAAGTAAACACTTGTCAGTTGCAGATTTTTTTTATCATAACTATCCAAAATTTTTGTAACTTACCTAACTACCTTTGAACCCTATAAAAAGGCTTCAAGGGTCAAGGGGATATGAGGAGGAACATTGGGACAATTGGGGTCTCACACATTACACTTGGGATTTTGGAAGATTTGTAAAGAAGATGTCTTGCTAAAGAAAGGATTTCAGCCTCTTTGTCATGGTCCTGTGAGTTATGCATTTCAATTTTTGTTTTGTTTCAATTGCTTAGATAGTGGTTTAGATAGTATCATCCTTGGCAAGTAATTTTGGGATTTTTAGATTGCTCTTACTGTTCTTGTTGCCCGATAGAAATTTTTGTTAAAATTTTGCCATAGAAGCGCTTGTGTTTAAAAGCCTTAAGAGCATTTTAGTAGTAAATTTCATTATTGTGCAACGTGTGGGAACTGCTATTGGGATTGTTGTAAGAGAGCCTCTGTTTGTAGTCACACTGTTGAACAATTCAGTAGTCAAAAGGGTTCAGAGAATCTTTGGTATTTTGATGGGACCAGAATAGCTTCTTTTTATCTTTAAAGTGAATTTCCATGGTATTTCAATCAGAAATTGTCAAGTCTTTCAAAGGTTATGTTTAAATGCAATCATTGACATCTATTATCTAGTCAAATGGAGTCTCGTATGTGGTAGTTTACGCTGCAATTTTTGGTAACATAGTAGGATTGTGTTGAAGAAATTGCTTGTTTGAGCCTTGGAAGTTAGAACAATTCGTAGATATTGAATTTGGGATAGCTTTATTGCAAAGTGTTTACTCGTGTCATTTAACCTTGTTTAAATATTTGAGGTCTACACAAATCTGCTTTCTTTTCTTTTCTGTCTATTTCCATTGAATCTTGCTCTATTTCTAGTTTTCTTGTGGAACTATCTCTTTCTCTGGGGACAATTAGGAGTAGATTTGCGGGGTTGTGCTCAAATGTTTTTGCAAAATTTTAATAGTTACAAGTAGGTATTATAAGGACCGCGTAGACTAGGCAGTTGAACAAAATAGGAAATTTTCAACAACTCACAGTACTTGGCAAAGTTGGCTGGATCTCTTTAAATTAAGTCATTTGTAGTTTACACAACGCAATCGTTACATTTCTTACAACTGCACGCCGCAATAGCACACACACATACTCACATTAACTACTGAGTTTATTTGGAGGTATCTGGGCCTTGGTGTTGCCAGAGACCAGCAGGCACCTAAATCCTATTCGAGGATACTCGTTGGTAGTCGCGTCCCAAACGGTCGCCAACAGAAAGATGCCACATTTCTTGAGATCTATTGTGAGCAACTAATTTTCCCTCCTCCTGTATGAATAGACATTTCTCCCCTTGTGAAATACAAAGAAACCATGGGCTGAATGGCATCATCAATGACACGAAAGAGATTTGCGTCATCACAACTTCCCCAATTGACCATCTCAGCGATGGCCCTGAGATGGCTCATCAACGGTCTGTAGTTTTGCGGTAGCGGTGGCTAATCCTAGCTTGTGCTAGGCCCTGCTTCCTATTGTTGGCTTGGTCCTATAATTGGAGGTTGGCTAGGTCCTACAAGTTGAGTTGCAATTGGTCCAATAATTTGTTGTTGTTCTTCTTCTGGTCCCAGCATCTCACCAGTGATTTTTCTTGCGGTTGGTGGCTTTAACAGTTCTGCATATGAAGCATTTTGGGCTTTTCAGGGGACATCATTAGTGTACCCCCTAATACTAGCCCATTGGAAAAGCTTTCTAATAAGACAGGGAAAAGGCAATGCCATCTTCCCTATCTTCTGTTCCTCAAACCACCTCAGGATCTCCGTTAAGTATAGATGGGGTAGGTTAGCATTAACCTTCTCCATCAGCACTGCACATCCTTGAGCTGCATACGTTGATATTCTTTTTAAGCCCTTCGTGGGGAAGAGGTGATAAGTTCCAATTTTGAAGTAGATCCTCTCTTCCGTTGTCAACTCACTAAATGTCTTATCTCTGTCATAAGCCCTTTCCAACCAATCTCGTTGCACATCGAGGTCTGAACGGGTGGATAACTGAGCAACCTTGGGCTCTATATTCGAAAGGTTTAACACTTACGAAATGGCCTGTGCGGAGAAATCGACTATTACACCATAATTGTTGATAGTGGTGCCTTGCTCTCTATTGTGCCAAAATTGGTACGTCTCCCCTAGGTACCAAGCACTACTTTCAAAGAGGGTAGGCCATAAGGGAGACCCTTTGAGATGATCCCTAATAGCCTTAGGAGTGAACTATGCAAAAGATTCAAATTTTAATTCCAAAATCACTGCGGCGAATGTGGACTTTTCATGGATGGCCTGAACACAATCTTGGGGCAATGTGAGATGTTTTCCCTGTTTAGGCACTACAACAACTCCTCCTTCTGCCTACTCGAACTGTATGGTAGGAGGGTCCTCTTGATGAATACTGAACAATTGTTCCTCGTGTTCTACATGTTGTCCAGCAAGGACTTATCTTCCACCTTGAGTAGGACCTTCATGTTGTCCACGTTTCAAGGCTATCTATAATCACACGGGGCCAAGCGTTAGTAAGGTTTTTTTTGAACTTAAGTTATACCTTATTGCTTACCTTAATTAATTAATTTTTTATCTCCATGTGATATTGCCCAAAATATTGTAATAATGAGTCCATTTTACTTAGGTGGTTTCCAATTTTAATTTCTTAGTGTACCTAAAGGATTAAATGATTTTTTGACACATTTTATTCTTAATTTAAAACTAATTACCCTTAATAATGGTGATGAAAAATTCCAAAAAAATTAGGCACTATTCATTAAGTGCCCCTCCCCCACGACTAAGCTGAACACTCTGGGTTCAAGCAGGTTCTAATGGAATTAAAATCAGACTACTAGCGAGCAAGATAGAGGTTGAAAAGCAAAGGTGTCACACTCGCAAGTCGTAGAGAAAAATTGGAAAAACTCCCTGGCGTAATGTGTGCAAAATGAAGCTAAGAGTTGTAGGGGGGTCACCTATTTATAGGTTTGGTGGGACGCGATATTGTGTACAATACATCACATATGCGATATCACGTCGACCACGATATCGTGTATGCGATACGTGGCCCTAGTGACATT
Source organism: Gnetum montanum (assembly GCA_015680685.1). Taxonomy (NCBI): domain Eukaryota; kingdom Viridiplantae; phylum Streptophyta; class Gnetopsida; order Gnetales; family Gnetaceae; genus Gnetum; species Gnetum montanum. The sequence goes on along the minus strand of MNCI01036314.1, from coordinate 95,152 downwards.
GGGCACCACAATAAAATACCGAATTTTTTAAAGATTTTCCTGAAATCAACGTTGTAACTTAGGACATTGGGCTATTGTTCTAAGGTAATTATATGGTTTTGAAGGCACGAATAATGATCTGTGGGTTTTACCAATGAGGACCTTGGGTGGTAAGTGAGAGAAAAAGGGTCATGTAATGGTACATAGGAATGTTATTATTCAAAGGGATAATAATAAGGAAAGAAAATCGTTGAAAATTATGCTTAGGGTAAGAAATGGTGGGTGTGATTTGTGTCATAAGTGAGAATTACAAAAGATTACACAAGTGGGTCCTCCCCAAAGTAGGTTCCAACCTATAATGCCTTTTGTGTAACCACACTTAGAAGTTTCTATGGGCACTAGAAGGGTTAAATGTAATCCACACTACATCCACAAAACACACACATGTAAATATCATCAGATGAGGTGAGAATTCTATGTTACACACGAAATGAGCTACAATTACATGAATAGTGAGATGGGATGAAGTATAGAAGGGATCGTAGACATTGGGACATGAGGTAACTGACCCAGGGCACAGTGATTCCTGCGTGTAAAGCATGATTAACATGTCATTAACTTGTCATTCCAAGATTAGGACCAAGTCCATTCCTCTAATCAATTACATCGCATTGTTTCATCCCATGATGAGCAACCATGAGAGTACCATCACAACAAGGCGTATGATCACTTGGCATTTTGTTCAAGGGAGGAGTGATTTTTGTTTTGTGGCACTTCCTTCTTTTTTTTTTCTTTTTTTCTTTTTACTAAGTCCAAAGAAGCCGCCAACCTTTAGGCATGTATGCATGTCTTTCTAGTGGGACCCCCTAGAACAGCATTGGATTTTTGAGTGCTCTTTTGATTACTCTTACTCCCATTTTTCGTTAGATCTACAAGGATCTTAGTATAACCATGTTGCATGATAGCTCCCACAAACGTCACCAAAGAGAATCTGCAAGTCCTCTTGATGTCACACCCTAATCATTCCCTCTTGGTCCATCCTTCTTCATTCTCGGTACAATGAACAAAAAATTAATTTTAAGTTTTAAAAATGTTAAGAATATCACTGTACCCTTGAACAGAACCTCTTATTTGTAGAGTGGATGAGTGGGTGTAATGGGCTCACTGTCCAAATAATTGATCGTTCGAGACTCGATAACATAAAACACACCTCAACCAATGATCCACATGAGTTTGTTATTCATAGACGAGATTACTTATAAAAAACGTAATAGGAAAAAAATACCAAAAAGATAAAAAGATAAAACAAGAAGTTGAAAAATGAAAAACTAAAAAACAAAAACTTGAAAAATTAAAGAAAAAGAAAAATATTTATTAATCCTGCTTGTTATTAAAATGGGGGATAACCCCCATAACTAATCGGTTGAGGATGGCAAGGATTAATAAATGGAAGATGAGGATCCTTGCATGTTGGAAGTATTGAGGCCTAGTCATACATACCTCATTGGGGTCCACACACTTGATTATAGTAAGCATAGTGGGGCAATTTATATGATGTAGTTCCCAAATAACGAGTTGACCCACTATGATATTTGGAACCGTTAGATGGTATGCAAGGATTGAGTTATCACTCTCAATTCCTATGTTCATTGGGCCATATTGTTGTTAGAGTGTGAGTTGGTGGCCCTGATGGAGTTACATGAGGCACTGGGTTCGAAGATAAGGGTGCACCACAAGGTTGGACTTGTGTGGAAGTGGATGATGCAGTGGCCTCAGGATTGTGTTATCACTTTCTAGGGTCATTTCTAAAGAAGGGATGCCTTCGATGTTGCTGAGGTCTTTCAATGCTATTGGCAATATTATCACAAGTAACATTCAGTGGTTGTTGCTATGGTGCAGACACCTTAGGAACAGTTGGTGGCAATGTAGAAGGAGGTAAAAAATGAGAATGTTAAAAATTAGGAAGAGCAGTGTAAGGTACACAAGGTGGTGGTTGTGTTGAACGCATGGGCTGATAGTATTGAGGAGAATGATAATGCGGTGAGATAGAGTATGTTGACCCAGTTGGGGAAATAGGATGTTGAACAAGATAAGCATTTGGGTTCAGATGATATGAAGGATGTTTCTAGTTTCGGGGTGGTCTCCCCCACAACTGGGATTGTTTCCACTATGATTGAACACAGTATCTTTGTATAAACTTTGGATGTAACATGTTTCCCCAATGTTCATATAAATGTGACAAGATTGGGCATTGGCCCTTGGGATGATTGTACAGGCATATGTTGCATTCATATGTATGATTGGAAGTTGAGTTCTTATTTTTCTTATCCCTTCTTTCTGATTGTCTACTAATACTTTGTCCTGCTTCTTGGGTTTTCAAAACTCTATCTCCAATGATATCAATAAATTCTCCACACTTTTTATGCATCCATTCCAACATCTTATTGATCTTTTCCTTGACTTCTTCTAATGATTGTTGTATTGGCAAAGATGGTTCTTTCTCCTTGTGATAGGTTGATTTCTCCTTTTTATGATCATGGACCTTTGTTAAATTGAGACTTTGGTCTTGTTGATGTTTTTCAACACTCTTCCATCTAGTCATTTCTCCTTCTTCTTTTGCTATCCACTTAATAAGCTCTTGGACTTGATGGGTTCATAGTTCATATAGTTGACCTCGGGCATACATCCCTAAGGTTTCTCTTGTTGCATCACGAAGCCCATCAATGATATGGTTCATTAGCCTTTCCTCAGAGAACCCATGGCGTGGATAGTTGTTTAACAATGTCTAATATCTTTCTAAGGCCATGTCCAAGGGTTCATGTTATGCTTGTTTCCACTCTTGGATTTGTTTCCTCAAGGCTGACACTCTTGTGTATGTTTGATATCTTTTGTTAAAAAGTTCTACCATTGTTGGCCAACGTTGTATTGAATTTGGTTTTAACGATCTATACCATACTTTTTCTTGGCCAACGAGTGTCATAGGGAAGAGCTTGAGTTTTTGCCAACCGTTATCAATGTTGTTCCATGTATAGGCATCATAGAAGGCTTGTAAATGTTGATGCGGATCTAAGTCATAGCCTCCTGAGAAATTACGAAAGTTGTTTAAATCGAGCCTAGGTAGACAACTCTCTTTATGATGCCTACAGGAGATTCGAATAACCTCCTGTATTTGCGTTAGGCTTGTAGTGGCCAGTGGGGGTTCATCATCATCTTGTAAGTTATGCTTTCATGCATTGGGATGACATTACTTTCATTTATGTTTATAAGAAACACCCACCTCGGGTTGTGTACTTCAATATGCATTTTCATATAGTTCATTGGTTCTCCAATGAACTTCCTCACTAGGTGTGGCATTATTATAATCTTGTAAGAGAGGTATGGTAGTGAGATTTTGTGTGCATTTTCGTGTGACTTTTTATAATTATTTTTTCTAAAATATATATCGTTAAGTCCTAAACAGTGACCTTGTATGATATAACTAATCTAGATAACTAGCACCGTCCCTAGCAACAGTGCTAATGATGAGTGGCGAGGTACCCCTACACTCAACCATACGAATACGAGCATTACATGTGCAATCCGGTCGAACTTCACAGACGGACTAGTTGTGGCATATAGATAGTTAGCCTTAGGTCACAGTTCGTTGTCTTCCTACCTGGACTAGTATTAGCTTTGTCATGTATGGTATAGTCCAAAGTGAGGTGTATGATGGGTTTCTAATCTAATGCTACTCCTGAAGGCAATGGAAAGTAATATTCACTAATCTAGGAGAGAGAGGGTGAGAGAATCTAAACTAGCCTAAGTGCGATGAGCATCCATTCCTTGATATTCNTGAGAGAATCTAAACTAGCCTAAGTGCGATGAGAATCCATTCCTTGATATTTCGTACACAACTTGGACTTCATGCACAACTACCACTGGGATTACCAAGCGTAGATCCTAGGTACACTATTGGGTTACCAAGTAGTCACACTTAAATGCTCGTAATCAAGTTGTACTCATTCCATGTTTTAACATGAGTTTAAGGGTGAGAGAGATTAACTAGGAAAGTAGTAAATAACAATTAATTAAATGATTAAGCTAAGAAAATGCTGCAATGATGAAGTAATCTCAATCTTTATTGCCGTTCATGTGCGTGTCCAAGTACATCACACTCGAATAAAGGATGCCATACAATTACATTCACCACACTGCGGGCATACACTGGGAGGAAAAGGGTTGAGAGAAAGAAATGAAACACTTAAACTAAGAATGAAAAGACTAACTTGCTAATTTCCTCATATCTAATATGATAACTGATCTGTCTAGCTCTTATTTATAAATGAGGAGACAAACCGCGATATCCCATTTGTGATATCACGGTTTCCCAAATGACGACTCATCAAGGTTGAAGGTTGAGAGAGATATTAATTAACTAGGAAAGCATTAAACAATCATTAATTATTAATTAGCTTAATCTGTATGCTGCAAGGTTTATCATAAAGTTCGTCTTTATTGCCATACACAAAATTGTGCTTAGGTACAAATTGCTCGAATAAAGATCCGTTCACTCTATGACTCCTACTGTGGCCACACAGAAATAATTCTAATTCTGGAATGACAAAACTACAAGAGTTTGGCTAAGGGTCTAAATCTAATTGTATTGAAACCAAGGATGTTGCCTCTTATTTATAGAAGATGAGGCAAGACGCAATATCGCTTATGTGATATCGCGTACGCGATATCGCAGTTCATCAAACAGAATTGACTATATGAATTCTTTTTTACCATTCGCATCTCTAAAGAGCTAGATCTTTGTTTATTTGTAATGTTTTTATATCATCTTCAAATTTTATTTTTATTTTTATTTTTTGGTCTTCCTTTCGTTGGCTTCCTAGTAACAATGTTGTAGGAACCTTTTTTATATAGGTTTTTTTTTTATCTAATCTTCTTTGCACATAACCAAAGCATCTAAGATACCATTCCTGTAGGTTATTTGAAATAGAGTGAATATTTTTCTAATATCTGTATTGTGCACTCTATATTTTTGGTAACATTCAACATCTATTTGAAAATTCACATTTCTACCATACTAATTTGTTGTTTGTGCCTCTTTTGTAGTATCCAACATTCAACATAACGTAAGATAGCATGCTTAATTGCTATCATATAAAATTTTCCCTTTAGTTTTACTGGGATTCTTTTATTATATAGAACACAAGTAGTCTATCAACATTTTGACCATCTTCCCTAAATACTATTTCTTATATTTTTATCAATTTCACCATTTGATTGAAGCATTTATCTTAGGTAATAGAAGTACTTGCAATAAAAAATATTTTTGACCTTATATTATCACTTCTACATTACTACCATTTTTATTATTGAAATTGCATTTAATATACTCTACCTTACCTTTATTATTTCATAAACCTTTTAATTTCAAAACCATATTAAGCATTCTACACACGAATAAAGCTTTAAGAAAAAATTTGAGGTGCACCTTATTCGTATCATCCAAGTCTACCCAATCATGATTTAATATTTGCTAACGTTATTACCACCAAAATGAACCAAAAATAACTATTTATAGCCCTGTAAACATGGAAAATATACTGTGAACTGTTCGTTACCTTTGAGCTTGCGGGGATAGCTCAGTTGGGAGAGCGTCAGACTGAAGATCTGAAGGTCGCGTGTTCGATCCACGCTCACCGCAAATACAAAATTTAACTGGCGAATTTGGAAAATTTTCCAAATACCATTTTTAAATATATGCATGTGCGGAAATCGTGCGAATTTGGAAAATTTTCCAAATACCATTTTTAAATATATGCATGTGCGGAAATCGTACATTTTACAGCTAGCAAGCGACTGCTTTGCACTGAAAACAAACCCCTGATACGGAAATCCCTTAGAATATCATACCTGGCTCGCCGGCCGATAAGATAAGGATTATTGTGCCTACCAGGATCATGTACAGGAATAAAGAATAGTAATAATCCTTAAAATTTTAAGTAACTTGCCAGGAATCTGAGTAAATAAATTATTCATGTTATTCATGTTATCCAAATGAATTTGTCAAGAAAAAAGAGTCTTACTTTATCTGAAGATACCTCTACTTGAGCATATCCCATAATTCATGGACCATTACAACTTTAGCATAACACTGGAAGACACATAACACTGGAAGACAAAATAGTCTTAATGTCCATTTTAATCCAGTCTTCATCAGACATTAGGTTTGATGATGGATTTGTCTTCCAAGGCCAGTTCACAATCTCTCTGACATTAAATATCCTACATCAAGATTTTTCAAGCTTCTAGGTTCTTACCTTCAATGAATCCGCCAATAGTTTGCAACTTCTCCGTAACACCGTTAATAATGCCTGATACGCCGTTGGTTACTGCATTACTTTAAAAAGAAAAAAACAAAGGGATATATGAATCGGAATGAATTGTTGATAAAACAGAATAGCCACTGGAGAATAGGGAAGAAAAAGAAACCGGAAATTTACTGGAACCAAAAACACAACAACGAACACCGAAGAAGAATGCACTGAATTTGCAATTGAGTAAAATAAAATAGAGTATAGATTTCTCTATTACAAAATATATTGCAGAACCTGCTACAGGGTCCTGTAGAATACAGGAACAAAACCAAGGTGCTAAAACTAAGAATGATATAAAGGAACACCAGAGAACATCAAAAGGAGCAGAAAAAAGGAAAACAGAGGACAAAACTGCTAGTGCTGCTGGATTACAAATGTCCAATGGCTGCCATTGACTTATACTACTGTTGTGAGACTGGTAGAAGTTTTTGCAAGTACTCACCGGGTTGTGGGTTCTTGAAGCCTGTTGAGTGATGAGACATGGCTCGTGAGTTAGGGTTGGACAGTATTCTATGAATACTTTAAACATAAAAAATTATCCATGGTAGCATTTTGAACCAGTCCTTCACATTGAAACCACTGTCATTTAATCAGTGATAGTTTTTCTCTTCACGAGGGCTTTATGATAGAGAAAAATAAGAAAATAGTACAAAGGGGATAAAAGAGAGGGTCAAAAAAGATGAAGAGGTCTCAAAGAAGGAGACACTAACAGCCAAAGGGGAAAAGCTCACCTCAAAAGAGGAGAAGCTACAAGAAATTAGGAAAAATGGGAGAGAAAAAGTTCAAGAGCTCAACTGCAGCATTAGCTGAACGATGTCTCCTTGAATAGACAAGGAGAGAATATTAGTAGGAGAATCATATTGAAAAATCACGTTACAACGAAATTTCCAGATAGCATGGAGAATAAGGGGACGAAGGCGACACCAGATATAAATCAAAGAGCCTTGAAGATGCGAAGTGTCACCAAAAAGAACCTCATCCAAGCTTGGTCGAAAACCTTGTAAAAACCTGCCACACCAAATCCAAGAGCTATGAGCAAGGGGACAAGAAAAAAAACAGTGAGTAAATGCATCTTCCCTGTGACAAATAGGACATCGCGGGTCAGGAACCCCCAGATGAGAGCGCCGAACACCCACAGGAAGACCTTGGTGAATCAGATACCACAGAAAATGTTGAATCTTTGAAGAAGTAGGAGTAGTCCAAATAGTCTGAATACGTTGCTTCCAAACCTGCACATTAAGATTAACTTGCCAAAGATGGTTGAATCTAGGCCAAATATTAGTAGTGGAATTAATAAGAGAGTAAACAATCTTAGAATGATAGGGAAAAACTTGATGACCAGAAATCCAAGAAAGATCTAAAAAACCACCAAGGGAGTCTTGAATAACAACACTTTTGTTCAAGCTATCCAAAATCGTACAAAAGGTAGACTTTTGAGCAGCATTAATACCGTAAATAAGGTGACATTCAGTCCAAGTAATCCAACGATTATGAATGTGAAGAGAGGAGAGGGAGGAGATGCCAAGCTTATCCCAAGTGCTACATAGACGAGGACGCTTAATGGCCCAAGGTTCATTGTGAATGGGAATCCACCAAGGAGAAAGCTTATCAAGTGTAGAGGAAGAAATAGTGATAGTGTTAAAGTTCCAAAACTGACTGATATAACACCATGCCTTCCAAATGTGTTTGATGACAACAGAACCAGAAATGGTAATACCAGTGGGAAAAAGAATCCAGTTAAGGAAATGAGTATTATTCCAATAATTACTACCTTTGGGCTTCCCAAGCTGTATGCGTTTAAGGAAAAGAAGCTTCCAAGGTTCAGAGCCAGATAAGCATTTGGCCATCCATTTGGCACATAACACAATGCCCTGTTTGTAGCAATTAATGAGGCCCAAACCGCCGTCCTCTTTATGAGAAGTACAGACGTTCCAAGCAACCCGACAAAATCCTTTCTTAGTATGGTTGCTGTTCCAAAGAAAGTGTTTGACTAGTTGATCAATGCGACGATAAGCAGAGATGCTAGGAGCCCAACAAGAAGAGTAATACACATGGGTAGCTTGGAGAATATGCTTGCAGACAATAAATTTACCAGCCATAGATAGCTTCTTTTCCTTCCACTTAATAAGCTTTTGTTCAAGTTTCTTCACAGTGACATCCCATAATGTTTTGGATGATCCGCCAAAAGAAAAGGGAATGCCAAGAAGCTTAAAAACTTGATCCTTTCCTAAAAATTGCCAAGACTTAGACAACGCCCAGGCTTGAACCTCTTTGTTGCAAAAGATAGAAGATTTGAACCAATTAATCTGAGAGCCAGAGAGTCTACAATATTGATCGATGTGATAAAAAAGATGATCAGCAATAAGAGCATCATTTTTTATCATAAAGAATGAGTCATCAGCAAAATGCATATTCAATAAGGAAGGAACATTATGATCAATGAAAATACCTTGAAGCAAATTTTGTTCCTTATCCTTATGAATAGCATGACACAAAAAGTCCGCAGCAAGAATGAAGAGGTAAGGAGTAAGAGGACAACCTTGCTTAACAAAGCACTCAAGCTTGAAGCAATTAGTTAAGCTAGCATTAGTAGCCACAAGGGCATTGGCGTCAGCAAAAAGAGTCTCCACCATTTTAATAAAATTAATGTGAAAACCATATTTATGAAGGCAAGCAATAACAAAAGCTTTCAAATCATAGCTTCCAAAAAATTCTAAAGATTTCAAATCATAGCTTGTATATTTGTTTGGAGCTTAATTAATTTTAGTTTTTTTTTCACATTTTCAATATCTTAAAATGTAATCAAATACCTATGGTTATTTCTAATAAACTTGGAAACCTTTAAATAAGATAAACACAATATAGAAATAAGAGTTTTAAGTGAACACCCTTGTAATAGTCCACTAACCTAGGGTTAGACTAACAAGCTATTATAGAGGAAATGAAACCAAACATAATAAAAATTTGAAGGATTTCGATAGAAATTCCCAAGCGAAGTAATAGACATCAACAAAGACAAACACAAAGGGGTACAAAATACATGAGAAGTAGTAAAAAAACTTGTAATAATATGAATTTAAACATTCAAAATATCTTGCATACAAAACCTTATTTAATCACTAATAATAGTTTGAAGCCCCTAATGCCCATGCCAAAACACAAAATATTCATATAAAACTATAACACTAGAATAATCTAATAAATGTTCAATATATAATTAAAGCATTAGACTACTAACAATATAAAATATTATCAAAGTATAAATTTAAAATATACATTACTAGCTTAAATAAAGAATAAGAAAAGTAGCCCACACCAAGTACAAGCACTTGCTAAATATTATAGCCTTATAAATTACATCACATAGCCAACTTAAATAAAATATTATATATTTAAATGCTAATGTAAGTCTAGCTTCCCCAACTACTCCTCAAACTAACACCTATAACACTTGAAAGATAAAATAATGGGAGAAGTTAGTCCATAAATTTAGTAGGGAAAATAAATTACAAGTACTCCCTTCATGGTTTTGAAACCAAGCATCAAGTAGCTAAACAACCGAGCACCAAGATTGCTGCATCCATATAGTTAGTGCCAAATAACCAAATAATCAAACATCAAATATTAATAAGCAATAACATCAAGTAAATAATATCAAATGGCTAAGGTATCCAAAAAAAATTCCATTTTGTGGAAGCTAGCATCCATTTTTAATTTCCAAAATGCTAAGGTTGAGATGTGTACCTTTTGTTCATCAACAAATTTCATTCAAATCCAAAACTAAAATAAATGTGCCTATACGACTTATTAATGATTTCTTGAATTCAGTACCAAGGTCAGCTAAAATAGCACCTTGATTTTTATTAGACACCAAAGTGAGGAGCCTGAAGTCTCTTATATTACCCCTCCATGTAATGTTCTTTAAAGGCTAATACAACATAGACTTCACTACTATAGACAACAAAGGATTATAGTACAACGTAAGATTCCTTTAAAACCAACCATCCAACTCCCTTTAAACTAGCTCCACCAAACCAAACAAATAAAGTTGACCTAATAACTAAATTACCAACCTACCCAATCCCAAATAAAAGATGTTATCAAATAAAAAAAATATAATAAATCAAATCTCAATGTGATGGGAAAACATATGAATTGTATACCAAAATATCTAAATGTTGAGAAGCCTTAGGGGAGGGGGTGTGGTGCAAAGTGGGGAGGCATGAAGTTGGGGAGGGTGTTCAAACCCCAAAACTATGTCTCCTATTTTGTCAAATAGTTTATGAGCCCAAAGTGTCATACAATGTCAAATCATTGATGAGCCTAAAATCTTATAAAATGGCTAAATATCATGTTCGAAAAGGTCCAAGATCCATTGTAATCATTTACAAGCTTAAAAGGTAATTAGTTACTACTCCCAACTTTTAGTCACTCTAGAAAGACCTCGAAGTTAAGTTTTTAGTCATTTTCTTAATTTTTGAAATTCGATAGAGGTGGGGTTGTGTTACAAAAGTTGTTTGTTTTTTCATGCTCTTTAAGAAAATGATACAAAAATTCATTGTAGCCTATGTTAAGACCTCACAACAAGGTCACAATTCATCAATAAAGGTATCTTAGGATCCATGCCATCATGTCGAGCAACTTTGCCTTCCACAGTAGCATCATTCAAAGTATTCATGGATATCATAACCCTGAATTATGGTACAAACCCCTAGATTTATACTTCAAAAATTTCACAAAGGAAAAGTAGAATCAAAATGGATCCTAACTAAGCAAGATTCAAGATATAAGATTCTAACAATGATAAAATTAATATTATAGTCTTAACTTGTAAAAACATACATTAACAAATTAGATTTGGTAGAGAAGTGCCCTAAAACATTTTATCGAACAATGTCCAAATAAAGTAAACTAAATCAAATAAAATTTACACATAACCAAATATCATAAAACCCTAAAAGAAGAGCATTATAATAAATTTTTCTCATTGATTAATAATGCTAATGATAAAAACTCTTGTGTGATTGAGATTTCCTAAGCATCTACTCTAAACCTTCATGCAACTGTAATCTCCTAAAATTAGCTCTAGACTCTTGATGGAGGCAAAGGTCAAAGATCAAATATGGGTAAGATTTGAAATAGAACATATAATAAAAAAAAATTACCTTGATTTGAGTGGTTGTTGATGAGTCATGAATTGATCATGTTGATGAGGCCTCATTGACTAGGCCTTGTTGACATAAGGTCTATTTTTTCCTAGAAATACATGCTAACCTATTGTTTTTAGCCATCAATTTTTCATAGTTGTAGCAAAGCTCTTATAGTTCTTCCATTTGGAAATTAGAATATTTTCCTGAGTGCCCAGGACAGAAGTCATTAAGTGTATGGATTTTTATTTGAGCATTGTTGTACCTAAGCATGGTAGTGTGTGTAGCAATAAAGACAAGCTTCTTGATAAACCTTGCAACATTCTAGATAGCTTAAATATTTTATTCATGCATTTAATGCTTTTGATCATTTATTCAATGTTCCTTAGTAATTAAAATAATTAAGTAATTAAGCAAGATAAGCTAAATAGCGATTAAGTAAACACATAAATATGACTACTTCAAGCATGTGCATGCAAGTTTGGTAATCCTAGCAACACTTAATGCTTGGTAACTTAGCAACATTATAGGTGTTCAAGATGTGTATGGTAAGTGGGACCAAATACTTATGTTAGGACTAGGTACACAATAGTTGGTCAATTAGATTAAAGTAGACATTAAATTACTTTATTCCTTATCCTATTTATTTCAAGTACCAAAACCATAAAATACAAAATGATAAAAATCGTGTACCTCAATTACACTTAAACCATACCCTTAAGCTTCACAAGTGTAGTTGGGAAGACAATGAACGTTCTTAACACCTAGTTCACTTCCTAGAGAACTCGTCCATTAGAAAACTATACAATCCACAAAATCCAACCAAATTGTCTGTGAACACTTTGTGACTCATATGGTTGGGCATAGGGGTACCTTCATATCTCACCAATGGCACCATTGCCAAGAACTTCTTTTTGTTTGAAACGTGCACTATCTAGGATTAGTAAACATCATTAACATCATTGGATGAACCCCAAGGTCAACATCACTCTTATATAATTATATATAAACACATGGATATTCTATTTGTTTTCAAAATGTCTTCTTCTCTCAAGCGTGACAATGTTAAACCATTGATCCCACAAGATTGCAAGGTGGTATATACTCATCTAGATCAGTATATGTCTAATTTTACCTTCATCCTACATTAGGATGAACAATTGCAATGGTGTGACATGAAAGTCAACATTGAAATGCCTGTAACTCGATCTATTCCTATGATGCTATTTCAAACTCTTAAGAAGTTAGGCATCCATGATCTTCAAAAGGAGTACATTGTTCATGATTACAACAACTAGGACTATTGTCTCACTAAAACACAACATAGGAGACATAGACACCAATAGAAGCAACATGAGTTTGTGAAGGGAAAATGGGTCACCAATCTCTTATTCCTACTGAATCAAAATGACAATGAGGACCCTCTCTTTGGGGGCTTGCAACATGAAAATTTTCCACCCCTTGTTAGTGGTGATGGGGGTGTGAAACTGAAACTACATTTCACTATCAACAAACCAGGTTTAGGTAAAGTTGGTAGTCAAGGCAGAGGCTTGGACAAACATCAAGATGATAAGAAACCTGACGAACGTGATCATGACCACCAAAGGGGAGTTGGCAAATACCATGGTGGTGGCTTTCCTCCTTCCCCTTTGCCTTCTTCATTTGCATCTTCCTCTTCCTCTTTTTCTAGTTTTGAAAAATGCTACAGAAGGAACAATCATGATGGAGATGAGTAGTAGGACAATACTACTAATCGCAATGCCTACAATAATCAAAGGGGTAATAGAGGACATCATCAGTGACAATGAATTAATGATGATGATGAGACTTTACTGGAAACTCAAAGCATGCTTAACATTTTAGAGGCAATCAAGATCTCAACGAAACATGTGAAAGATAGTTGGATCAAGTGTTTAGACATGAACAATATTCCAAGATTTGAGGGGGGATATAACTTTGATCTGCAAACCCATTTACAAGCCTTTCACAATGCCTACACCTTACAAAACATAGAGAATGACTACTAGAAATTGAAGTTATTCCCCAAGACACTCATCAAAGAGGTGGAGAGTTGGTATTAGTCCTTGGAGATGGAATCTATCCGCAGATGGAGTACCATGATAGAACTATTTAATGACAAATACCAGACATATTCCAAAGTGTCTAATCCAAGAAGGAAAATCCAAAGTTGGAAATAGGGAACACATGAACCCTTGGATGGCGCTATGGGCAGATATTATTCTCTCTTACATTGATGCCCTAGCCATGGTTATTCTCAAAGGGAATAACCTTTTCACAACATAGATGGGCTTTGAGTAGAAACTAGAACTCTTGGGGTTTACGCCAAAGGGAGACTATCTAAACTAAGAGCCCATTAGATACAAAGGTTGATAGAGTAGGTAGAAAAAGAAGAAGGTGATTTAAAAAAAGGGAAAAGTGTAAAAGAATATAATAGGGACCCTTCCATCAAGAAAAGGGAGATCTGATTCTATGACAAGGAGTCACCACTCGATGAGGTGGTAAACAGGAAAACCTTATCCATCCAAAAATCTGTTTTCAATATTTCAGCAAAAATTCCAAACTGCTATGAAAATTATTGAAGAATTCAAGGAGCAAAATAATGATGACAACCACAAGAGGTAGAAAGAAGCTAAACATGCCTACCAAAGGGATAAGGGAAAAGCTACTAGAGTAGAAGAAGTTATGGAGACAGATTATGATAATGATGCTAGGTATGACATTTTTCAGTATGACCATCCTAAAGGATGTTAGCCTATGGTGTCACACTTAGAAGATTTTAGGATGTACATGCTAAACCATTGACTAACACAAAGGCAAGCACCTAGATAGTTACCTTTTCCTAAAGGCAATCCAATGTAGTTCCACTAGAAACAACAAGCTTGCAATCCAATTGGAGCTTCACCACAACTGTATGAGTAATACCAGTAGTGACAACAACCACAATCATGGGGAATGTCACTACTTAGATAGCAGTACCCTTATAGGTGACTGGATCCATATGGGTACTATGTTCAACAACTTATTTCTCCATGAATCTCTATAAACCATGCCTCATTTCAACATTACTATTATCCTCTAGAGTACCATCAAACTCATTCACCATCTACTTGAGGGGAGCATCCACCACCATCTACATTTTTTTGTGCACATCTCGCCACCCTTTACCCAGTTACCTCCTGCTCCATCCATGCAAGGCAAAATTCCCCCATAGCTGCAACAACGAAACACTACAAGGGCTGTAAATTTACAACAACCCTTCCAACCCAGTGGTTCACATAATCAATCCAAGAAATGACTATTTTTCAAACCCTCACAACCTAATGTGACTAGTCACCCTATATCTCCAACATCCTCATCCTTAACATCAAATACATTTATGAGTTAATTCATGTTGTCTCAGATTGTATTAAGGCCTGTAACCTTCCCATGAAAATATTTGACCCAGGAAGTCCTCTTATTTACTTACAAATTGTTGGATAGGAGCCATGCAAAGCTCTTCTTGATTCTGGTTTTGGTGTCAATCTCATCTCCTATAACATGTACAAGGCCTAGAATCTACTACCTCTCAAGAAGAGTAATATCTATTTGTAATTGACAAACTAGTCAATCACTATCCCTTTGGGGTTAGTGGAGGACATTGTGACCATAGTTTGTGGGTGGTCCTATCCTACCGATCTTCTAGTGATCAAGGTATAAAACTACAAAGGTGACTTTCCCATCATTATGGAACATGCATGGTTAAGCACTATTGATGCACAAATGGGCATCAAGGACTCTCCTTGGAAATCTCCAAGAAAAATGAATTTGGATGGCTTGAGAATAAGCAAGTTCAATGCATCGTGTACAATGATAACGAGTGCAATTACATGCAAATAATTTGGTCCATTAAAAGTACATTTATCAAAGCATGCAATCAGTGTGCGCATGAAACTAATATCTAAAGGTGCCTGTATGTAGTAGCCACAAAATAGGATGGTTATAGTGGCTAAAACCAAATCCATATTGCACTAGAAAATCAAGCCAAAATAACATTCACAGGTCCTTGGAGAACTTTTTCATATTGCAATATGTCATTTGGTCTATGCAATGCCCCTACAACATTCCAATAGCTACTCCTTAGTATTTTTCAATAGCAGATTGGTAGTGGGGTAGAAGTCTTTATGGATGACTTCTCTACTTATGGGGCTACATTTGAGCAAGCCCTGGATCACTTTAAGCCAATACTAAAAAGATGTGTAAAAGAAAACCTTAGGCTCAACTGGCAGAAAAGCCATTTAATGGTCCAAGAAGGCATAGTAGTAGGGCACAGAATTACTCAAGTAGGGATTGAGGTAGACCTAAAAAATAAGGGTCATCCAAGGAATCACACGTCAACCAGAGACATTTAAAGATGTCCAATCATTCCTTGGACTGCTGGTTTATAGAGAATTTCTCTAAGATTGTAAAGCCATTAGTCAAGCTTACATAGAAATATGCTTCATTCATTTAGACTAAGGAGTGTGAACATGCATTCCAATAGCTAAAGGAAAAACTCATAGAAACTCTAATTCTACAGGCACTAGATTGTTCTAGACCATTTCATATCATGATTAATGCATCTGATTATGTCTTGGGAGCCATGCTTATGCAATTGAATGATAAGAAATGTCCATATTACATCCATTGTGCACATAGATCATAGTGCCATCTACTTCCTAATGAATAAGCCAACAGTGAGTCCCTATATCATACAATGGCTTGTGATCTTGCAAGAATTCAATTACATAATGGTAGATTAAAAAGGAACTAAGAATATGATCATTGACCATCTCTCTCAATTAAGATGGGATAACAAGAAGGAGGAGAGCCTACTCTTTGATCAATTTCCAGATGAACTCCTCTTTACAAGGGCAATAAATGACCAAGTGTCCACTAAATCAAAATGGTATGATGACATCCTTACTTATGTTCTCACTCAAGAGATGTTAGAACATCTAGACTTTAGAAAGAAACAAAAGTTTCTTCATTAAGCTAAGTACTTCATAGAAATCAATGAACACCTTTACAAGGTGTGCACTAATGGCCTCGTTCACTAGTATGTCCTTAATGTAGACCAATTGTGCATTCTCTAGGATGCTCATGAAGGCCCTTGTGAAGGCCACTATGGTGAGAGATGCATGTCCATAAAAACCCTAATGGCAGGATACTATTAGCCTACAATCTTTAGGGGTATCCACCAATTTGTTCGATCTTGTGAGCATTTTCAATGAGATGATGGAATGATTACTTGAATGGAGGATTTTCAATAGTGAATTCAACCATTAGAGCCCTTTGACATATGGGACATTAACTTCATGGGTCCCATCACACCCATGTACAATGAAGGGACATTTACTGCATCAAATGGGTAGAAGCAATAGCCATTATTGACTATATGTCATCCATTACTGCTCGATCTATATAACAAAATGTTGTAAATAGGTTTGGGATTCCACATGCATTGATTTCTGACAATGGAACTCATTTTACAGGTGCCACTTTTTTAAAACTCATGCAACACTTGGCGGTTGAACATAAATTAACAACACCCTATCACCCCCAAGCCAATGATCAAGTAAAGGTAACTAGCAAGAAGATTACAAAGATTTTAATAAGAACTATTAGGAAATATAGGAGAGACTAGATCACAAAACTCAATGATGTCCTCTGGGCCTACCACTCCATGTGGAAACTCTCCATAGGCTAATCTCCCTATGAGTTGGTGTATGGAAAACTTCCAATACTTCCAGTCCAATCCAAGCTCCGTACCCTTTCAATAGCTTGTGACTTGGACCTTAACCTCCAAAAACTCCATGTGGAATCTTTAACTTTAAATATCTAGCATTGGACACACATCTTAACTAGGTTATAAGCATCATTAATCATAGTAGGCCAATAATAACTAATTATTAGCCCTATCGATATCCTATATGTCCTTCATCATGAAGTTGTTTTCGAGCATCGTTAGCTTGCTCTTGGTTCAAACACTTTAGGTATATCCCTTGTAAATTCTTTCTAAATAATTCACCACTTATTATAGAAAATTTAGAAAATTTTGATATCAAGAGATTTTTTTTATGTCTAGGTAAATCTAAGGGACAATGATGAAAGGTTAAATAAAATTTGATATCTTAATACCATGGATCATACAACCGATTGGGAGAAAATTCGATATTGTTTTCCTCATTGATGGATAATAAATGAAGAGGAATTGATTCTTTGTCTATGGATGCATCACAATTTTTTGAGGTTGAAAGCTTTAGTTATTAATTTAGCAAGACAAGTCCCTCTAACTAACTTTGATACCTTCAATTGAATATCATATTCTTGGAGCCTCATAACCCATTTAGCACATTTCTCACTAGGATCTTGTAATTTGGCTAAAGGAATGATGGTTGGATCAAGGACAATGACAAAGATTCTCGAGTTTAACAAGTAGTAGTGGAATTTCTTCAAGGCTTTTATTATAGCATACAATTGCTTCTCTACAGGTGAGTATCTTAATTCTGCATCCTTTAAAGGTGCAGACATGAAAGCTATGGGTCTTTCACCTTGATCGTTTATGTCTTGGATCAATATAGCAATAGCTGTAACATTGCTAAAAAAGGCATATAAGTAGAAATCATTTTCATACCAAGGAGAAGCTAGGATAGGTGCATCTATTATAGCTTCTTTAATGGCAAGAAATGCATTCTTTCTGTCATCTATCCAATGCATATTACTATCTTTCTTAAGTATATCATTCAATGGTCTAACTAATTCATCATAGACAGGGATAAATCATCTAACAAAATTAATCTTACCAAAGAAAGCCCTTAGATCAATCTTGGATAAAAGGTAAGGTACTTATAAAATTTCTTTTACCTACTCAGGATCAATCGCACTCCCCTATTTGGTCACTATATGACCTAGAAATTTACCACTTTGAACATCAAATATGGGTTTCTTTGCATTCAAGGTGATGCCAAATTGTCTACATCTCATAAAAACATTTCTAAGTTCCTTAAGGTACGTACCTCTATCTTTAGAGAAAACAGTTAAGTCATCAAGGTAGATAATAATACATTTTCTAATTAGCCCCTCAAAAGTTTTGTCCATAGCTCTTTGGAAAGTAGAGCTAGCATTGATGAGGCCAAATGGCATTTTAGCAAATTGAAAGGTTTCCCACTTTGTTGTAAAAGCTGTCTTGTATTGGTCCTTCTTATTCACTAAAATTTGGTTATATCCTAAATACCCATCCAAAAAGGAATACATTTGAGCACCATTCACAATTTGCAATAACTCCTTCATAAGAGGGAGTGGATAATTATCCTTGATGCAAGAAGTATTAAGGTTATGAAAATAAATACATAACCTTAACTTACTAGTTTGTTTCCTAACAGGCACTAAGTTTGAGATCCAATGGGTCTTATTAGATAAATTATTTTGGATTCTAGGAGTTTATCAATTTCTACTTTCATAAGGATTTCAATCTTTGGATTCATAGGTCTAAGCTTTTTCCTGAATGGTTTTTTTTCTGGTCTAAGGGGAATGGTATGTGTCATTACTAATGGATTAAAAGTCCTAAGTTCTTCGTAAGTCCAAGCTAGAACATCATTAAATTCATGTAATAGGTCAACAACACTTTGTCTTTCATCTAGATGTAAATAGGCTCTTACTTTAACAGGGTATTGTTTTCCGCCCTTTTGAATTTGAATTGTTTTGATTTGAGCTAACATTTTCCAATTAGTGTTTTTAGATAAATCCAGGGCCTTGGTGTGTAGGTCCTCAAATAAAGCTTCCCTAACTATAGTTTTAGGAGATATCTTATTCAAGAACACAAAATCCTTGGATGTATCTCCTTGATCGCTAAATTCTCCTTCAGAAAATAGGAATTTACAAATATGGTCATCATCGTCAGACACTTGCAAAGAAGAGACATTATTAGGAATGGAATAGGACTTCACCTTTTCGATAATAATTTCTGAATCCCAAGCATTATACTTAAAAGGGACATCCAAAGTGGTAGCCAATTGGGCTAGTGCATTGGAAATATAATTTTCTTTCCTAGGTACATGTTCAATAGTTACATGTTCAAATTCTTTAATAAGTTCAAGAATGTAAGCTTTGTATGCTTTCATCGTGATGTCTTTATTTTCAAAGATACCATTGGCTTGATTCACTATTAGTTGGGAGTCGCTATAGATTTTATCTTTAGACAAATCATAGTATTTTGCTAGTTTGATCCCATGAAGTAGTGTTTCATACTCGACCATGTTGTTGGTCATTGGTTAAGTGAAATTAATAGCTTTAAGAATAGAAGCTTCACCAAGAGGTATAAGCATTATTCTAGCTCCACATCTTTTCTTGGAAGAAGCACCATCCACTCTTAGTATCCAAGTATTCAAGTTCGTAATATTTGAAAAATTGGCCCTTTGATCAAGGTAACAGTTATCATCATCAAATGTTGGTCCATCTTCTAATATTTCATTAGTTAGAATCTTACTTATGTCTTTATCATTTCCTAGTGGTGGTGGGTCATCGATAAGAAAGGTTTTTCCATCATGTTGGTGATATGGCAAAGTATCGTCATGCTCCTTCTTGCATTCCCTAAAAGCTTGGTAATATTGAGTAGAATATGTGTATGTAAAAAAGTTTATACATGGAGTCTCATCTATATCATCATTTAAGACATATTCGCCAAGTCCTAGTTCAACCACTCCAACAAAATAATTGTTGTTTTGATTTCCTTAAGATGTAGTTTGTTGATCGAAAGTTGTTA
This sequence comes from Gnetum montanum, assembly GCA_015680685.1. Lineage (NCBI taxonomy): Eukaryota > Viridiplantae > Streptophyta > Gnetopsida > Gnetales > Gnetaceae > Gnetum > Gnetum montanum. Next base: position 74,858 of record MNCI01036314.1, on the reverse strand, counting down.
CCACTTTCTTATAAAAGGGTTCCCTAGGTATAATCATATATTTAGATTTTTCTTTGATAGGGATCAATAATTCCGAGAACTCTGACCTAAAGAAGCCCCCAAACATAGCTCTGAAAGTCCTAGATAGGAGCACACCATATGTGGGTGTCATGTCAACTACTAGGATATCCGTATAACATGTAAATGTAGGGTATTGCTTAAGTTGTACCTTTGCTCCTTTTAATAACCCTATCATAGGTACATTAGATCCATTGAGTTGAATCACACTTTTTGTTTGTGGTATCATTTATGCTCCTAAGGCATTACAAAGAGGCACAACAATAACCGTTGCACCAGAATGCATTAAAAAGTTATGAACATTATTTCTTGAAATAATCAAAGTGGTTTGGAAAGGGGGTTGGTCCTTCTTACTAGACGTGTAATTATTCATGTTTTGTACTGATAGTGTGTTAGAACTTTCCGCGAAGTGAACTTTCCTTTCAATAATTGGGGATCTTTCTCTATGGGCTTCAGGTGTATGAACCATATCCTAAATCACCTCTTTTATTTCGTTGAAGTGTAGGAGGTCATACATTGAAATGTTAGTTTTAATTCTTTTTAGATCCTCAACAAAATCATAATTCTTATGTTCATCTTTGGCTTCTTGTTAACATGGGGCTCTTCTAAGTATAGAAGGGGGCTTTGATCATTGTGGGGTAGTTACTTGGGATTACCTGAATTGGTTGTTTGTATTGTTTTGACTAGGAACTCTTCTATTTGGAGGTGTATAGAAATTATTCCTAGTTTGTTGTTGTGTAGCATTCATAATGCTCCTATGTTTGCTGTAGCAAGTGTTATGTGGGTTAAGGTCACCTACCATAACTTGCTCTAATGAGGAAACCTCTTCATTTTCTATCTCATGAGGTACATTAAGGACCATGATAGGGGTTTTTCCATTTTATTGCACTTGGGTATTATCACCATACAATGCCATGAATTGAGGACAAGTATTTTCAGAATGTTGCCTCGCATTATGAAGATGACAATAATCATCATTAATTGATGCACTTGGTTTTTCTAGTTGTATAGGGCCTTTGTTATTATTTCTCTTTATCTCAACTACTTCATTGGATGGTTTTGTAATGAAGTGAGTATTTTGGTCATCTGATCTTGATTTTGGGTTGGCGGTTCAATAGAATTTGATGTCCCATTTGGGTTTATAATGGATTGGATCAAGGATTTTGATTGGTCATCATTGAAACCAGTGTTGGATGGTAAGAATGAAGAGGACATGGGGCCTTGAGTGTAATTACTTAAAATTTGAGTTGGTTGAAAGGGAGAAAGAGTTTGAGGCATAACATTAGACGTTTGAAAAGTTTGTAGGAGTAGTGGGCTTGATTGCAAAGGGTTGCTAACACTCATCATCCCAAATTAGGTTTGGATGCTATTCATAAGGGTTATTTGCTCTAATTCCATAGCTTTAGACATTGCACCTTATATTTCTGTTATGTTGGGATCAGATTTGATGGCATAAGTGAAGAATGGATCGATGATAAAGAAATAGAAGTTGAGGATACCATCTGGTTGTGGTCGCATCTCATTTGGCACATAGGCAAGTTGATGAAGGAATCTAAGGTTATAATCCCTAACATTTTCCCCAGGTAGCTTTCTTAAGTTGGTAAAGTTGCTTGATGCAATATCAGGGCTTGTAAATTTATCAAACTAATTCAAAAACTTATTTTTGAATTCTTGCCATGTGTTAATAGAGGCGTCAAGAAGCATTAAGAACCATTGGGTTACTTTGGTTCTAAATGTTGTTACAAACACTATGCATGCCACCATTATGTACAATGTTGTGGATCCCTAATAAGGTTTCAAAACATTGTATGTGTTGGTAGGCATCATTCGTAAGAGTTGTAGGATCGAAGACCAGAGTTATGTTCTAAAGGGATTTTGGTATGTCATGGTAGTCATTAAAGTTAAAAGGGTTTCTTACTAAGGGAGCCAGGGGTTGATGGGCTGCCATCTTAGTTCGAGTTTTCCTAGGAATTGAACTTGAAAAAACTGAAGCTCATTGTTTCCTTAAAGTGAAATGACAAGTAGTTGGTTCACTAGGGGTAGGAGTAGAAGCTCTTTGTTGAGATGTTTGTAAGAAGAGCCACTCATAAAATGAAAATAACAAGAAATGTAAAATGCTAATAAATTGTGAAAATTTAAGAAAACAAAAAAAACATTTAAATACTATATATTTTTTTATTTTTTTAAAAGTAAAATTGAAATTGTAAAATTTCATAAAAGTAAATTAAAAGTAGAATGATTTAAAACACCTCAATTAAATTTTAGAAAAGTAAATTAAAAGGATTGCTAGAGTATAAATTTGGAGATTTAAAAATGAAATTAAAATAGAGTAATAAAACTAAAAATAGGGAGGCAAAAATAGAAACAGACAGTGCAAATAACAGGAAAGAATAGAAAATTTGAATTTTTTTTAGAAACATAAAAGGAAAAAGAGGTTGAAAAACTTTCCCTCCTTCTAGTCCCACAAAGGTGTTGATGCATAAATTTTGGACATGCCAACACCTGTGAAAACTCATTTTAAGATACTATCACCTAGGGTGCCTCTCGGATGGGTATAGAAATAGGAGAATAGTCTCACCTAGAAAGTGCTATGTGACAAATAATAATAATAATAATAATGAGGCTAACTATTTCTAAAGTAATGTGGAACTAAAATGCTTATACAAAAACCAAGGAAATTTTTTTATTCTTAAAAGTTACAAGAGTTGATGAGAAGAGAAGAACTTCAACCACCCTCTTCTCATGTGTTGTTGTATGTCGTTGAGATGCAGGTGTGGTTGCAGCTATCAGTGCCTTTATCACATTATTTGTGATCATCTTGCTGACTTACTATAGGTGTCTATCGTTGCCTCGGTGTCCAGAGAGAAGATCGCCATCTACAGGTGCATTGTTGTTAGACGTGCATCACTCACAAGAACAAGAGGCTAAGAGATGCATCACATGTGGCTAGAGAAAACAAAAGAATAAAACAAAATAAAAATAGCCACTATTGATGGACATGTGCTGCCAATAGCTACGCATTTCAAAGAAAAGGTTGGCAACCAGACAATGTTGTCGGTTCCAGAGACTGTTGTTCTAGCAACTTGCAAGAGAAGAAATCCATCAATTGTTGTTACCATCAACTGCCATCACGTCGCATCAGTTACCATGCCTCACCCATTTCTTCTATCATGGGGCCACCACAAACAATTAGGTATTGATTTTTGTGAAGGTTAACAATGTACAAGTATGTCAACTGGTGTAGTATTAATTTTACGTCAACTAGATTACGATGAGAAGGATGATTAGTGTTGTTATTTGTGTTTTTGCGATGACAAGGCTAGCATCATAAGAAGAGCCGATGGAGCTTGTGATGCAGATTGTAGAAAAGACTTTGGATGAAAAGTGTAGTGTGTACACACCTTTTTCATGCAACATTTGTGGCTGTTGAGATTCATAATTTTTTTTTTATTTTCTTTTTTTAGGTATGATTGGGGACCTCAATTGCGTATATTTTGCTTTTTCATCATATAATCAATATAGCATTTGCTAAATTCCTATGAATTAAATATGTGCATTTTAACTACTTTGCAACTATAATTGCCTACATGTGCATTGATAATGGTCCCATGCTTAGCATGGCGAGGTTGACCTCAACAATAGCCACATGTAACCTCCCTAGTGAGATAAGGTATCCCAATTGTTTCATGTTACACAATAATTGCTAACCCATGGTCATGTTGTGATTATAGATGACACTAAGACTAAAATGACTATAGGAAAGAGGACCATCTCAACTAAGGAAGAAATGATCTAGAATTAGAAGGGGCCAACAAGAACAAGCCTAGGAACATGCAGAAGAAACCTATGTAATGGGACCTCTTCTAGAGAAGCCTAAAGTGGAATCTATTTGATAGATTCCTAAGAAGAGGCTACAACAGAACAATCATAGTGAGGGGAGGCACCGAGGCCCATACCGAGACTTGAAGTCACACTAACACAAGCTTGCCTCAACACAATTAGACCTCATGATGTCTAATGCTCAGTTATTCAGGAACTAAACTTTGGTCATTTTAAGAACATCCTCTAGTAGAGGTAATGACACAATTGCAAACCTCTCCCATGTGGCCAATTATCACTTCTAGTGGAGAGTGGTACATGGGAGGGATGTGTCTGTTATGGAACAATAGATGGGCACATTTTACTATGAAAATCAAGGACATTCAGGTGTCCTACTTAGCTGAAGCCATCACGTAGGCTCTTGGGTTGCCTAATTTTGGAACACAACTAGTAGAGTTATCTATGCGAGTTGATCCAAAGGCCAAAAGGAAGAGGACCTAGTGGTGTTATGAGGTTGACTACAAGGAGTTTGGTGCACTCACATTGGTGTAGTGTGTATACTTCAAGATAGCAGCCTATCACCTCAATCTAATAGTGGGGCCTAGTAAGGTAACTACCTTATCTACCCTAGCATGCACCACTCTAAGTAGGATATTTCCAATAAAATTTTGACAATTAATCTATTTAGTGATAGAAAGAAATTTCAAAGAAAATGAATGTGGAAGGAAAACCCTAGCTTTTCCATGTCTTTTCCAAAAAATTTGCAAAAGGATAAGGATAACCTGCTATGAAAATGACATGATCAAGCATACCCCTATAGCCTCTTATTTCGAAATGATTAAAGATAAGATGGCTGGTATGTCTAAGGAAGAGGAGTAGTAACAACCACCTACACCACCCACTAAAGAAACAATGCCAAAGGCCTGTGTAGCCATTGAGCACTTACACGAAATCTGAGAATAGCTCTTGAATGAGTAGAAGTAGTGAGTAGAAACAAGTGGTGGAGATTCATTTGTATATCAACCTACAATGAATCACCTTAATGAGAGGCTTAAACAATTAGTTAGATGGAGGTAGGTGGCCTAATATTCTCAACCAAATGAATACAACTACCTACGAGATTGAATTCAAGTGCCCAAGAGGCAATGATGTCTCTATCTCAATACTATTTATTCCTAGAAATCTCTAGGAATGCCACTTCCTTTTCAGTGCACTTAAAGGAGGGCAAGGAGGCAACTATATTGGTAATGTAGCACCAAGGATAGGAGACAACTATATAAGTGGTTTCTGATCTAATTGTGAAAGCACTTAATGCACATGCAGCATCTGTACTAGACATATCTACACTTTAGGATGTGTAGATGTCCATAGGAACTGTCAGTGGAAGTTTGAGTGCAGCCCAGCACAAAGAGTTGTTAGACTGGCTAGTGGAGACCAGGTAACCAATTCCAAACATCTTTGATTTTCTAAAAAACATTACTACAATCCTATCTAAGCTACTTGAAGCAAAGGGGAAATGTGTCATTTTAGAAAGATAACTTGAAATGACTTAAGCATAAAACCAATTCTTGGTCATGGAGGTTGTAGAATTACATGGCTACTTTGCTGAGCCTGCACTTCTCAAGCTTATAATAATTAGAGATGAAGCTTTTCAGCAACTTTAAGAATGATTAAAACAAGTTGAGGAGGGAATGGTAACGTCTATCTTTAACTAGTCCATGGCTAAAGCAAAGAACTATTTAGTTCAAAATGACTTAGTTCAGATGCACCAAGAAAATGAAACACTGATAACAGAGAACCACTACCTATTAAATGTTGGTGCACAAAAACAACAAATGAAAGAATTTATCCATCAACAATAGGAGCAACTAGCTAGAGAAAATACAGAATTGAGGAAATTAGTAGTAGGAAATTGTAATCTATCTCTGGAGGAAGTCTATGGCTTACGCGAGAAATTTGCTATCGAAATTTTCTCGTGGAGGAATAAGGCTCTCAAATTTGTGAGTCAAGAATCACTATAAAGACTAGGTTGGCTTGTAAAAGGAGGTGAATGAGAAGCATATACAAATGGCTAAGGCAAAAGGAAATGAGGTTCTCCAACAAGGAAGAGAAGTATGGTAGCCTATCATTGATGGGATAGGTGCCTATAACAAAGTGAAGATCTACATGAAGGAGTTGTAGATCAAAGAAATGATAAAATATATGGAATTGGCCAATCTCTAGTACACAAATCTGGCAATGTTGACTACTAGATAACTACGATTGGAACTCAAAAAATAAATGGCTAGCTCGTACTTGCTATACGAGGCCAAGTTTAAGCACCACAAGGACACCAAGAAAAATATTGAGATGGTAAACACTAAACTCAAAGCTCTCAAGGCACGATTGACTAATTAGTGATCAACTACAGAGAACCTGGCCAAGAGAATGAATGACTACCAATAGCTATAGAACACAGTTAGGGAATTTGATATCAAACACAAAAAATTCACTACCTTATTTATCAATGCTAAGGAGTTGTTCCTAGCAATTCCCTATCCTTGCGATGTGCCCATTCTGGCCCACATTGAAGAAGCTGCATGGACCATGCATGATCCTAAGAGTAAGAAGAAGAAAAATGAAAGCACTATTGGATGCTTTCTATTTTCCATCATAAACTATAGTATTAGCTAGACAGCCATAACAACCTCAACCACCACATGTGCCTGAGGCTAGAGAAAGTCTATTGGACCCTCAAGAACCTCCACCACCTAGGATCGTATGATCTTTTCAATTGTCTTCATGTCATCAAAGGACATGTTGTCCAATTTTTGTTTGGTGTTTAATTTTGTGTCGTGAACATTACAATTTGTAATTTTGTTGACTTGTACATCTAAACACTCAGTTTTTTCATGTAGTTTTGTTGATTCATCTGTTAGTCAATAATCCCATACATTACCAATTTTGTAAAGAATTCGAGGATCAGTTTTCATTCAGTCATGGGGGTATGATGAGTCATGGATTAGCTACATCAATGATACCTCATTGACTAGGCCTTGTCAACTAGGCCCCATTGACTAAGCCCCATCAATGCATCATTTGATGCATTAGGGTGGCTTCGTCGATGCAGGGTCTATTCTTATTTATAAATACGTGTCAATCCCTCATGTTTAGACATCATTCTATCATTGTTGTAGTGACGCTCTTGCAATTCTTTCTTTTAAAAGTTAGAATATTTTCTCGAGTGCCTGCATTACAAGTCATTGAGTGTATGGATCTTTATTTGAGCACTATTTTACCTATACATGATAGTGTGCACGGCAATAAAGACAAGCTTCTTGATAAACCTTGTAGCATTCTCGTTAACTTAAATATTTTATTCATGCATTTAATGTTTTCAGTCATTTATTCAATGTTCCTCAGTAATTAAGCTAATTAAGTAATTAAGCAAGATAAGCTAAATAGTGATTAAGTAAACACATAAGTACGATTGGTTTGACCATGCGTATGACATTTGGTAATCCTAGTACTGCTTAATGCTTGATAACCTAGCAATGTTATATGTGTTCAAGATGTGTATGGCAAGTGGGACTAGATACTTATGTTAGGACTAGTTACACAATAGTTAGTCAATTAGATTAAAGTAGACATTAAATTACTTTATTCCTTATCCTATTTATTTCAAGTACCAAAACCATAAAACACAAAATGATAAAACTCATGTACTTCAATTACACTTAAAGCATATCCTTAAGCTTCACAAGTGTAATTGGGAAAACAACAAACATTCTCAACACCTAGTTCACTTCCTAAAGAACTAGTACACTAGAAAACTATAGAGTCTACATAATTTGACCAGATTATGCATGAACACTTTGTGATTCATATAGTTGGACGTAGGGGCACCTTCACCACGCATAAGTTGTGTTGACTTGCATAACTCTACCCTTTTTTCTAGATGTATATGAAGCAAATTAAGGATATTTAATGGAAAGGTTACTAAGTATTTATACTTACAAAGACTTTCTAGAATCAAACTAATTTTGGAATCTCTCATGGAAAACTAAAACTAAAAGATAATATAATTAACCATAAATTTTTAAAATTAAAATAAATATTATTTTTTAAAATAAACTATATCCTAATGTTGGTCTAAACAAGAACTTTAGGTACTACCTAAGAGGTATGCTAACTCCAAATACTAACCAAGGTCTAAGGTATAAACCTAAATGTAACTCAGGGGTTACCCTAGGATATTACTCTAAAAATAAAATACTAAGAAAATCATTCATAATTAATTAATTTACACAATAAATAAAAAGATATGTCAAACACATAACAAATAAAGCAGACCACATGCAGATGTAGAACCCATGTGCCAATGACTCATCTAAGACCTAATACCTTCTTAGTCAATACTCCAATAAAAAGAGTTAGTGCATATATGCTAGAAATAGAATAAATATCACATATACCCAGAAAGATAATTACAAAGCACATACCTTAACCATGTAAGACACATGAGATTAATATAAGATAAACTAAATTAAAATACCAAAAATCTCTCAAATGTAGTTATAAAAGTACATAGCTCAACTATGAAATGCTAAAAAGGTAAAATAAAATGAATTTCCAAATAAATAATAATTAATTAATTAATCATATAAATACAAAGACATATTAAACACATAGTGAACACAAAGTAAGCATACATGAAATCTTCTTCATCAAGTTCTTAATTGCTAATCCTTTTAAATTTTAAGTTGCTAGTAAACTCTCAACATCTAAAGAGAACTCCTCTTTAGAAAAATGATTTTTTAATAAGGAAAACCAATGAAAGTACTTGTGTAGATGGATTTCACTTAGAGACTTGTGAAAAAGAAAAGAAAGAAAGAAGCTATAGATACTATTTTCAATTCAAGAATTTTTAAAGTATCTCCTTCTCCTTCTACTTATGCTACAACCCTAAATGTTTTCTCATTGGATAATGCTTTTTCACCTATTAGTGACATAGATTGTAAGATAAATGCTTAGCTTGAAAAATCAAGAATGGGATATTCTCCCTCACATCATAATGTTAGTTCTAGTATGGAACATTTAAAACCTTTTTGATAGGTTTGGAGAAAACATTGTTGGGAAGTATCTTTCAAACTAGTATTTATATCCAATTTCTTCTTCTTCTTCTTCTTTTTGCAAGTGATTATGATTTTAGTACATGATATTATTTATTTTTTTTGGTAAATGAATTTTGAAAAACTATAATGCTAAATAGTGTTGGGATGTTTTTGAAGTTAAAAGTGCTTTCACTAAGAGTCACATGTCTTGGTTGAAAATTGAAGATGAACCTTGTAAGGAATTTTTTAAAGCAAAGGATTAAGTATCTAAACTAGAATCACTTTATATAAATGATTCCATCAATACAGATCTTAAAACTATTAACAATTTCCTATTAACTCATTTTTCTTTTGAATATTTTAGTAAGGAAACATTTGAGGCCTCTAGTACACATATTTTTTATCTTATAATAGAAGTGCATGGAAGTATTCTTGAAGTAGGAATTACAATGGAAAAAATCAAAATAACTATTTTTAATTTAGCTAATTGTAAAGCTCCAAGATTCAATGGTTTTTCAATAATTTTTTTTAGGAAGCATTAGTACATTGTTTGAGATGATGTCTTTCATGTTTTCTGAGAAGCTATTAAAAACGTTTCATTTGGTAAAAATATTAATAAAGGTATGATTCAGATTATTCCTAAGAATGGAGATATTCAACATATTGGTATTAGAGACCTATTAGTTATCTTAACAATAATTATAAAATTTTAAATAAATGCATGGCTTATCAAATTCAAAAGGTTAAAGAAGATATCATCAAACATGAGTAGACAAGTTTTGGTAAAGGAAAAATATCTTAAATAATTTTATTGTTGCTTGGGAGGGAATGTAGTGAGATTGCAATACTAAGAGATTGCTTTTATTAAGTTAGATTATGCTAAAGCTTATGACAAGATTGAATCAAATTTCATTATTTCTTATCTTTATAACGTGGGATTTGGTTACTATTTTATTTATCTAGTCTATACCCTTCACACTGACATTAATGCTCAAGTTACTACAAATTTTGAATTGAGTTTTTTCCTTTTCGTTTGGTCATTAATACCTCAAAGTTGTTCTCTAGCTCCCTCTCTTTTTATAATTACTAAAACCTTTCTTTTATATAATTTACATTATGATCTACAGAAGAATATCATTAAGGGAATTTCAATTAATGATCAAGGTACACAATTACTTAAAATGCACTTTGTAAATAATTTTTTTTTTATGATTAAAAATTCTCTACATCATATTAATATTCTTTTAGCTATAGGAGAATATTGTTACATGTTATCTAGCTTTTGTATAAATTCATAGAAATCTGTTGTTTATTAGAATGGAAATATTAATGAGTAGGTTATCCTTAAACCTTAGAAAATATTTAAAATATATTTTTTCTTCAAAATTTTAGGAGTACCTTTTTCTTCTAAGCTTAATTTTACTATTTTATGAAATTGTGGTTGATAAGATTGAAAAGAAGCTTGATGAATAAAAAGGAAAAAAGCTCACCCTTGTTAGCAAAGTATTAGCTATTAAGTAGATGCTTTAGACAACTTATGTTTATTACTCTAGTTATTTATCTCCTTATAAAAATTCTTATGATAAAATTGATCACATTATCTGTTGATTTCTTTGATCTACTAAGTAGCATAGAAAAGGGTTTTCTTGAGTTGTTTGGGATATTTGTACTAGTAGCAAGAAAGATGGAGGACTTGGACTTATGAATTTTTATAACCAGGGTATTTCTTTTGTAACAAAATGGACTATAAAGAACAATGATGAAGATGATGTTTGAATACTCCTTATAAGAAACACACTAATGCAAGGAAAACCTAAAAATAATAAGAGTTAGCCTTCTAATAACTTTCTTTGTTGTTTTCCTTTCCTCATGTCATTCTATCTTTGGTTCTCTAGTTCTTAAACAAATTTGGAACATTTAGTGTAAGCTTAGTAAATATTGGAATTACAGTCATATTATAGTTTTAGAAGATATGCTTAAGCAAATTAGCCCATGGGCTACTAACCCATCTAGATTTTGTACCACTTATATCAAGTTTAGTATCATTGCATTTTCTTGTCTATGCATACATGATAGATGGATTACATAGAAGGAGGCTTCTAGCCTCTAAGGTTTGAATAGAAAAAGAAAAAAAGATTTTGAAAATTTAATTTTTGATCTTGAGATTTTATTTAAGTGATAAAAGTTTGGATTAGGCTTTTCTAAATTTTTTTTTTTTTGAAAGGATGGAAAATCTATTTTTCCTTTGAACTCTAAAGTTGCATATGAGATTATTAGTAAGAATTATTTTATTCTTAAAAAATTCAATAATGCCTAAAATATGTAATAATCATAGCACTTTCCAAAAATTTGTATTTTTATGTTATCTTATTCATTAATATCTTTCTATTGGCAGTCATCCTAAACATATGAGAATTGTTTCTCTTCACTTTCCTCTTTGCGAACGTGAAGATTCTTTTTCTCATGTTTTTAAGTGTCCCTTAGAAATGGACATAAAGAATTTGTAACTTTCAACTAAGCATTAATGATATCATTCTTGGTGATCAACCTACTTTGTCTAATTTCTTTCTTTGCATCGGAAGTGTCTTCAATGACTTGTTTTCTACTCTATTTGGAAGCTTTAGTATGCACTCATTTTCTAGTAGTTAGAGCATAATTATGAATTTTCTTCAAGAGTTAAATATTATATTCTTAAAGATGTTATTTTTCAACCATAAAGTTAAGCAAAAAAGCTCCCAATGAAAGTTAAACAATTAATTTATTTCTATAGTATTAATTTCTTTTTATTTTTAGTATATGATGTCCAAATGCTCAAAGAGATTATGAATAAGAATAAGGTAAATTTTTAATGTTTTGTGATAAGTTGAGTGTAATTAATATTTAAAAAAATCCAATGTAGCATTCTAGGACCAAGTATATAGAAATAAGACATCATTTCATTTGAAAGCAAGTTCAAGGAAGAAAAATTGGAATTGAATATATTAGATTTGAAAAGTAACTTGCAAACATACTAGCCAAGCCACTTTTATCCAATTGATTTGAAGAGATTAAGAGAGGATTGGGAGTTGGACCATGCTCCAACTAATTCAAGTATGTAGATACCTCAACTTGTACTAAGTAGGTTGAGGGTTTATCTTTAAATTAGTTTAGATTGCTAATAAGCCTAATTTTATTGGCTTTTATTATCATTAACATGCTTGTAATTATCTACCATTTTTTACAAGAATTTTTGGGTATATTTCAAGTATTTCTATTTAATAATATAGTGTTAAGGTTCACTATCCTTGTAGTAGGTAGTCTACCCACAAGTGAACTTTTGAAAGAATTGATTAGTGCTAACGTCAGTTGGAGGATTAGTTGCAAGGATGAAAACCTTAAAAAGATAATCTCAAAACTATTGGGTTTTCTTTTTCTTTAAACTTTATTTTCATTAATCTAATATACTCATACATTTTTAACTATTATTATTCTTTTTTTTTTACACAAACATAAAGTAGATCACATGTCAATGTAGAATCCCATGCACCAATGATGCATCTAATACCTAATGCCTACTTAATCAAAACTTCAATAAAAAGGATTAGTGCATATAAGTTAAAAATAAAATAAATCTAGATATTACATATACTCAAAAAGATAACATTAGAACACATAGCTTAACCCTGTAAGATGCATGAGCTTAAAATAAGATAAAGTATATTAAAATATGAAACATCTTACAAAGGTAGTTACAAAGTATATAGCTTAATTATGTAATGCTAAAAATATAAAATAAAATAAAATAACTTCAACACCAAAAATACATAAAAAGCATGATAAATGTAAAATAAACTCAAAAGTACAAACGCCACCAAAACCTAACTATCTAACTGATGGTAAAAGGAACAAAATATATAAATTAAGACATTACATACATCTCATGAAGGTAATTACAAAGAAAAACATGCTCAAGTAGAATGAAATAATCATAAAACTGAAATTTTTACATATGTCCACTTAAACCCTTTAGATTTTTTGAACTAATTTTAGAATTCCTTTGCAGGTTTTTTTTTTCAATTTAATTTATATAATGTAGTGCTACCCAACAAAATTAAACTTGTGACCTGAGGCTAAGGCTACGAAACTAAGATCCTTACCAATAGGCTAACACTTTAGTGCTAAAATATTAAAATAATTAAAATATTAATATACATAAAAAGAGTTAAGTTAGGACAAATGCAAATATGAACACAAGGGTATTAAAAATGAGGTATTAGCTTAATGATAAGACTCCAAATTATGGGTTTGATTTTAGTGGGTAATTTTGAGTTATAAAGTTCTAACTGGACTATATATCTTGGGGTGTATCTATATTACAATTATTTTGGGCCTCCAACACTGTTCCAAATACAAATTTGATATTTCTCTAGCAAATCTAATCTTTTTAGAATTTGCTTATGGGGGATCCTAAATTACCTGTAATTTCTTTAAGTAATGCCAAAATTTCTACTTCTTCTATTGATGCAAAAATTTCTATGAATTTTCTAAATCTATATTTTACAAGATGATAAGAAAAAATTTGAGACACCTTCTTTTAGTAATGGTGATGTAACTAGAACACCCAATTTTTTTCTCCATGATGATGTATATGAGTCACTCGTAGTTGATCTTACATCAAAATATGTATTTATTTAAATTTTGGGTACCTTCCTCGTAATTAAAGTTTCACTTTGTACTTAAATGACATGATGCAAAAACATAACATTCAAGTCATTCATGTTAAGTATTATTCTCATTTTTTAGCTTGTTGAGCTAGGCAATGCTTTAAGGGTGTAACATGTCCTAGATATTGAATCATCTATACATAAGCATGTAGTGTTGATCATTCATAAGTAAACTCTAGATTTTGATGTTGAATTTGAAGAATATTGTAAAGTTTTATCTTTTATCGAGTTAGTTAATCATCCATTGATTTTTCAAAAAGTTGAGCAAGAGATTTTTAATCTTCCTGTTCTCATTAAGCATATGGAATATATTTCCATATCATTTGGTTATTGTATATGCTTTTCTATTGAAATCAATCTTCTTAATCATAAAAAGGAATTGGTATTACAAGCAAACAAGAAGACTTATGAGTAGCCAATCACATACTGTAATCTTCCAAAGTTTTGCAACTTTTATCATCATCAAGGATATTTATTTAATGCTTGTTCTTTTTTGCTCAAGAAAAAAAGATACTGAGGAAAAGAAAAAATATTTGAAGTTAAGGATAGGAAAAAAAAAATCCAAAGTTAAAGATATACAAAATCAAGTTATTGTTAATGATAAGAATGATCAAATGATAATAAAGAGACCAAAGAAGATAGAAGCTTTTGTGAATTTTTTTTTCTAGTGGAAGTATTGATTAGTCCAAATAAATAGTTGATAAAAAAATTAATCTTCTTACAAGAATACTTTTAATTCAAAGATCAAACCTTATATTAAAATTTTGTATAACACTAATGGCAAAGAATCTCAATATAAGTTCAATTGTAATGAACAATTTATGTCATCATTTCCTATTAGATCTTCCTCTCCTACAAAAGTTGGTATTTTACTAAAGCTTTTTATCACTACTTTGAATTCTTCTACTATTTTAAGTTTAAACACAAATGTTGATAATGATGCAAATGTTGTTAGAACTAAGATCATTTTCTTGCTAACAATTAATTTTCATTTGTTGAAATTTTAAAGCATTATTTGAATTTTAATTTTATACACTTAAGTAAACATCCCTAAAATTCAAAATTTTTTTTACTTTTCATGTTATTTGTCTTGTTTAGTGTTGAGTGTCAAACATATGATGTACTTTACTTTTTTCATATTATTAATACTATTTTTTAAGTGACACCAAAGCATAACCAATCAAAGAGTACATATACAATACAAAGGTTAAACATATAACACATTAAGAATTCAAATGACGAAGCATAGCAACAAAGATGAAATATGTAAAACTAGGATGTTACAACCCTTCTACTTGATTGACCATTACTTGGTATAATTTAATGATGGATGAAATTCGAGCCAATAAGCTACGCCAATCCATGCCCATTGATGCAGCTCCATTGACACATCCTTGGATGCATTGATGCATATGCATCACCGCTGGTTTACCCAAAACCTATATAAATGCATGCACCATACGTATTTATGGCACTTTTGGTCATTTGTGTAGTAAAGCTCTTGTAGTTTACTTTTGTAGAACTTGGTCAAATTTTCGTTTGAGTGCCCACAAGGTGGATTAAGTTGATTGAATAAAGTTTTATTCGAATGCATGTTGTAATTTTTGCATGACGGCAATAAAATTGAGATTAATTTATTCCATTATAGCACTTGAAATAACACTTAGTTTATTTTCAAGTACTTTACTTTAAATGCATTTTACTTTTATGCACTTAAGAAATTAATACTTTATTCCATAATAGTGAGAGTATGACCACTTCAAACATGTATATTAATGCTTGGTAATCCTAGTACTGAATACTTGGTATGCCCAACAACAAACATTTGGTAACTTAGCAGTGTTAGTATAGGTTCAAAATGGGTACAAAAAGTGGAAATAGATGCTCTATGCTTAAGATAGTTTAGATTACTTTCAATGCTATAGTTAGTTGGAAATTCATCTTCTAATCACTCTATCATTTTAATATTTTAATAATAAAAAATAATAAAAACTCATAGATCTTATGCTTGAGTAATATATAATCATATAGATGGATGTAGCATAAGTTATGATTGGAAAGACAACAAGCAACATCACACTGAATCATCTATGGTATTAGCCACTCAAAGGTTATACATGGAGTTTTGACAAAATCACACATATACAATTGTGATTAGTATAGTTAAACACCTTAACTTGTGATTAGTATAGTTAAACACCTTAACCCCTCATCAATGATTTTCCAAACATTTCCATTTACGTTATAAAATAATTGCTTATGATTTTTTAATGCAAGACCCAAATGTCCTAGTAAGTGTTGAGGATTACAAAAATATGATAATGGCTAGAAATTACAAATAGTTGTGCCATTGAAAGAGCACGAATTAACTTTTGCTTACGTTGCAAAGTAGTAACGATGGTTTTGGGACCCGCATGAAACGTTTGCGAATTGTAAGTGGTTTTGCGTTTCCACTCTATGCGCCCGAGATTCGCGATTCCGACAAATTTTCACGAACTGTTCGCGTCGGATTCGGGATCATGTACAGAAGCGCAGTAAATTCCCAATGGGTACGTATTTCATAATTTCTAATCAAATTTTGTCTGGATTTGTACTTGTACTTGTACATTCAAATGGTCGCCTTACCTTGCCTCATAATGTCTGCATTTTGCATTAAAATCTTACGTATCTTCTCCTGTTCTGAATCATACCAAAAATTTCATTTCATTGTTAAGTGGCAAGCAAGCAATCAAGATTCATGGCATCGGCATGAGACGGACCACAGAGAAAACAAGGGAGTACAAATAAATAAACAAACACTATGGTAACCTATGGCCGAAGGGGCAAGTATGGGTCATACGGAAATCAAGTTTTGGACGGGGCGTGCGAGGAAAACATTGCATTTGCATGGATTCGCCTGTGGGAGCGTCAGAGGTTCCGCCATGACTCACATTCACACGCGTGCTTATTGTTCATTGCTAGTTTTTGCTCTTTTTCTCATATCTCTGCTGAAAAAAGAAAAAACAAAACAGGGTCATTGTCATGGGTCATGAGTCATGAACATGATGATGGATGGATACTTGTTCAACTATTTTAAAAATCTGTTTGCTTATAAAGCAACGAAGCCCACCAGCACATGGCCAATGGCGATTTGCAAGTTCATGGTGCTCTGTTTTTACTTTCCCCTTCATCATGACTAGCGCCAATTTTTCAGCATCTGAAAGGTTTTCGATCATTGTAGGTGAGGTGAGCTCCTGGCTGTGCTTAGTTTAGTTAAGTGTTTTCTTTTAATGCAGTCATCTTCAATGTGGCCCTACAGTGCTACTCACAGGTAGTCCCTAGGGTGCTACTCACAAGTAGTTGTTGAACAAAAGTATTAGCAGACCTGATTTATATAAATTTGGTTGAGGTTTGAGGCTTAATTTCGTTTTTGGAAATATTGGATTGAGTAACAAAGGGGTTTCATTTTATTGCTGTCATTTTGGTTGTTGCAGAAATTATATGTTTGGCAGATCATGGCTCCTGAGGAAGGAAATGGATTCAATGCCCTCCATACCTTTGCAAATTTTCTTCCTTCAATTTAATTTAATGGTGATATTGCAATCTCTGTGAAATTTTTTAGTAACAATATTTTGGATTTACATTGTTCTATATTTTACAATGTATTTTTATGATACATGAGATTTAATTTTTTTAAAAACTAATATATTTAAATTTTCTCTATCACGTCCCCGGCTACGAACCCATCCCCACTTTTCTTGAGGCACATGTACCCAAACACGTTCAGAATCACAAATCCTCCTCGATTCCTTGCTTCCACGAATTGGATTCTTTTGATGCATAGGTTACACTTCATGGACGCAGGTGAACGAGCGACTTTGCTTGTACGCTACACGTGGACGCAGGTGAACGAGCGACTTTGCTTGTACGCTACACGTTATCGATGCAGGTGAATTGAATGACGGAGAGATTACATGACAGCAAAGATCTTCTTGGCTATAAATTGCGACTCTGATGTAGGGCAAGGCAAGCAAGTGTGAAGGGGGATTGAAAGAATACACTAAAAGGAGGAGCAGAAGAAGGCAAATATAGATAGGGGATAGCAAAAGCAAGTACAATATAAGTGTTAGCGTTACTGCTAGTTACTGTTAGCGATAACATCAAGTTTTCCACGGTAGATGCCACCGAGGAGAAGTACCAGAAATTCATGGAGGAGCTGCGAGCCGATCTGGAAATTGGAGGGATCACAGTATACGAGATGCCAAGGCTGGGCGTGAAGCAGAGGTTCACATTCGTGGAGCTCTCCAACTCCGAGAAGACCATGACAGCGGCAATCAACGCCGTGAACGTTTACGTGGTGGGTTATTGTGCCTGTGACGATTCAACCCCGCGAGCCTACTTTTACAATGACACTTCCGACCAAGATATCAAGAAACTGTTCCCCAATGTCAAGGCCAGTGATAAAGTGAAGCTTAACTTCGGCAGCAGCTGCACGGAGCTGGAAAGAGCGGCGGACGAAAATAGGGATCAGATCAAACTGGGGATGAGTGAATCGAAAGCGGCCATCACCAACATGTGGGAGCAGGGGAGCTCCGACCACCTGTTAACGCTAATATCGCTCAGGAATGGGGCCTTATCCTTAATTTACTTCCATTACGAGACCTGGGCGTTCATAAAATTAGACTAAAAGTAGTGTTCCCATCAATCCTAGTTTACGGTGACTTGTGAATCATACCACGCCAGTGCCCATTATCATGAGTCATGATTCACGATTCACCGCAGTGTAATCCAATTTCTCCTTCAGTCCAACGTAGCAGCAACGACCCCTGTAAACTCCTGCAAAAAATGTCTGCAATGGCTGCTGCTGCGTCTTCTGATTCTTGGCACATGATGGTCCTGCTGCTCTATTTTTTTTTTTATTTTGTTTGGCAGTGTTGCTGAGCAGCAATAACAAGGTGGAGCTGCGCGGTGAAAAGGGTTTCATGGCACGGTCTGGCGCCCAGCGACAAGCGCGCATCAGAGAAACAACGTGTGCAGCGTAGGCGGACGGCAGAGCAACAGGAGGAAAGGATCAGGCAAATGTTCGAAACGAGGGTTTGGCGCGGAGGCTGTGCAAGCCTGCGAGGGTTTTCTGCGGTGCTCGGCGCTGGCAGGAAAGGAGAAGGGTTTCGCCGTGCAGATTAAAGGCACAGTGCGCAGTGGAGGTGTGGGCCTGTGAGGTGCGGCACAGTGCGGCATGCAAATGGTGAAGGTCTGGCGACACGTATCGGTGGAGGTCTGCAGGTAGAGGACGATGAGCCAGAGCTGAGATTATTAAAGGCAGATACATGAAATAACAAGTTACAACAAGTTTCATGGCTGCTGCCACTACCGCGCAACTCGTTGAGATCATCATTTTTGGCGATTGATGATGAGAAGCAAACAAGCAATATGGGCAAACATAGAATGTTAGGTAATCAAGTTCACGACGAAGTGGGAGAGCCCTGTTTCAATTGTTGTTATTGTTAGATTCCGATAACTTCAACGTAGTTGTCCCGGTCGAGGTCTGCAACAGTATTCTGCATGGGTGCGAGATTTTCCTAGCAACTACAATGCATTGCCATGTTATCTGTCAAATTTGCACGAGTTTCCCGTGATTGAAAGTATCGGAAGAAACTGGTGGGGGGGCCAATGTTGCAAGATGACCCCAAGTCACCTGCAACAAGACAAAAGCTTATCACACCCCCACCCCCAACACATTGAGGAAAGCCAATAGAATGGTTAGGAAGGAAGACTTGGAGAGATTGACACCATTTCCAAATGTGTTGAGAGAAAGAGCAATCCCAAAAGACATATTGAAAAGAGTCATCGACTTTCCAAATGGGGCATTTAGGATGATCAATTCCTAAGAAATGAAGCCTATGTTAGATGGGAAGGCCTTGATGAACCAAGGACCAAGAAAAGAAACGGTGCTTAGTTTGGGCCTTGGAAGTCCAAATCCGACAAAAAATAGTTTTCCACTGGTGGTCCTCAAGATGTAAACTCCAACGTCTATTTAGAGTGGAGAATTGAAAATCTTGCGCATAAAACCAAGATTTGGCTTTAGAGATGTGTAAAGAGTGAAGAGGGGAATCGTCAGGCCAAAACCAATCATCATACCAAGGAGTATTAGTATGCAACTTATGCACAACAAAGTTGGAGAGAACTTGCTCTATGTGTTGGTAAATGATAATATTTTGTCTTTGAATTTTACTTTTGCATGTGTCCACGAGAGGGTAGGAGAATCATTTCTAAGAGTATATAATTGATCAATATGGTGGAGATTGTGGTCAGCAAAATGATTGGCCCTATGAGAGAATTCATCATAAAGACAACCTACATTCTTCTTAAAAATAGGGGACCACCAGATTGAGTGAGTCGACAGAGAGTGCAAGCTTATTTGGGAAGGTTTCCATTGCAACAAACCTCTAAGTTGGCTCCAACACTGCTAAATTTGCTTAAACCAGAAAGAGCCTTTGATCTTCTGAGAGCCTCCACTAATGATCCAATTGCTCCAATGAGTATTTTTCCATCTATGGTGAATACCAAGACAAGAGATACTATGTCTAAAAAGGATCTTCCAAGCTTCATCTCCTTCAATACACCGAGTCACCCATTTGGAGGCCAAGAGAATACTGTGGTGCTCAATAGAGGCAAGGCCTAAGCCCCCCGTGTTCTTTACTTAAAGTGCAAGTATCCCAAGCTACTTGATGAAAAGCTTTGTGATCATCCTTATCCCCCCAAAGGAAATTCCTAAGAATGTTGTTAATGCATTGAAAGGAAGATTTGAAAGGAGCCATAAAGGAAGAGTAATAGACATGAGTGGAGCTCAAAATATGATTAACTATGATAAATCTACCCACAAGAGATAAGGGTTTAGAAGCCCATTTCAAAGCTTTATGTTTCATCTTTTCCACTACATTGTTCCATATGGTAGTGGAAGTAGCAAATAAAGCAATAGGGATGCCTAAGACGGTGAAATTATCAGTAGGAGATAGCCACTTGATATCAAAATGATAAGTCCAAGGAGGCCTAGGAGAGAAGCTAGATCGAATACCTTGCATTTTGTTCCAATTGATCTTAGCTCCTGAGGCTCTACAGTAGATATCTATGCACTGCAAGGCAGTGTTAAAATTATTATGGTCCTCAATCAAAGTGATAAAAGTATCATCTGCAAACTGGCTGT
>MNCI01036314.1:43537-53728 GCA_015680685.1 Gnetum montanum | reverse complement strand
AAGAAAAGGTTTAAGTTTATTAGCTATAGCTTTGACAACTACTTTATAGATAACATTTAAAAGAGTGATAGGGAACCAATTACTTATGCTCATACGATCTCCTAACTTGGGGAGAAGCTTAATAATACCAACATTAATCTTCTTACCAAAGGATCCTTCCCTAAGAGCTTCCCTATACACACTATAGACAATGTCTTGAAGAGTAGGCCAGAATTTCTTAAAAAATTCTATGAGAAGGTCATCCATACCAGGGGCTTTACCATTGTGGAGTTGTTGAAGAGCATTACCAAGATTTTTTTTGGAAAGAAGAGAAGCATCACCAAAGATGGAGCGATTAAAAGGAGTAATAGCTCCTAAGCAAGTATTAACTGCAATGGGGTCAATCGCCTCTTTTCGAAAAGTTCGAGAGTAGAACTCAAAGAAGGCCTGTAAAATATCATCCTTGCAGGTGAAGATATTATCTTCGACTTGAATAGTTGGAATTTTATGGAACGGGTTCCCCCCTTTGAGGAAATGAAAAAAGCCATTAGTAGCCTGGTCACCCATGTGGAGCCAAAAGAGACGAGCACGGAGGTGAGCACCTCTAGCTTCATAGTGATCCATTATACGTAGGTCCTCCTTGGCAAATTTCAAACGACTAAAGTGAGCCTCAGTAGCTTCATCTTTATTAATGGTATTTTGAGGTAAGGAGATTTCCTTATGAAGGTTGGACTTGTGAGAACTTAGTCGTGAAGCAACCAATTTACCCACATGTTTGGAAAACCATTGGAGGCAGGTACAAGCATTAGTCCACCAATCAATCCAACCATCTTCACCAAGGGGTTTAGGATGCAAATTCCATATTTGCATCAATAGAGAGCAAAAGGAGTTACTATGAAGAAAGGTAGTGTTAAAAATATAAAGATCGTTAGAAGAGTAGGAGTTCCTAGAGTGGGAAAGAGACTAATGAATAGGATAATGATCTGACAAAACCTGGGTATAATCTTCTTGGATAGGGGCACTGTTGGTATAAGTAAAATGAATAAGTGGATTAGTAGATAGATAAACCTGATCCAACCAAGAAGAGATGTAGAAAGCACCATGTCTAGCGTTACTCCAAGTAAACCAGTTAGAAGTACTAGAAGAGGAATAGTTTTCATTAGCTTATTACAACTTTAATTGACATTTTAACGAGAGCCACTCAGAAAGCTCCCTATTCTCTAAACCTCCTCTTTGCCCTCCAAATTTATCCTTTGGATGCTCAGTCATGTTGAATTCCCCTGCAATAATCCATTTCGCTTTGGGTAAGTTGTGCCTGAGCCAATTCCACAAGAGCTTCTGATCAGTTGAGTGACAAGGAGCATAAATGGAGATAATCCCTAAGCTCTCATTAGCGTACCATAATCGAACCTAACTACAATGCCCCAAATTATCATAATAGTGATCAAGAATATACTCTTGTGACTTATTATGGAGAAAAATTATAGCCCCCCCCCCCCCTTTACCATGTTCATGGTGAGTAGAAACATAAGAACTATTGGAAAAAATGCTTTGGTAGNCTAAGATCTCATTAGCGTACCGTAATCGAACCTAACTACAATGCCCCAAATTATCACAATAGTGATCAAGAATATACTTCTGTGACTTATTATGGAGAAAAATTATAGCCCCCCCTTTACCATGTTCATGGTGAGTAGAAACATAAGAACTATTGGAAAAAATGCTTTGGCAGCAAATTTGAAGATTAAATCCTTAAATTTTAACTTCTTGAAGACAAACAACATCAAAGGAATGTCTTTGAATATAATCTCGAACTATATACCTTCTATGAGGATTTGAGAGGCCCCTAACATTCCATGAACAACACTTCATTGGGTTTGTGTAGAAGAAGGAGGATCTTCCTCAACCACCAAGGCTTTAAAAGAATTCCTAGATTCAAAGTTGTTAACTAGAGGACGTTGAGCACTTGTTCTTTTGTTAATGGACTGGCTAGCACTAGTAGATGATTGATGTCCTTTAGGGAAAGCACTAAAGATAGGGTTATCTCGTGTGACTGAGGCATAAGATTTCCAAGTAACATGCTCCCAGCCACTAGTAATATCTTTTGGAACCCCTTCATGGTTAAGAGGAGTCTTAGTGACATTAGTATCCTCGACTCTCATATCTTCTACATCAAACACCTTAGAATCCAAAGAAGGAGATTTAGTTGAGTGAACCTCAACAGTATCCTTGCCTATGTCCTGAGATATGTTTTGATTTTTTAGTTCTTCACTAACTTATTTTGCTAAAATTTCCTCAGCTTCAAGCTTAGCTAGTAACTTTGGACATTGAGCTTTACGATGGTTTGGATCAAGACAATAGTAACAACGGTTAGGAAGTGTAAGATATGAAATTTTTTGAACAAAAGTATTTCCTTTCACATTAACTTCCAGTGAATCAGGACGTGGCTTTTGCATATCTATTTTAATGCACACTCTTCGAGTTGGTCGTGGACGGAAACCTGAAAAGGCTTTCATACCGATGAATTCTCCAACTTGTGTAGCAAGGATATCAACATGGGAAGAAAAATGAGGAGGGAGTCCTGGAAATTCAATCCGGACTGGCAAAATACTTTTGCTTGCTTTTTCAGGATAAAAATCCTCCTTCCAAGGTTAAAGGACTAAAAAGGATCCATAAACATCCCAAATTGACTGTTGTTTCACGAACTCTGCCATCGCCTTAGTTTTAAAAACAAACAAAAAAAAGCCTCTCGTAAGATTGGAAGCTAGGGTTATTCTAATATTACGGGGTTCCCAAAATTTTTTAACCTAATCCTAGAACACCGAGATAGGAGGAATCCTACCAGTGAAGAAGCCAATTGTGTAAAGGTGAGTAAATGTTTTTACGGTTTGGTCAAAGATGTCTTTAGGGAAAACAAAACGTAAAATAGAATCATTAGCATCCATGTTGGTGGAGCTATCAGTAGGCTGTGAGTCAATGTTGGAGGAATCCATTATTTTATGTTTTTTTCCTCCAACATCAAAGCAAGAAGACGAAACAAATTGGGTCATGCAGACTCGTTGGGCCTAAGCCTAGCCAATTCAAAAAATCAAAATAGAGAAAATATTAGAAAAAAAAAAAGAAACAAAACATAATGGAACAAACTCACTGGGTGCTTATTAACGGATGACACAGGCACTGTAGAAGGAAAAGGGTCCTGCAAAACCCGTTCAAGCGCTTGCTGGTTTGGGGCTCGACTAGAAATCACAAATCCCTGTAGCAAAATGCATCTCTCTCCTGTGCCTTTCTGCAGAACACCCTTGCCTCTCGATCTCACCATTACGTACAATTGATTCAACCCTATTTCAAAGTTTCCAATTTGCAGCAATGGTCAAAAGGACGGTCCCACTATGTAGATTTGAATTTTATTAACGGATTTTCATTTGCAGCAATGCTTGAGCCTTCAACCCTACATCACTGAACATAATTTTGCTCTCTCAAATTGCTCCGATGATGAAATATAAATTTTACTCAGGTCTAAAAATAAAAACAAATCATTCTCAACATCAATTAGAAGATGCAAAGGATCAGTTGAATATAAAGCATATCTTCATATCTTTAATTCCCATGCATAAAGACATGTAGCACCCATGCTTCACTTCTTAAGACACATGGCATCCATGCTTCTCTTCTAAAGAGAAAATAAGGAGGAGGAGGAGAACAAAAAGGCCATAAAAGCCCATACATATGAATAAAGAGGTAAAAAGAGAGGAGAAAGAAAAGTATTTTGGCTTTTCTCTCTTTTGCTTTCTATATTTTACTTCTTCTTTCCTTCTCCCTTCCCTTCTTCTCCTCATCTTATACCACTTGGCCCTTTCCATATTAGTGTTGTTGATGCTACATGCAACTCACTTCCTAGTGTTGTACATGTAATTAGTTGCTACTTGGATGCTTCTTGTTGTTGCTAGTAGTAGTTTCTATTGGATGGTATCATTGTTTGCAAGTTGTTGATGCTACCTACGAGTGCTATTTGCAACTATGGAAAATCTTGCTAAGTTTCTTCTTTTTCTTTTTTTTCTTCCTTTGGTATCTATTTATCATTCACTTAATATAATGATTTTCTTTTTAGTTATTTTTCCTTGTAAGTAACTTAATATTTTCTAATGTAATATTCTATTAAAATTATCAATCACATTTTTTCTTCCACTTAAGACTATTCCTAGGCTAGCCATGCCCATAAGCAAGGTGCCCTAAGTGATAGCCTTGCAAAATAATGGTTCTTTTGAGTGTCATGCATTAGTTTGCCTCTTGGCCCAAAATTTCACATCAACGTTCCCTCTTTAGCACTAAAAGGAGGGAATCCATTACGGTTTCCTTCAACTAGCTTTCATTCCTTTGCTATCTTGTCATTAGTTTCATTTTCTTTCTTTTCTTTCCTTTCTACTTTAATCAAAAAATCAAAAAGAAAATAAAATTTTTTTCTTTTGTTGTTAACTTAGTTTCTGGTTGGACCTAGTGAAACTCTTAGGCCTCAAACTAAGAAAACAACAAGACAAAACTTCTTAGCTAGTCACTTTCCAAGTCATATCCCTACAAGATCTAGATCTAAGTCCTTACATTCTTCAAACATGGTAAACCAGGCTACCCAACCTTTGGTCAACAATCCTTTTAACTTTCAAAACTTCAACCCAATTCCGAAACCTTTTCAACATACTTCCCTTTCCTTTGATCCCTCTTTTAATGATGCTCATCAATATCTTTAGAATTTCAAGACATTACTAGGCATCCACAACATAGTTCAACATGACACAGTAACTCAATGGTTTCTAACCCTCCTTAATTCATCAATCTCAACCTAGAATGACTTCAAATCACGTTTCCTCTCTTAATTTGACAAGTTTACTAGCCCTACTATAGCTTATAGTAACTTTACTAGCCTCCAAAAGCTTAGTGGAGAAACAATTAAAAATTACAATTTAAGGTTCCTCCAACAATTATCGTATGTTCCTAGTGAGATGCAACCACAAATAGAAGGAATCTTAAACTTCTTCCTCTCAACCATAGATGCTTTCTTCGCATATGTAATCAAATTTGATCCCAATATCACTAACTTGCAAGAAGTCATGTCCAAAGCAACAAACTTGAACAAATCACTCTCACAAACTCTTTACAATCCCAATTTAGAACTCTTGGCTTAAGTTCCTAAACCCCAATAGTCCTTAATCCTTTTCAAAACAATCCTTCAATCCTCAACTATCTACCAAATATTCAAAGTACAAATATTTCGTTTTCTTTATTTCCTCAAAACCATGGCCTTAATGATGATCAATCAAAGATCTTAATTCAATCTATTATCAATCCTCCCTCCATACCCACTATTCCTAACCCTGAGACAACACAAGCCTTCAACTTACTTAAAGTTAAGAATCAACCTCCAATGAACCAAGTCTTGACCACCCTACAAAAGCTTTTTAATGAAATGATTGAACTAAAATACAACAATGTTAAAGCAATAAATCAACATAGTGAGGTAAATGGAAACCTAGGAGAAGGAGCTCTTAGTGATTATTATAGGTTACATAACAGATGTGCTCGACTACCAATGGCAAAAGTGTAGAGTTTGTTGTGGAAATCTGGGCATGCACAGTGGATACCAGCCAATGTTGGTTGTTCAAGAATAATGGGTTGCTCATAAACCTTGTGTCAAGGCTGGCCATGGAGAAGAAAGATTGTGAATATATCATTATCAATATAACAAATTTCTAGAGGCACAACCAGGAGTGGTTGTCCTACTTTTGAGTGGTGCTCTCTCTCTATCTCTCTCATCTTTACTATTATGAAATAAGGCCTACCCCAATGATTAGGACTCCAGTTATGTGTGTTGTGTGATATGTAATCCTAAGTATATCTGTACTAGTTGGAAGTTAGTTGTTTGTATTGAGTCTATTCTATCTATTACCTACTATGCTATGCTATTTAGTTGTAATAGTGGTGTTAAGTCCTTGCATACTTTTTTAGTTGTTTCATGAAATGTTTTTTAAATAGTTATGAAATACTAAAATAAGTACTTTTTATTTCATGTTACCTATTTAAAATGATAATTCTAATATACTTTACTAGCATCTTATATTTAGAGTTTGTAGGATAAAATATAATTTCAAAAAAATAAAATATTTTAAGCCTAATGTATAAATAATGATCAAGTTAATTACAAAGTAATAAAAATTAAGATTTATAGACATAATAAAATTTCAATTTTTCAAAGTTAGTAAGCTATGAAAACTTTCTTTAAAAGAAAAAAAAATACTAGTTCTATAAGTAGCTGTGGCACTTTAAGATATCATATTTAAAATAACAAGGTACAAAGAATTTACCAAAATATTCTTGGGAAGACAAGCAAACTATTACAGAACAATTTTCTAGCTAAGTAGATTGTCATACTACCCAACTTTCCCACCTTGAAGCTAAGATACAAAACAAAAAAAAATAGAAACTAGTTGAGAAAGGCTGTGCTTGAAAGCACACTCATTTCTTACTTTCAATCCTCATGCAATGATGATAAAAATTGAAGGAGATTGGAAAAGATAGAATGTTAAGGTATTGTCATATTTATAAGAAAGAAGGTAGTCATAATACACATCATTGTTATGATAATTCCAATAACCCCAAAACTAAGGTCATGAAAAAAATGGTAGGCAAATAAAATTATTAAAAATCATGTAAATTAGTTGAATAAGAAAAATGAAAAGCAACTTGAATTTAAGCTTGGAACTATCAATGTTGTAAAGAAGAAGGTCCAACCTTCCACTGTGGACTTTAATGCCCTCATCGTGAATAATACCTTAAGTAGTTTCATGTATATTGATTGTATTGCCTCACATCATTTTATGGAAAATTTATCATTACTATCAAACATAAAGACTATGCCAAATCTACATTATGTAAGAATAGAAGACAACCATTTGATAAAAATTTATAAAAGTGGGAACTTACCAATTTTAAGACTAAAATTGAAAGTTGTTGTCTATAATAACAAATTTTCCATGATCTTAATTTCAGTATATCAGTTAACAAATGAAGGCTTAAGTATTAAATTCAAAAAAATTAATCATGACATGTCCTATTGTGTGATACACTATGACAGTGATGTTGTAGCTTATGGTGTTGCATGTAATACTATATTCAAAATGGTGAATCACCAACTTGAAAGATTGTATACAACAAAAAATAAAAATTCATTTAACTATGATTCTTGCAAGTTTGGAAAAATGCACTATCTACTATTTACATGACACCATAAGATAAAAACTACAAAATTGCTTGAAATTATACATTTAGATGTATGTGATCCTTTTTCATCATAAGAAATAAAAAATATTTCATCATTTGTGTTGATGGTTTTAGTTGATTAACCTAGCTTTATAAAATGATCCTAAATTCACAAGTGTTGAAAAAATTCAAGCATTTCAATGTAAGGACTGAAAATGAAAAGAATGTTTAAATAAACATATTATGATTTAAGGGTGGTGATGAATTTCTGTCAAATGAATTTAAAAGGAATTATAATGATCATGGTATAAAGCAAGAGTTCATTGTGTTAATACACCACAACAATACAGTGTTATAGAAAGGAACAACAACTCAATAATTGAAATGATAAGATGCACGTTAAGTGATGCTTAAGTGCCCAAAACATTGTGGATAGAAGCTTTATACTATGTTATTCATATTTTGAAGAGAATTCTAGTTGCAACTTTGAATGACATCCTTGTAATCAAATAGTGGTAAGACATGTTATGTTCATGTTTCATAAGCACACTATGAAAAAGTAAATCCTAGAGCCATGGTGGAATTGCTACCCAATTACTCCATAAACCATAAAGCCAACCAAGTGTATGAAATAAAGAATCATAAATTTAAGAACATATTTGATAAATCTAGTGACATTGTGAGTCACAATATCATTGAAATTTCCACAGTGATCCCCAATAGAACTAATGATGCCTCATGTTCATTTGTGACTTTTTATGAAGATAGTAATAAAGAAGTTGATGTAATTGATAACTATAGTTTTACAAAATCCTCAACATGATGGCA
This sequence comes from Gnetum montanum, assembly GCA_015680685.1. Lineage (NCBI taxonomy): Eukaryota > Viridiplantae > Streptophyta > Gnetopsida > Gnetales > Gnetaceae > Gnetum > Gnetum montanum. The sequence goes on along the minus strand of MNCI01036314.1, from coordinate 45,673 downwards.
ACCATGGTTGTAACATTCTTATTAATTATCTATAAAAAAATCCCATAAATGACTAATAGAAGTGTTATGAAACCTTGAGGATTTGATTTAATCTTGATTTACTAATTCAAAAGGAAGTTGTAAAATAAATAAAAATTATTAATTCTAAGCATAAATAAAATAGAGCAATACTTTCATATTACTTGCATACATAATTAAATGAGATTTATTCAAAGAAAAATAAAAATTTTCATAGTTGCAAAAATGTAGATATCAAAAAATTGCAAGAGTTATATCATATAATATTGCCTCAATCTAACATCTAGAAATAAAGATATTCATGTTTAAATTTTACCAAATTAATTAATAAAATAAAAAATTATAATTAAGTAAAATATTCATATATAATAAATAATATTAATTGAAAAATGATCCTTGTAATATCACAATCCAAATGACATTGACAACAATTTCCTATCTCTCATACTTTATTATTTATTCATAAAAATAGGTACATCACTCAAGTATCTTAAAAGTGTACAAGGTTTCTATTTTACAAAAATTATGATTCAAGTTTAAAGGATCCATCTTGTACAAAACTAATTCACTTTTCATTCAATGTTTCCTTGGCTACTCTCAGCTCTTTGGAAAAGTTAAAACCTCTCAAATAAGAAAGGTTATTTTATTTCCGTCTTCATTGAGCATAAAGGTTCTAGGCCAAAAGTCTCAATTTCCAATTAAACATTCAAAAACATTTCAAGTCTAAAAATGCCACAAATTTTTCAAACATCTAGATAAAATCCAACAATTCAAAGAATATATATTTTATTGATAAGGCTAGCTTTTGGTTACCCTCACTACCAAAGGAATATATCGATGATAAGTCTTGGAATAACCTCACTACTATCATCAAATTATCCATTTTTCTTATTTAATTTTCAAAGATATCACAATTTTGTCCAACAAAAATCTAAAAAGTATATATTTTATTCAGTCCTTGTTGCCAAAAGGACATAATGATAGATCTTAGAATAATCTCACTAAAATCATTAGATTATCCTCGTGACCCCAAACAAGTGACTTATGATATATTATTTTATTATATTCCAAAAATCCAAAAGATTTCCAAAATAGCCAAAAATTCATAATAGCTAAAATTCCACAAAAACTTTTGCAAAAGTTAGTTCATATCAAGACTTGAGCCAAAATAGTCATAAAATATCTAAGAAGCAAGTTAGACAAAATTTCCACAATTCCAAAAATTCACTAAAAAATAAGAATAATTTGGACAAGATTATAATATCTTTCCATATAAAAATAAGTTCAAACTCATGAAAATTTGGAAAAATCTTAATATAATAATTAAAGTCTTGGAAAGAATAACAAAAAATTAGAATAAAGAAAGCATACAAAATCCACAAAAAAATAGAAATGTGACATAAAAAGGAAGGTGAAGGTAAAATAAACTTTTTTATTTATGTTGGCAGGGTTTTCAAAATCTTCTTATTTTCTTTCTTTCTCTAAGATGCCCAAAATTATCCTTTTACTTTACTTTAAATCAACATGCCAATAACTCTCTACAAAATGCAATAAGATATATCCAAGGCTATGATCAAATTATAAGAAAAAAAATCACATATAGCATGATACCTGGACTTAGCACATGTGTTTAGAAAGGAAGGAAACATGTTTCAAACAAAAGAAACTAGGCAAAAATTAGCTTGAAATGAAGAAACAAGGTCTAACTTTATCTTTTCAACTTTGAATATTCATATTAATCAAAAAATATAGTGGAAACTAAAGCCATAAGCATATCATCACTACTAGATGGAATCATAGATACTGACGAGACATGAAATCCGTCATAAAAAATAAAAAGATACATAAGAACTTATTCATAAAAATAAAAGGGCTTACTTATGATAATGTTTGATAAAAAAAATACTTTTTAATGATGCCTAATTGGCATTTTTGAATATTAGAATGTTTCATGTTTATAGTATTAGAATGTTTCAACTTCTAGCATTATTTCTAAGGGTGTTGTAATTGTAATGATCTTGCTTTGTAAAATGCCTAGTGCTCCCTCTATGTTAAACTTCCTATATTTCTTTTTACATGTGATGAGTGGTGAGGTACCCCTACACTGAGTGTTGCACA
>MNCI01036314.1:3534-36180 GCA_015680685.1 Gnetum montanum | reverse complement strand
CCAATGATGAGTGGCGAGGTACCCCTACACTCAACCATACGAAACGAGCGTCGCACTTGCGATCCGGTCGGACTCCGCAGATGGACTAGTTGTGGCACCTAGATAGTTAGCCTTAGGTCGCAGTTCACTGTATTCCCACCTAGACTAGTTTTGCATATGTCATGTATGGTTTAGTCTAGATGAGGTGTATTATGTGTTCTAATCTATGCTACTCCTGAAGGCAATGAAAAATAATATTAACTAATCTAAGCTAGGAGGAAAAGGGTAAGAAAATCTAATCTAGCCTAAGTGCGATGAGCAACCGATTCCTTGATCAACTGTACACATCTTGGACTTCGTGCACGACTGCCACTGGGACTACCAAGCATAGTTCCAGGTACACCACTGGGATTACGAAGCGTAGACCCCAAATACGCCACTGGGTTACCAAGCATAGATCCCCCTAGCTACACCACTGGGCTACCAAGCAGTCACACTTAAATGCTCGTAATCAAGTTGTACTCGTTCTGCTTCTAGGAGTTTAAGGGTGAGAGACTAATCGCGATGAGTAACCAATTCCTTAACTAGCAGTACACACCCATAGATGCTCGTAGCCAAGTCGTACTCACACCGCGCTATGAAAGCAATAAATAACATTAAATAAATAACAAATAAATAAACTAAGTGAATGCTGCAATGATGAAGTAATCTCGATCTTTATTGCCGGTCATGTGCGTGTCCAAGTACAGCACACTTGAATAAAGACACCGTACAATTACATTCACCACACTGCGGGCAGACACGGAAAAAATTCTAACTCTAGAGGGATCAAACTGCCAGAGCTTCGCTACTCTAAAACTGGGATTCCAAATAAGGGAGAGCCGTGTCTTATTTATAGATATGGCAGCAAACTGCGATATCGCGTACGCGATATCGTAGGGAAAGATGCGATATCACGTACGCGATATCGCGGGGGATGCGATATCGTGGCCTGTGCGAACCACGTCTCATCAACATGCTTTGGATAGTTTTCATTCAACCTCCACTTAAGAATTATATAAATATATGCACTATGTAAACTTGCAAATGTAGATTTCTAGCAATCTTCTTCTACCTAATTATATTTTCTTTTCCATTATTCTTTATTTTTTCCATGGTATTAGAGCATGGTTCTTTAATTTTTGGTTTGCAGAATCATTCTATGAGTGTGTGAGCATTTCATTATTGTAGGAACATTTTCATAATGGCATTTTCTCAAGCTTTAAGGCATGGATGACTCATTTGTAAACATTGTGAATGGATAGGTCATACCATTGAAAAATGTTACAAGCTTCATGGATATCCTCTTGGACACAAAAGAGGATACTATGCTACAAATATAAATTTGGTTGGAGGGCATGAGAGTAAGAAAGTTATGTTATTCTCTATCACAAAACTGCTGTATAAGCAGCTCATTTCACTTTTGAACAATCACCAACATGTTACAAATAAAGTAGGTACCTTCTAGCCAAAAAAAAAAAAACTTCTTTAGGTACTTTCTTTACCTAGCCTCAATCAATGATTCAACATCATGGATCCTTGATACTGGAGAAATTGATTATATAGTTAACTCCTTTTCATCTTTTTCCCATGTTACATCCAAAGTAGATACTTCTATTAAATTTCCTGATGGTACTATTGTACCTATTTCCCATGTTAGAATTGTAAATATATCAGATTCAATAGTTTTAAAGGATGTTCTCTATGTTCCTTTCTTCAAAGTCAATTTAGTATCTATTACCAAACTATTTTGCTATATGAATTGCAAAGTAACCTTCTCTTCTAATGGATGTATTATATAGGATCAAGCCTCAAGGAAGAAAATTGAAGTGGGTAAAGATATGAATGGCCTATATCTTCTTCATCCTTCTACCAAGGTTTCAAATAGCTTCAATAAAGATCTTTTTCATTCTGTATATGTTTTTTCCTTATTTAATTTATGTCATTAAAAATTGGGACATTTATCTAGTACTCACTTACACTTATTAGTTAGAAATACATCTAAAATTTCTATTTTTCATCCATCACATTATGGTATTTGCCCAATTGCTAAACAAGCTAGATTAACATTTCCTTCAAGTTCAATTTCAAGCACTGCACATTTTCAGCTAATTCATTGTGATATATGGGATCCTTACAAAACACATTCCCTCACCAGTGCATTGTACTTCTTGACTATAGTTAATGATTTTACTAGATATACTTGGGTGTTTCTTATGTGACACAAAAGTAAGACTCGTTTTCGATTGAAATCCTTTTACGCATTACATGAAACACAATTTGATTGTAAAATCTAAAAAATTTGAAGTAATACTGGTATTGAATTTAGTATGCATTATTTTAAATAGGAAAAAGGGATCATTCATCAATGCAGTTGCGTTGCTACCTTGTAACAAAATGATGTAGTTGAATGAAAACATTGACACCTTCTTAATGTTGCTTGAGATTTAAGGTTTCATGCTAAGCTGCTTTTACATTTTTGGGGAGAAGGTATTCTCACTACTACCTATCTTATTAATTGAACTCCCACACTAATTTTATCTAATCAAATCCCTCATGAAGTTCTTTTTAATTGTAAACCTTTCTATTCTCATCATAGAGTTTTTGGATGTCTATGTTATGCTAGTATGCTTCTTAATAAAAGATCAAAATTTGATTCATAAGCTAAAAAATGTGTTTTTCTTGGTTACCCTTATGCTAAGAAAGGATACAAACCATTTGAATTGGATTACAAAAAAATCATCATTATTAGGGATGTTGTGTTTAATGAAAACATGAAACATTCTAATATTTCATCTGTTTTGCCTTGTCCCATCCACTAAATAGCGATCAATGATTGATAATGAACAAACCTCTAATAATATTCCTATATTACATTCCTTACCAAGATGATCCACCTGCATTCGATGTACTCTAAGTTATCTCCAAGATTATGATTGTCAACCTATTATTCATTCATCAACCACTCTGTCATTTTCATCATCAACAAGGCCTATAGTAAGCACCACTTATTCTATTTCACAATTTGTTTTATATAGAAAACTTTCACCACAACATAAAGCCTATTCTATAGCTGTTTCATCTCATAGAGCACCAAGGACTTTTGCGTAAGCAATTAAGGATCCAAAATGGTAGGAGGCAATGGCAATAGAGATTCATGCATTAGAGTCTAGCAATACTTGGACACTTGCTTCTTTACCTCATTATAAAAGGACCACTAGTTGTAAGTGGATGTTCAATACAAACCTGATGAAAGCATTGAGCACTACAAGGCTTGTTTTGTAGCTAAGGGATAGACTTTGAAAGAAGGTTTTGTTTTTATGAAACTTTTGCACCTATTGCTAAACTTACTATAGTTAGATTTTTTTTGGCAGTTGTAGTCATTCAAAATTGACACATTCATCAATTAGATGTTAGTAATGCATTTCTCCATCATGATCTTAAAGAAGAGATTTATATGGCTCTTCCTCATAGTTTTGGTGTGCTAGGAGAAACGTGTGTTTGCTACCTCAACAAATCTCTATACAGGCTCAAGCATGCATTGAGACAATGGTTTCAAAAACTATCTTCTACTGTCATTGATGTGGGCAACACTCAATTAAAGGCTAATCATTCTTTCTTCACATGTACAATAGTGTTGGTTCATCTAGATGATATCATTGTTGCTAGAAATAATCTTGTCTCCATTGTAGCTCTCAAAAGGTTTCTTTATAGTCAATTTCAAGTCAAAGATTTGGGGCACTCAAATATTTCTTGAGTATTGAAATTGCTCTCTCTAGTAAGGGTATTCATCTTTCACAAAGAAAATATGCTTTAGATATTCTTGAAGATATAGGTTTTCTTGGTTCATGTTCTTCTTTATTTCCAATGGAGTAGAATTTGAAGCTTAACAAAAATGATCGACCTTTATTGGAGGATATATCATGATATCACCACCTTGTGGAACATCTCAACTACCTCACGATTACTCACCCTAACATTACATATTCAGTTCATATCTTAAGTCAATTCTTCGATGAGCCTCGACAACCTCATCTTGATGCAGCTCATAGAATTCTTATATATCTAAAGAAAGCACCAAGTCAAGGAATTTTACTCTCTTCCTCAAGTCCTCTTCAATTGCATGCATACTGTAATTCTGATTAAGCTAGCTATACTAATACTCATAGAATTGTTACTGGGTATTGAACCTTTCTTGGAACTTTTCACTTTAGTGGAAAACAAAGAAACAATCCACTGTCTCTTGTTCCTCTACTAAAGCAAGATATCATGTCATCTCAAGTACTTGTTGTGAACTCACTTGGCTTTTCCATCTGTTAAAGGATCTGCAAGTATCTTGTCTTCAACCAGCAACTTTATGTTGTGAAAACAAGGCTGATTTACATATCGCTGCTAATCTAGTATTCCATGAATGAACCAAACATATTGAGATTGACTATCACATTGTTCATGAAAAGATGCAATCTAGAATGGTTTAAACAACTCATGTGCCCACTGCACATCAAACTGTTGATCTCTTCACAAAACCTCTTGGAGTTCTTCAGTTTCAACATTTACTTGGCAAGTTGGGTGTTCTCAATATCCATGCTCCAACTTGAAGGGGGTATTAAAATGTTTTATGTTTAGAGTATTAGAATGTTTTAATTTCCAGCATCATTTCTAACTGTGTTGCAACTGTAATGATCTTGCTTTGTAAAATTTCCTCCACTCAGTGTTTCCTCTAAGTTAAGTTTCTTATCCTCTTTTTAACATTTTATAGATGATTTTCATTCAACCTTCACTCCCGAATTGTATAAATATGTTCACCGTGTACCTGCAAATGTAGATGCGCAGCAATCTTCTTCTGCCTAATTATATTTTATTTTCCATTGCTCTTGATTTCTAACACTTAACCCTGTTAATACTCTGAAGCTGTTCATTTACGTTTGATCAAATTAGCTGGTTAAGCAAATTTCCGTTCATGCCACACTCTTAGCACTTAAAATATTAAATTCAATGTCAATAAAACAACCATCTGGGAGGAGGTCGGAGTATGAGTAGAAGCATAGCGTTTTCGAATACCAAAAGAAAGGTAATTATGGTCTATCAAATACAAAGTCTATGATCCTGAAAATACGAAGACGTAAACATTCTACGTACATCCAGACTTCAAGTCATGCTGAATAATCTCATATGATTTGCGCAAAAAGATATAATTCATTCGACTGTAATCATTGTACACTTAGTTTTGCCCATGAAGATCCAGGATAGTTTTGCCATTCTCAACATTTCCTTGAGATGCAGCTAAGTGCAATACCATCTTTTTTTTATCATAGTTAAGTGCATAATGAGGGGTTATCCTAGTGACCTTGGCCAAATTTTAAAATGTACCAATGTCAACACCCCTCTCTGCTTTAACATGGCAGGGAAGCTGTTGATTTTTATTTTTTTATATGTAAAATATGTCAACAATTCCGAACCTATTGTTGCCGTTAAAGTTTAAACAGCAAACCATCCTAAGCATTCTGCAAACGATTTAAGCGTTGAAAAAAAATTTGGGGTGCACGTTGTTCGAATCATTCAAGTCCACCCAATCATGACTTACCCAAATCTAATAATTTCTGAAGATTGTCAAAATAAATGTGCGGGGATAGCTCAGTTGGGAGAGCGTCAGACTGAAGATCTGAAGGTCGCGTGTTCGATCCACGCTCACCGCAACAAGAAGAGTTTTTCGCAGGCCATTGATTTTGAATGGCAAAGGATTATTTGCCGAATTCTATCCAGATTTGAAAGCAATTATCAAAGTAACGTGTCGTATCGTATGAGAGCGAAATTTCCGCACTGTTTTAAAAATAGTAGAAGAAGATATGCATGTTGCAAGCACGCGTGGAAAGCGTACATTTTTGTAGCTAGCAAACGCCTGTTTTGAATGCAAAAACAGACTCAGATATGCAAATCCGTCAAGAACAGCATGCCTGACTGTCGGCCGGCTGGCAGATAAAAGAAAAGGATTATTGTGCCTACCGGGAAAACAGCGGAATCATGTACACGGCAATATCAACAAGATCCAGCTGTGCACACGAAATCCAGCAGATCCCGAAGCCATACTATAAAAAAAATCTCTGAAATAACCAAACCCAAACGATCCAAACAACAGCATGGCTCAAAGTACAGGACTGGAAGGCAAACATGAGCATCCACGGCGGGGGCTGCTGCTACTGCTAATTCTTTGCTGCATCTGCGTATGCAGGGCAAACTTGGGCGCGAGCGAGGCCAAGGCAGAAACGAATATATACGTGGTAAATGTGGCAGATTGGGAAAAGCCGAGGAGCTTCGCGACGACGCAAGAGTGGCACGAAGCCATGCTTCAGAAGCTTTGCCCTGGAAGCCGCCTCGTTTACGATTACTCCAATGTCGCCACCGGATTCGCGGCTGAGCTTACGCAGGCGCAGGCCCAGCGACTCCTGAAGAACCCCCACGTTCTGTCCATGAACCCCCAACGTGTTTATCACCTCCATCGCCCTCGCCCTCCTGCCTTTCCCGTCTCCCCACATCGCCCTTGATGATGATTAAATTAATTGATTGTGTGTGTGTGTTGGACTGGTTTCTTCGATCCACTCTGTTTACATCCCGTCAGTCCCGCCGACAGTTACAGAATCTGAATGTTTTAAGAAGATCAATTTCTGGGCAATAAAATGCTTCATCCAAATCGCGGTTCTGCCAAATTATCACGGACTGAGCGCTTCGGATTCTTTAAATCCCGATTTCGAAAAACGATTTCTTGAAAAAACCTTTTGCCACTTAATTTTAATACTTGATGAGCAGATTCCGAAAGAATCTCTAATTATAATTTTAGTTGCCATCATAAACCTTTTGCATCTGCTTTCACAATTCGAAGTCCTGTGAATTACGGTTCTTAAAAGAAAATTCTGCAATTCTTAAAAGAAAATTCTGCAATTCTAAATCTTGCGAAGCATAGGAGCAATTCGATATGGCGCCTTGCTTCTCTTTCGGTCTTTCCCAAGCGCCAGCAACTGATTTTCAGTGCATCCGCCAACATCTCACGGAAATAGAGGAAGTATTTTACGGAAGGCAAAAAATTAAAATTTTGAAGGAATACTTGATTTAAATTTTAAACATTCGAGTCCTTGAGAACTTTTATGTATCAATCTCATGAATGTGGTAGGTGCATTAGTGAGCCCAAATGGCATCACTAGATCCAAAAAATCCATCCCGTATCTTGCAAGTTATCTTCCACTCATCACTAGGCCTTATTCTAACTCTTCAAATCATTTTTGCTGAAAATTTCAGCATTGGTAAGGACATCAAGGATATATCCATCCTTGAAAACCTGTACGTCAATGTTATCATATTCATTGCCCTAGAATCAATGCACATCATCCATTCATTTCTATTCTTCTTTGGCACTAGCATAACTTGAACTACACAAGGTGAAATGGATTTCCTCACAAAACCTTTTGCAAGTAACTCACTTATTTGGTGCCATTTGATAAGCCCTCTCATGTGGAATGGTAATACTAGGAATAAAATCAATATGATACTGTACATTCCTCATTGGTGGCAATCCATTCAATTTTCCCTTGAACACCTTGGGAAATTTCTTCTTCAAGCTTAGCACACTTGTTGGAAGTTCAGCCTGCACATCATCATGGTTAGTAAAAACTATTGTCACAACAACAAAACTAAAACCTATTTCATCATGTTCCCTAATGTATTCCCTCTTTCCTAGAAGGGTTAAGAAAGCAATTAGTGAGCTTTGCTACCTCACATGTTTAGTTGTCATGTGAATCAACTCATGGATTTCATTAGATCTAGATACACTCCATACATTTCTTGCTTCATCAAACTAAGCACCATTGTCAAAATTCCAAATTCTACCAAGAATTACATCTACAAAGTCTATTGGAAGCACATCATACTTCACAACATTATGGAAACATCCAATTTTAAATTTTAAAAGTACATTGTTCCCTTACCTCTTGGGAAAAGTCTCTAGACAACCAATGCACTTTATAAGGTTTAGGATGAGAATTAGTTAAAAATCCTAGTCTAGAAACTACCCTAGAAGAAATAACATTTTTTGGGCTCCCCCATCAATCAAAACATGAATCCATTCCCCACTAAACACACATCTAGTTCTAATATGAAACAATAGTTTTCTATTAGGGTGATTTGCTTTATTTACATTTCCCATGAATATATACTAATTTAATTTAGAAACTTTCTCAATTTTTTGAAGCATTAAAATTACCTCTTTGAATGCCTTAGCTTGATGCCTCCTCCACCTCCATGGTTTGTACATCCTTGCCCTTGACTACCTTGCGAAGTGGACATTCCTATTACTTGTGTCCCCATTCTCCACACTTGAAGCATTGAGTTTTGGATGAGCTATTTCCTTGATCCCTGACTACCTTGCCTTGGTCCTTTTTGGCTTTGCCCTTCTCATCACCTCTTTCAATCTTCTTTTCATGGTTGCCATCCTTGTCTTCAGATATGGAATTGGATCCCTTCTCCTTCCCCTTGGAAGTTTGTTTGCTCTACTTTTAAAATCCACTTAATTTCTATTTAGCCTTGAGTGCCAAATCATAAGCCTCATCAAGGGTTTATGACTCATAAAATGACAATTCTTGCTGATAGGTCATTTTGAGACCTCTTAAAAAGATTGAAGCTTGTTTATATTCCTTCCATTTTACCTTATCTTGATAAAATATATGATAAAATTTGATGTTGATGAGTAGTAAGTAGGCCCTACACCCAACCATATGAATCACTACGTGTTCAAGCATGATCTGGTTGAATTCCGTGGACTTATAACCTTTTAAGCACATTGGTCTCTAGGAAGTGAAACTAATTGTTGCAATTATTATCTTCCCAATTACACTTATGAAATGAAAAGGTATGATTAAGTGCAACTGAGGCATATGATTTTTATCATTTTTACATTTTATGTTTTAAGTTGCCTAAGGATAAAGAATAATGAATAGAGTAAAATAATTAAATTGCTAATTTAATCTAATCAGCTACACTAACTAATCCTAACATAAGCATCATTCCCATTTTTTGTACATATCCTGAACATGTTTAACACTACTAGGTTACCAAACGTTAAGTGTTACTAGAATTACCAAGTGACAAGTGTATGTTTAAAGTGGTCTTACTTATGTGCTTAATTAAGCGCTATTTAATCTAGCATAATTTAGCTTAATTACTTAAAGCATTAAAGGAAATTGCATAAAACATTAAATGCATAAATAAATAATTAATCTATTTCAAAGTGCTGCAAGGTTTATTAGAAAGCTTATCTTTATTGTCGCACACACTACTATGCTTAGGTACAATAGTGCTTTAATAAAGATCCATACACTCTTTAACTCCTACTATGGGCACTTAGAAAAATATTCTAACTTTCAAATGACAAAATTACAAGAGCTCTGTTGCAAATATGATTGAAGATGCCTTAAACACAATGGGTGAGTGCATATTTATAGGCAAAAAGAGACATTGTGTTGATGAGGCCATGTCAACACATCAAATCCCATGTCAAAGGAGCCATGTCAACGGGGTCACATTAACAAGGCCTTGTTAATGAGACTGAAGAAAAAGTGACTCATCATGCCTCCACAACTAAATAAAAACTCTTCCTCAAGTGTACAAAAAGAGCAACAAGTTTCTTACAAAATTTTGGGAAGGTATGGGATTATTGACTAACTACTAACATAGACAAACACAACACACATGAACAAACACCAAGTGCTTGAGTGTATAAGACTACAATCATTATAAAATGTTGGTGTTTAGGACAAAAAAATTAAACACTAGGATAAAAATTACAAACATAACTCCTTTGATGACGTGAAGACAAGGAAGAAGTTTAAACAGTCCTAGGTGGAGGAGGCTCCTAAAGTTTTGAAGGACCTTCTCTTACTTCAGATGCATGTAGTGGTTGAGGTAGCTGTGATTGTTCTATAGTAGCTACAACTTTTGGTGAAAGATGGAAGGCATCTAATAGTGCCTTCATCTTCTTCTTCTTACTCTTAGGATTGTTCACAGTCCTCACATGCATAGCGAATGTGGGTTGATGTGGGAACATCCTAAAGACTAGGAATTATTGGGAACAACTCCTTCACATTGATGAACTAGGCAATGAAAATTTTGCATTCAACATCCAACGCCTTTACTACATTCTATAGCTCCTAGTAGTCACTTAGTATCTTGGCAAAGTTCTTAGCTATAGATCATTGATTAGTGAAGTGCTACCTGAGAACATTGAGTTCTACATTTGCCACCTCAAGATTTTTCTTGGTGTCTTTGTGATGCTTAAACTAGGCTTTGTATAGCAAGTACAAACTAGCCATATGTTTCTCCAATTTAGACCATGATCATTCGGTAGTCAACATCGCTAGATTTGCATAACAAAGATTGGCAAGCTCCATATGCTCTTTGTCATCTCCTCAATCTATAACTCCTTCATGTGGATTTTTGCCTTGTTGTAGTCATTGAGCCCATCAAAGATAGGCTGCTAGACATCTCCTCCTTCCTTGAGCTACTAGAGGGCCTCATTAACTTTTGCCTTTGTCATTTGAATATTTTTTTCATTAATTTCTTTCTATAGACCAACATGATTTTTGTAGTTATTTTGACTCTCTTAATGTTGAGAGCCTCATTTTTCTAGGTGGCTACCTCTATTGCAGATTTATGGCAAAGGGCTCAAACTTTCCCCATGGAGAGATTTCTATTTTTGGTTGCTAATATCCTCAGTTCCATGTTTACTCTATCTAGCTGCTCTTGTTGTTGATGGATAAAATCTTGCATTTGTTGCTTTTGCACATCAACATTCCATAGGTGGTGATTCTCTATGGTTAGGATGACATTCTCGTAGCAAGTTTGACCTAAGACCTTTTGGATATTGTTCATGGTGGCATTAGCCAAGGATTGATCAAAATTGCTATCTCCTTTGCATCCTCAGCCTTCTTGATCTTTTTTTAAAGTTTTTGAAAAGCTTCATCATGGTTCCACACAGGGTTAAGAAGTGTAGGATCAATATGTTAGGCTCTTAATTTAGCAACCTTTACAGCTAGGTGTTGGTTTTGAGCCTAGGCTATTTTGAGTTACTCCTCCATGATAATGCATTTTCCCCTTACTTCCAGCAGCTCCAACTGGGTTGCAATGATTGTATCTAGAAGTTTGAAGACATCCAAAATTTATTTTTCAGTTCCTACTTATTAGTTTAGCAACTCTTCGTGCTGGGCTACACTTAATTTTTCGCAAATTAATCTTGCAAACATCTGCACATCTCAGAGTGTAGAAATGTCTAGTATAGATGTTGTAGGGATGTTTAATGCCTTAGTAATTCTATCAGCAACCACCTTTGCTACTATCTCATGCCCATTGCATTACATCATCAAGATGGTTGCCCCCTTTTCTCCTCTAGATGCACCTAGAAAGTAGCAGCATTCCCAAAGATGTCTGGGAATTGCTGTTGTTGTGAGAGAAAGACTATTACCTCTTGGGTGCTAGGATTTGATCTCATGGGGCATTGCATTCTTTGAGTTAAAAATATTAGTCCACCTATCTACATTTGGTTGATGATTTGAGCCACTTTGTTGAGGTGACTCATTGTTGGGTGATACACAGATGGATCACCATCACTCATTCTTGCTTGCTACTCCTACTCATGCAAGATCTATTCTCAGATCTTGACAATTTGTTCAAGGGTAGTGTAGGACTTTGGTGTTGTTTCGTGAGTGGTAGTGAAGGTGGTGATTTCTATTGCTCTTCCTTGATTGTGGTAGGGGTCTTATCCTTTATCATTTTTGCTCAAAAGTTAGAAGGATTATGTTGGAGTGTATCATTGGCATAGCGAATAATTCTTACTCTTTTACATAATTTTTTGATGAGGTAGGAATAGAGTAGGGCCTTCCTTCCACATTCATTTTTCTTAAATCAATTCTCTATATCTACATAGATTAGTTGTGAAAGGTTCATAAGGAATGTTCCACTTAGTGCAGCACACACAGAGGAGGAGAAGGCAGTCATGTTATTGGGCTTGACTATTGGATTGAGGTGATAGGTTGCTATCTTAAAATATACATGCTCCACCAAGGTGATCGCATCATACTCCTTGCTATCCACTGGGTCCACTTCTTCTTTACCTCTGGGTCTACTTGTGTAGAGATCTTTGCTAGGTTTGTTCTAATATCAAGCAACCCCAGGGCCTACACAATAGCTTCCATCGAGTAGGACACATGAATGTCCTTGATCTTCATAGTGGCTTCCACCTGCCTATAATTCCAGAAGAGATATGTCTCTACCATGTACTATTCCCCATTGGAAGTGATGATTGGTCACATGGGAGAGTTCTACAACTACATCTTGACTTCTAGTAAAACATGTTTCAAGAATGGTTCAAAGTTTAATTCTTGGAGAACTAAATGTTGGCTATCATAATGCTTGATCTAATTAAGGCAAGCTTGAGTTAATATGATCTCAAGTCTTGGCACTAGACCTAGCACCTCATTTCAATGGGATTATTTTGCTATGGCCACTTGCTCAGGAATCTATCAGATAGATTCTACTTCGGGCTCCTCCCAAAGAGGTCCCATTGCATGAGTTTCTATTGCCCACTCATAGGCTTGCTCTTGCTGCTCCCTTATAGCTCTTGGTCATTTATCCCTTGGTTGAGATGGTTCTCCTTCTTGTAGGCATTTTGGTCTAGGTGTCATTTGTAATCACAAAATGACCAAAGATTAGTACTAAATGTGTAACTTTGAAACACTTGGAATACCTTATCTCTTGGGGTAGTTACACTTGGCTAAGTTGTGAGCATGACTTGTTTGATTATTTTATTATTATTTTATTATTATCTAATTAGATAGGTTATTGAAGTGTGTTGGAAGGGTTTAACTCTCATAGGTTAGTAATTTAATATTATTTTATTTATTAAACCCAAAGTAAGAAAATTTTTTAAAATTTTTTTGTTAAAAACCTAAGGTTTGTGGCCCTCATGACATAGAGCATACATTTGGAAGTTGTAGGATTGAAGAATGATTTGAATTAGATAAACAATTTGAAAGTTATGAGCTCTAGAAGGTTTTGGGCTTTGAAAAATTATAAAAATTTTCCTTACATTTGAAGAAAATGGCAAAAAATTTCTACGTGGTGAGTTCTATTTATAGAATTTTTCTCTTACATTGACTAGGCCTTGTCGATATGGTCAACTACGTTGACTGGGTCTAGTTGATGTAGCTATTGATAATGGTTGACCAAGTCAAAATTCAAAAAATATAAGAAATTTTTGAATGAAATTTGAGGCAAATGGAAGGCTAAAAATCCAAGAACACAATGAAATACATGAAGAGGATTTAAGAGTTCACAAAAGATGAAGAATGATTGGAGAAACGCCTTAAGAAGCACACTAGTGGATGCAATCGATTGGAAATGCAAAAATTTGATTACAAAAATGTCTAAGGATAAGGGACTTAACTAGTCCAACCAAGAGCTATGCAAGTGGGTCCTCCCCATAGCTGGCTTATGCCCTTTTTACCCTTACATATCCTTAACTAAGGAGTCTGTGGGTCCCACAGTTGATTAATGGTTATGAAAAGCTAAGGACTGAAACCCGAAGAATCTACCTAAGAATTTCAACATAACAAACTAAGATATTAAACAAAAACATGAAAACTGATACTAAGGTGAGTTATGGAGAGCATTGATGGATGAGATAGAAAATAAAATGGATGTCCCAATCATGGTCATATGAACTCCCTTGTGAGTTTCATGGTTAAATGACTTGATAAAGTCCAAACTTGGTCTAAACCAAAAGGAACAATTTTTAGTGACTTTACATCATCACTCTAGTACTAGTCCACCCCCTCAAGAGACAAGAATGCTCCCAAAGATAACCATTATTATTATTTGAGAAGAAAAAGAAAGCAGGAAGTAAGAAAGTGCCTTAGTTAGGGGAGATATTTAGGCATGGGTAACATGTCTTTTTAGTCCCATAACCTAGTGCTTGTAACTTGTTTATTTTGTCTAAGGGGTGTGCTTTGAATTCCCATCATGTTTTGTTTTGAACATGTTACGTTTTTCATGAATTTTTGGATGGGAACCACACCATGCAAAGACTTATTCAATTTTTTGTTATTGGTTGACATAGAATGGTAAGAAATCTAGGAAAACACTCATGCATTCAAGTAAGTAGAGAGGCACAAAGAGTATTGAATCCTCTTGAATCACAACCTTTTCAAACCTTTGAATCTTTTCCAAGCTTGAAAACTACCAAGGTCACAAGTTCATTAAAGTGTTATTAATGAAAGAGGAACCTCATATTTCCAAGACTAGGAAAACCATAGAGCAGGTGGATGGGTGGATAACGTGAACTCATTGCTTGTTCCTTGAAAAAGAAACTTGTCTTAGTTTTAGTCATCAAAATTCAAAAATAGAAACCAAAAATTAGCAATCAAAAACATTTGGTACAAACCACCATTGGTAACTAGCTACATCATCACTAAGTCCTATTGGCAATAAAGCATTTTTATTAGAAAATAAGAAAAATTCACACCAAAATAAAGTAAAGTATACAAGAAATTGTAACATTATTCAAGAAAAATAAAACATACTAACGATGTTGTAAAGCAAAAATTTGAAAAAATAATAAAGTGTAAAATAAAAATGGTATAAAAACAAAGAAAGCGTAAAACAAAAAAGTAGAAAAATTGAGGAGCCATTTATATAGTTAGAATGGATGGCCATCTCCTCCATGACTAAGTTGAAAGGAGGAGATCCAAAAGATTGAGTGTGGTTGTTCATTCGATGAGGCGTTGATTACATTAGCTTGCATGGGCTCAAGGAAAGGTTTAACTTGTTGCATGTTGACCAGCTATTTCTTGTGTAGGCTCTTAGGTTTGTAAATTAACATGGCCCTAAAATAAAAAGTTTCATAAATGATGTAAGGTCCTTTCCACAATGTTTGAAACTTAGTTTGTTGAGGTTGTATATAGGGTTCTTGTAGAGAACCTTATCTTCAAGTTAAAATTTCACTTTCCTTATTCTAAGGTTATGGCATTGTTTACTAAATGCTTTATGTACTTCATTTAAGGACAAGGCCACCAATCGATTCTTATTTGGCATGTTAAGGTTTATCAATATCTCTTTTTATGCTAGGCTCATGTCAAGTTCAAGGTCATAAGTTGTTGAAAGTGTACAGAGCTTAGATTGAATTGGCAAAGTTGGTAATTTTTGATACACAAACTCATAAGGAGAGTAGCCTATAGGGAGTTCCCATGTTGAGCGATATGCCTAGAGGACATCATTAAGTTTTGTGCTCCAGTATCTCCTATATTTGCTAATTGTTCTTACTAAGATTTTCATGATCTTCCTATTGGTAAGCTCTACTTGACTATTGACTTGGGGATGATAAGATATTATTAATTTGTGTTTAACCCCTAAGCATTGTATGAGCTTGCGAAAATTAGCACTTGTAAAATGAGTACCATTATTAGAAATCAGTGCATATGGCACTCCAAACCTATTTACAACATTTTGTTGTACAAACTATGCAATAGTGGATGATGTGCAGTTGGTGGCAGCCACTACTTTTGCCCATTTTGTACAATAGTCAATAGTGAATATTATGTATGCCTTTTCATTTGACATGGGTGTTATGGAACACTTGAAGTCTATGCCCCAAATGTCAAAGGGTTCTAGTGGCTAGATCCACTACTGAGGTTCCTCCATTTGAATGATCATCCCACTATCTTGTTGGTAGCATTCACAAGAGCAGATGAACTAGTGGAAATCCTTAAAGATTGTTGGCCAATAATACCTTGCCATCAAGATTTTAATAACCATGTGTATCCTTGCATAGTGTCTCTCATAAGGACCCCCATGCATGACTTAAAGAATGTGCAGTTGGTGAGTATTAGGAACACACCAACAAACCAGGCCATCAGTGCACACCTTGTAAAGGTGTTCATTAATCTTCATGAAGAATTTATCCTTATGAAGAAACTATTGTTTCTTTTAGTGATCTAATTCTTGTGGCATCTCTTGAGTGAGAAGATAAGTGAGGAAGCCATTGTACCATTTTGGTTTAGTGGGCACTTGTTCATTTATTGCACCAGCAAAGAGAAATTCATCAAGAAATTAATTAGAGAGAGCTCTCATCCTCTTTATTATCCCATTGTAATTGAGACAAGTGATTAGCAACCACATTCTTAGGTCCATTTCGATCTACCATTATGAGATCGAACTCTTACAAGATCACTAGCCATCGTATGACACAGGGGCTCATCATTGGTTTCTTCATTAGGAAGAAAATGGTACTATGGTCAGTGTGCACAAACACCTTATATCCAAGCACATTGTACCTAAACTTCTCCAAAGCATACATCATGGTCATCAACTCTTTCTTTGTTGTGGTGTAATTAAGTTGTGCATCCACAATGATTGAGCTTGCATAGTGGATGTAATATGGACATTTCTAATCATTCAACTGCTTAAGCACAACTCCCAAGGCATAGTTTGATGCATTCATCATGATGTGAACTGGATGGAACCAATTAGGTGATTGTAGAATTGGAGTATCTAGAAGCTTCTCCTTAAGCTATTGGAATGCCTTTTCACATTTATTGGTCCATATGAACAGAACATCTTTCTTTGTAAGCTTGACCAACAATTTCATGATCTTAGAGAGATTCTCTATGAATCATCAGTAGTATCCATTATGTCCAAGGAATGATCGAACATCTTTAATGGTTTCTAATTGACGGGTTATTCCTTGGATGGCTTGAATCTTTTTAGGATCCACCTTAATCCCTACTTGAGAAATTTTTTGTCCCAACACAATGCCTTCCTAGACCATGAGATTGCTCTTTTGTCAATTGAGTTGAAGATTAGTCTCTAAGCACCTTTTAAGCACTTGCTTAAGGTGTTTTAGGAATTTCTCAAATGTAGTGTCATAGGTGGAGAAGCCATCCATGAAGACTTCTACCTTGCTACTAATTTTTGTTGCTAAAAAATACTCAGGACAAGGTGTTGGAAAGTTATAAGGGCATTGCATAGATCAAAGGGCATCTTACAATATGAAAAGGTCCCCCAAGGACTTGTGAATGTTGTTTTGGCCTAATCCTTGGATGTGATCTAAATCTAGTTATTGCCACTTAACCATCTAGGAAGTTATAATAGCAATGCCCAGAAATAATATCCAACACCTAGTCCACAAATGAAAATGGAAAATTATCGTTAAATGTTGCCATGTTCATCAGCTTGAAATCAATATAGATCCACCATTTTCCATCTTTCTTTGACACATTTACAAGTGGGCTAACTCACTTGCTATCCATAATTGGATAGATGAACCTTGCCTTAAGGAGTTATTCAATTTTCTCTTTGATGATTTGCTTTAATTTGGGGTTTAGTTGTCGCTGTTGCTACCTTTTTGGCTTTATGGTTGAATCGGTATAGATGCGATGCTAGCATATCTTAGGATCAATCTATGTGAGTTTAGGATATGACCAAGAAAAGACTATTGGCCATTTGTTGACCACCTTCAACAACATCCTTTTCTACTTAGAAGCAAGGTTGGCATTAACTATCACCAACTTGCCATTTTTTAGAAATGCATATTTCATGCTGGTAGGTAGAGTTTTCAACTCTAAGGGATCCTATTTAAAACTGTTAGAGATTTTCAACTCTCTTCAATTGGTATCATTAAGTTCATCATCAGAGAGTTGATGATGAACTAGCTCTAGTTCATCCATACTTTTAACATAGGCATAAGTTAAGCTCTCAGTAGGTTCCATGTAAAGAGTGCTATTCTCAAAATCAGTTGTCAACCATTGGGTACCCTATTGTTTTGTGGTTGTTGCATATAGGAACCTTTATATTTTGAATTAATTTACACACTATCTACATGCTTTGATTGATGTGCTTTTAATAAACCAAAGTTTCTGCATACAGTTTCACTTGGTATTACTATATGTGATGCATGGAACTTGCTTCTTCTTAATCTTTCTGAATACATTTTCCTTGGAAACCTCCAGGGAAAGATATTTGATTCCCATTCATGTAATAATAGTGTTCAACAAAGCTCTTCCCATAGTGATTGGAAAGTTCCCCTTACAATTGTTAACTTTGATTACTAGGAAATTGGCAAGATATGACCACCCATAGATAATGGTCATAATTTCCTTCACTAGTCTCAAAGAAATAGTGATGGACTAATCTACCAATTCTAAATAGATGTTGCTCTTCTTGAGAGGAGGCAGGTTCTAAGCAGTTTTCATTTTTTGAAAAATTAAATTAACTCTAGAACTTGAGTTAAGAAGAGCCTTGTACGGCTCATTCCCAAAAATATGCAAATAGATGAGAGGACTTCCAAGATTAGCTCTTTTCCTAGGAAGGTTACTAGCCTTGATCCAATCAGATACAACATGGGCTAACATAACTATATGGATCTTGGAAGGCTTTTGGTTTGAAGGGCTCTTGAAAGGAATGGATGCAAAAGATGAAGGAGATATAGGATGACTAGCTACATAAGTAGGTGAGGGCTTAGTAGGGCTATTGGTTTAGAAGAATGACCTTTTAGGAGAACTGGGTTCTAAACCACTTGATTGAGGAGGAAATTGTAAGTTAATAGCCTTGGTAGCATTATGCTGCTATTGCTACATAGGAATTTTACCTTACATGGATGGATTAGGGAGTAATTGGATTGAGGGTGGAGGAGTATGTGCTGAAAGATGAGGAGGGTGATAGGGATATGGGGTTTCCTCTCTAGTAGATGGAGAAGGCGTTCTATAATACTTTGGAGGATATTAGTGATGCTAAAAAGAAGCATGACTAGAAGAGTCACACAAAGACATTGGTTGCTGAACATAGTACCCATATAGATCTGGCTACCTGTAAGGGTACTANTGCTGAACATAGTACCCATATAGATCTGGCTACCTGTAAGGGTACTGCTACCTTGGTGATGGCATCCCCATGACTTTGGGTGTTACCACTATTGATACTGCTCATACAATTATGATGGAGCTTCACTTAGATAATAAGACTATTGTTGTTGGTGGGACTACCTTGGGTTAAACATTCTAGATGCTTGCCTTTGTGCTAGTCTAGGATTCATAGTATACACCCTAGAGTCCTATAAGTGTGACATAATAGGAAAACATACCTTGGGATGTTCATATTGGTATATGTCACACCCACCATCATCATTTAATTCTAACTCCACAACCTCTTCTACTACCACAACCTTGCCCGTACCCATTTGGTAGGCATGTTTAGCTTCTTTCTTTTTCCTATGATCATGATCACTACCTTATTTTTTGGATTCTTCCACAATTTTAAAGTAGTTTGAAATCTTTCATCCAACGATTCCTACATTTTTTTAATCTTAGTCAAAATTTTAGATATAAATTTTTGAATCAGCAAGGGTTTTCACTGCATCACCTCATCAAGTGGTGCTTTCTCCTCATTGTCATAGAATTGAACCTCCCTTTTTTTGATGGAAGGATCTCAATTATACTATGTAGTACTTTCTTGTTTTCTCAACTCACCTTATAGTTTTGATAGTTTTCCTTAGGCATAGACCCTAAGAGTTCTCCTTGTATTTGATCATAGCACATCTATGATATGGCAATGCTACTCTCATTGAGAATAACTTAGCTAGGACATCTGTGTAAAAGAGAATAATACTTCTCTATGGCTATGTCAAAGGGTTTATGTGTTCCTTGTCACTAGACTTGGATTTTATTTCTTAGATTGGACACTCTAGAGTATGCCTGATATTTATCATTGAATAGCTCAAACATCATACTCCATCTATGAATTGATTTGATCTCCAAGAAGTGGTACCAAATTTTAAATTCCTTTATGAGTGTCTTGGGGAATAGATTAAGTTTTTGCTAATTGTTTTCTATGTTGTACAAGGCATAGGCATCATGAAAGGCTTGAAGATGGATCTATGAATTTGAGTTATATCCCCTATCAAATTTTTGGATATTGTTCATATCCAATCACTTGATTCTGCTATTTTTTATATGCCTAGTTGGCATCTTGACTGCCTCTATGATGTCCCATGCTATCCCTTTGATCATGGTGGTGTGTATGATCATTGTCTCACTGTTCACCTCCATCATGGTTTTGTCCCTTACGATTTTGATCAAATTGAAAGAAGGATGAAGAAGAAGATGTAGATGAAGAGGACAAAGAGAAATGAAGAATACCATCATCATGGTGTCTACCACCTCCTCTCCACTTATCATGACCATGATCATTAGATTTTCTATCATCATGATGCTTGCCCAAGTTCATGACTTGACTCCCACTTTTTCTTGAACCTAGATTGTTGATAGTGGACTATAGATTTGGGTTCAAGCCCAAATCACCAATGTTAAGGGATGGAGAATCTTCATGTTGAGAACTCCCAGAGGGAGGATCCTTAGTATCATTTTTCTTCAGCAAGAAGAAGCAGTTGGTAAACCATTTCCCATTTGTAACTTCATGGCACTTCTCTTGGTGTCGATCTCATTTGCATTGTTTTTTTATGGGATTATAGTCTTGATAGTCATGGTCCTACACAACGTATTCATCATGGAGGTCCTAGATCCCAACCTCTTAAGAGTTTGAAGCAGCATCCCATGAATAGATTGGTTAAGAGGTAACACAATGTTGCCATCCATATCTCTCCACTATAGCTACTCATCATGATGTAGGATGAAGGTGAAATTAGGTACAAACTCATTTGGGTGAATATACACCACTTTGAATTCTTGGGGTATTGGTGGTTTTGAATCATCATGCATGTGAGAAGAAGACATTTTGGATTAGAGAAAAATATAGTATGATTAATTTATAATTGGAATTATTAATTTTTTGAATGATGGTGATCTTAGGATTAATTCCAATGATCTTAAATAATATTCACTAATTCCTAGATAGTACATGTATCAAACTATAAGTTCTTGGCAATGGTGCCAATGATGAGTGGGAGTAGACCCTACGCACAATCATACGAATCACTAAGATTTCATGCATGATCTGGTCGAATTCCATGGACTAATTCCTTCTAACCACACTAGTCTCTAGGAAGTGAAACTATCATTACAATCATTGTCTTCCTAATTGAACTTGTGAAAGGCAAAGGTATGGTTAAGTGCAACTGAGGTATATGATTTTTATCATTTTTACATTTTATGTTTTAAGTTGCCTAAGGATAAAGAATAGTGAATAAAATAAAATAATTAAATTGTTAATTTAATCTAATCAACTACACATAACTTATCCTAACATAACCATTTGTTCCCACTTTCCATACACATCCTAAACATATTTAATGCCACTGGCTTACCAAACATTAAGCATTACTAGGATTACCAAGCACCAAGAATATGCTCAAAGTGGTTATACTTATGTACTTAATTAATGGCTATTTAATATAGCTTAATTTATCTTAATTACATAAAGCATTATAGAAAATTGCATAAAATATTAAATGCATAAATAAACAATTAATCTATTTTAAAGTGCTACAAGGTTTATTAGAAAACTCTTCTTTATTACTACACATATTACCATGCTTAGGTACAATAGTGCTTGAATAAAGATTCATACACTCTTTAACTCCTACTATGGGCACTTAGAAAAATATTCTAACTTTCAAATGATAAAACTGCAAGAGCTTTGCTACAACTAGGACCAAAGATTCCATAAACATGGTAGGTGAGCATGTATTTATAGGCAAGAACACATTAAATCCCATGTTGATCAACTTGCATCAATGAGGCCTCATTGATGCAATCCATGAAAATGCGACTTGTCAGATGTAGAATTCTTTGACATCCTTGTTACCTTGCCTTTGGAATTTCAACTTGATGATAGTCTCTTATCTTTGATGAGACTATTCAAATTTTATTTTTAACATATATTTCCTCAAAAGTCAATCTCTTATGAATTGATCATTTTTTCTTTCATAACCTTAGGACTCCTTTTTCAAATAAGTAGAAGCCATACCATTTAATCTAGATTTAGCAATAGGTGCCCTCAATTTATTTGGTACTTTTTTCAACTCAATGTACTTTTCAAATGCCTTTAGCCAACTTGAAAAATAATTAGTGTCATCTACACCATTGAAAGTCTTTAACTCCATGTATGGAAGTCTAGTAGCATTTCTGAATGCTCTAGTAAGCCTTTCTTCATCCTCCTTATCAAGTTTATCTATAAAAGAAGTAGTTACCATTGTTGGAGTCCTTGCAATTCTCATTTGATGAGTAGGTTTCTAACCCATTAGAATCCTTGGCTAATGGGTTCCTACACTCCCATAGCTGGATTATCTTTCTACATCATCTATTCCATCTCCATTTGGTTGTGAAACTTCTTTGTTTAAATGTACATGCTCATCACCTCCATGTGTCTCAATATTGCTAAGATTGACATTGTATGATAGTGGTAGCATCCAAAGCAGGTAAAATTTTATGATTTCATTCAAAACTTGTGCATTTTAAGCTTATAATTTGGCTTGTAACATTAACACCATATATATAAGGATGGTAGTAGTTTCATCTTCCTTTAAGCATAGTGAGTTTAATTGGTTTTGGAGGAATAGTAGCTCTAACTTTTTCTTGACTTAAAATGTTTCCTCTAGCTTTTTCCATATTTTGCATGAAAAATCCTAATTCTTGACTAATTGTATAGATTCATCAAATATACTCAATGAAATTAACATTTGTGCCATCTTATTATCATCATCCATCACAATAGTTTCAATAAGAGTTATCTCAAAGGCAATTTTAGATGTGATAGTTGGAAGCTTTCAAACCTTGACTCTCATGTAATCAAGCATAATTTCTTACTCTTGTTAGGGTTGTATCTAATTTATGAAATTATAGTTACTCGCCATGTTGCTCTAATACCATATGAAGTTTACAAGATCAACGATGAGAAACTTAATAACTAGATACATGAAAGGGGGAAATTAAGACATACATTCAAACATCACTTCATTAGTATTTATGATATGTGAAATAATGTGTTGATAGAACAATGGTCATAATTGTACATAACAATTACAACAAAATGTTAACTAGTATATTAATGAATCTTAACAAGAAAAATAGCACAACTTCATGATGATGGAAACATTATAACTATGGTATACCATGATGACAAGAGATATAATATATACATAGAACATGATGATGATTTTGTTTAATAAGTGATATCTTTAACAAAAACAACATATAATAATATGAATTTGAATAACTAAACATAGTTATTACTTAGTGTACAACATAATTAATTTCACGATGAATATTATATTTACATAGTAAAATATGAGAGTTGAAACCATGAAATAATTGTAATATTAGTACATCCTAATAATATATATAGTCCAATTAGAACCTTATAACTCAACATTATTTGCTAGAATCAAACCCATGACTTGGAGATTTTAAATCAAAAGTCTGAGTAATAGACTAACACCTCATTGTCTATATAGTAAACAATTACACATCGTAATGGTGATAATAAAATGAATATAGGACAAAGAGAAAAAAATCAAATGAATGTTTTTATACATTCTTAATGATGAGTGTTGAGGTACCCCTACACTCAATCATATGAATAAAAGTGTTACACGCATGATCTGGTCAAACTCCGTAGACTAAGTGCCTACATGCCTTATGGAACACTTAAGGTTAATCATTCGTTGTCTTCCCAGACTTGTATTTGTCACAGTTGTATGGTTAAGCAAGTTTGAGGTATTTGATTTTTATATCTTTTATGTTTTATCTCTTATGCTAATGAGAGAAAGGGTGAAGAGACTAAGTAACTAACTTTAACTAACTAAGTTCTAATGCCTAGCATCAGTATCCGTCCCACTTGTCGTTCACACCCTGAACCAATGCAACCTTCTGGGATTACCAAATGCTATTCCTTGCTAGGATTACCAAGCGTAATGCACATGCTCGAAGCCGTTGTACTGAATGCACTTAACTAGGAGTGTTGAGGGTTGAGAAAGATTAATTAACTAATAAAGCATTTAACTATTTAACATTAATTAAAGTCCTATTTAGCTTAGTCCATGCACTGCAAGGTTTATCCAAAAGTTCATCTTTATTTCCATACACAAACTTGTGCTCAGGTACAATATTTGCTCGAATAAAGATCCGTTCACTTTGGGACTCCTACTGCGGGTACATGGAAATTATTCTAACTATGGAATGGAAAAATGGCAAGAGTTTGGCTATGGTCTAGATCTAGATGGAGAAACAAAGGAGGGCTTCCTCTTATTTATAGATTTGGTGGTGCACTGCAATATCACGTACGATACATTGAGTACGTAATATCATAGCCGATGCAACATCGTGTATGTGATATCATGGCCCATGTGATATCACGTCCCATCATACCCCCATGATTGAATAAAAACTCATCCTTGAGTTCCTTACAAAATATTGGAAAGGTATGGTATTATTGACTTGAATGGAACTAATGGTGAATGGGATGGCATGTGAACGGATCATCATTACAAGACATGACAAAATTGGTGTTCATGACAACAAGAATGAACACTTTATACATTTGACATCAGGCCTTATTTGGTAGCTAAGAGAGAAGAGAGAAGAGAGAAGAGAGAAGAAGTTTGCTGCTACCAATGCTAAGATTGTGCTTTCGTTGTCTATTTGTAAGTGCGCCATCCATCTCGTTCCTAGCATAACTGCTTCAGCATCAATCCATTCCAAGTGTTCCCTCCAGATCTAATCCATTGTTGTATGATTGTCATCTACACACACAACACAGTCTTTATATTAGCAAGAGTAAATGAATCACAATGCAGTTGATACCTTGCTTCAGTGAAAGGCCCATTGGCTGGGTTGTGGTATGCCTAATGCGGATTTGGAGATATAATAATGATGACTATCGAAGGTGCAGGGGCTAGGAGAAAATTGAAAAAATTGGGTCAGTGCCCCCATGACTAAGAGAAAACCTTTGGTAGTGATAGAATGGAAAAAGGAAAGGAATGAGAAAGCTGGACGAAAAGAGACAACTGTAACGTTGATGAAATGGATGTCAAGATGGAAATGAACAAAATAGAGTTTATTGCAAAATGTTAAGGGAAAGAATTTAACTGGTGCACCAAATAGGAATGTCAATGAGTCCTCCCAAAAGTAGGCTCATGCCTTTAATGCCTTGACAAACCCACATTCAAAGAGTTTGTAGGCTCTGGGAATGTCATTTGGAACAAGAGTGAAAGTCTTAACCATAAGAATTTACCAAAAAGAAAACAATGCATCAACCAAAATATACACTAATGATACAACTTGCAATGAGGTGAATAATGGAGAAAGAATGATGGAAAGAAGAGAATGGAATGGAGTCTCAAGAACAAGATGGTGTACAGCCCCTAGTGTATTTAATGATTAATGTAACTTAGTAGATCTCATTCCAAGTCCAGCCTCAAACAAACCACATCCAGTGACTTTGCATTAATGCATTCGGCCAATCCATCCACTTGAAGTAACAAGAATGCATCCCTCAAGAGCCACCACCATTTTTACAAAATGAAGGAGAAGAGAATAAGAAGCGAGAAGCACCTTAGTTAGAGGAAACATGTTTATTTTTAGTTCCATAACTAGTGCTTGTAGTCCAAATGATTATCTCTTCTAAGGGGTGTGCTTTGAATTCCCAGTATTTTTTTTCTGCATGAGAACCACACCATGCAAAGACTTATAATTTTTATTTAATGAGCTTTCCGATAATTGGGTAACGTCAAAGTGGTAAGAAAAATCAAGAAGAAAACATCTAAGCACCCCAAGAGAATGGCCAACACAAATGCATCAAGTTCCCTTGAAGTCACACCTTTTTCAATCCTATAGTCCTTCCTTAGTTTGAGAAATGCCCAGTCACCGATTTATTGATAGTTCTTATTTAGAAAGGGACTATACATTTCCAAGCCGAGATAGACCATAGAAATTTATGGATGTATGGATGAAGTGAACTCATTGCCTGCTATATCAAAAGAACCATACCTTACTATCAACATCATAACTTAAAGGTAAAAACCAAACATTAGCAATCAATAGAAACAGTTCATGCCATCATTAAAAGCACTTATTGGGTGAAAAAATTAACAAAATGGATAAGACACACAAAAATAAAAGAAAAAGTATAAATGATGTTGTAAAATAAAAACAAGAAAATTTAAAGAAATTTGTAAAACAAAAATGTGCAAAAGAAAAAACGTGTAAAACAAAAATGTGTAAAACAAAAACTTAAGAGAACCAAGGGCCTCAATTAATTAACACAGGCANAAAAACGTGTAAAACAAAAATGTGTAAAACAAAAACTTAAGAGAACTAAGGGCCTCAATTAATTAACACAGGCAACCATCTCCCCCATGACTGAATTGAAAGGGAAAGATCCAAAATAATGAGAGTTTTTTCTTGAATTTCTTAAAATTTTCCAACTTCTCCCAATTGATGTTTTCAGGTTAAGGGTTGGAAGTTGGCGATGCTCATATTCCAATGTATCTATGCTTTCATTGTGGTGCAAGTTGTTCCTCTAGTTTGTTCCATGCATGTTGGTGGGCTGATCTCTTGATTAGCTATCAACCACTAGATGTTATCTTGTTGTGTGGTTGCTACATATAGGCACCTTTGTATATGAGTTTCTTGGGCACACCAATTGCATGCAGGAGATGATGAGCATTCCTCCATGTCATCACCCTTTGAGTCACTATATGTGATGCATGGAACTTTCTTCTTCTCGATCTTTCCATAAATTTTTTCCTTAAATTTTTTCCTAGGCATGCATTTATGGTACTTAGCCATGCCCTCCCCATTATAATTTGGTAGTTCCCTTTGTTACTATTTACTTCTATCACCAGGATATCAGCTGGGTATGACCAACCACACACAGTGGTAACAATGTCCTCCACCAATCCCAAGGGAATAGTGATAGATTGGTTAGCCAGCTCTAGTTGAATATTGCTCTTCTTGAGTGGAGGTAGGTTCCAGGCTTTATACATTTCTCCTGAGATTAAGTTAACTCTGGAACCTGAGTCAAGAAGATTCTTATGAGGTTCATTCCCAGCGACTTGGAGATAAATTAGGGGGCTTCCAAGATCAAAGAATTTCTTGGCCCACCTTGATCTAGTCAGTAATGATATGTGTTAACATAACCATATGTGTTGAGCTCCGTTGTTGATTTGAAGGGAGCTTCGAAGCCTTATTTTTTGGAGGAGAATGTATGGACTCAACTGCTTGTAGTTGTGAGAGCTTATTTGGGATTTTGGTTCTAAAGAAAGGTTTTCTTTTTGTGTGGTTATTAGAACTAGTAGTAGGTTAAAGGTTTACAGCTCTCATAGCATTACGTTGCTACTGTTGAGTGGGAAGTTCCTCTAGCATCATTGGAATGGGTGGTAGTGGAACTATCGACGTAAGAGTGGTAGATGGCTTTAGGGGATGGTATGTATGTGGTGTGTCCCCCATAGGAGAAGGAGTCCTAAAATACTCCCAAACTTGATAGTAACATTGTGGGGTTATGTGACCCATAGAGTCACTTGAAAAAATCGGCTACTGCACGTAATAGGCATACAAGTCTGGTTGCCGATAAGGGTATTGTTGTTTAGGTGGTGGCATCCCCCATGACTGTGGGTATTGCCACTGCTGGTGTTTCCCAATAGGTTGTGGTGGAGTTGCACTTGGATAATATGTTAAGGGTTGGTGGAATTGCATTGGGTTACCTTGGGGATAAGGTAACCTTCGGGGTGCTTGTCGTTTGTTAAGTCTTGGGTTGAGTGCATACACCTTGGACTCTTGCAGATGTGAGATTATTGGGAAACATCCTTCAGGATGGTCATATTGGTAGATCTCACATCCACCATCATTGTCCGTATCTGAATCCAAAACCTCATTGGTGATAGTCATTTTTCCCTTATCCTTGCTACGTGCATGATTTGAATCTCTCCTCTTTTTCTTATCATGGTCACTACTTTGGTCCTTAGAATCCTCTACGATTTTTAAAACAGTTTCGAATCTACTGTCTAAGGAGTCCCACATTTGATCTACCTTAGCTGACACTTCGGTTGTTAACCTTTTTAGTGGCAAGGTTTTTCTATTCACCAACTCTTTGAGTGGTGACTCATCCTCTTCCTCATAGAATCTTACTCCCTTTTTTCAGAGGGAAGGATCGTGGTTATATTCTTCTACACTTTCTCTTTTCCATAGCTCCCCTTCTTCTTTAGCTACTTGCTCCAACAATCTATGAACCTCATGGGACCTAAGTTCTGATAATCTCCCTTGGGCATATGTCCCAAGGGTTCTCCTAGTTTCGTGTCTTAGCCCATCTACAATGTGGCATAGTTGATCCCATTGTGCGTAACCATGGCCCAAGCAACAATATAGCAATGCATAATATCGGCCCATGGCAGCATCCAAGGGTTCATGATTACCCTGCTTCCATCCTTGGATCTGCTTACGCAAGTTGGACACTATAGAGTATGTTTGGTATTTCTCGTTAAAAAATTCTAGCATCGTACTCCACCTTCTAATGGATTTCGGTTCTAAGGACCGGTACCAACTTTTTGCTTCTTTTATGAGTGTCCTAGGAAACAACTTTAACTTCTACCACTCGTTTTCAATATTTTGAAAGGTGCAGGTCTCGTGGAATGCCTGTAAGTGATTCTACGGATCAGCATTGCATCCCCCTCAAACCATGGGATATTGTTCATGTCTAGTCTCTTGATTTGGCTATGTTTTTGGTGCCTTGTAGGTATTCTCAAAGCCTCTGTAATGTCTAACATACTCTAGGTTTCTAGTAGGGGTTCATCATGATCATCTCTCTCATGATGTCTATGATGCCTACATGGTTCCCTACTTTCCCTTCTTTCATGCCTTGACTCTCTAGAATGCCCTCGTCCTTGGTCTTGACTCTCTCATTGAGGTCTCTAATTTTGCTTATCCTTATCGTTATCCTCACAGTTTTGCTCTTTGTGGCTACGTTTGGATGAAGGAGAGGGTGAATGATGTGATGAAGGTGAAGAAGAAGGAGAACCATCGCCATGATGATGTTTCTTACCTTCTCTTCGCTAGCTATGGTCCTGATCGTGATGACAATTAAACTTCCCGTCCTTGTCATGTGTTTGTGTTCCCTCATCGAACACTTGGTGTTCATGAGAATCAGAACCAGGGTTGTGAATCATAGGATGTATGTTTTGATACCCTATCTCCTCACCATCGTGAGGAGGGGGAACATTATTTTGTGGAAAACCTATTGAAATAAGTTCACCACCCTTGATTTCACTTATGATGGGTGAAAAGTTATGGGGCCCATTGCCCTTCAACAATGTATGGTGGCTCTTCTACCTCGAGTCCCTTAAACGTTGCACCGCTGTGGGATGGTAATCCCTTGTGTCATAATCTTTTGCAATGTATTCAACTTATAGGTGCGTCATGCCTATCTATGCAAGAGCACGAAGGAGCATGTTGGGGACTGCTCGATCTAGGGGTAACAATATGTTACCTTGGAAGTCTCTCCAACGTAGTTACTAATCCTAGTGGAGGATAAAAGTAAAATTGGGTATATACTCATCGTGATGAGTATATACCACATGATACTATTGAGAAAATGGGGGTTCTTGGTTACGTGGGTTAGACTATCGAATGTCTCTTTTGTAATCCCTAGGTGGTGAAGTGATTTTATGAGAAGAAGAAGACATTGTTATCTTGTCGATGTGCTATTGACCATTGTTTAAAATTTCTTCTGATTAATCCTATGGGTTCTTTTAAGCTTCCCAACGATGTGGATGATTTCCTATGTTCTACTTAGCGCACAAACAACTTAATCCCTGGCAATGGCACCAATGATGAGTGGCGAGGTACCCCTACAATCAACCATATGAATACGAGCGTTACACGTGTGATCTGGTTAAAATCCATAGACTAAGTACCTACATGCCTTATGGAACAATTAAGTTTAATCATTTTTTGTCTTCCTAGACTTACTTGTATTTGTCACGGTTGTATGGTTAAGCAAGTCTGAGGTATGTGATTTTTATATCTTTTATGTTTTATCTCCTATGCTAATGAGAGAAAGGGTGAAGAGACTAAGTAACTAACTTTAACTAACTAAGTTCTAATTCTTAGCATCAGTATCTATCCCACTTTCCGTTCACACCCTGAACCAATGCAACCTTTTGGGATTACCAAATGCTATTTGTTGCTCGGATTACCAAGCGTAATGCACATGCTCAAAGTAGTCATACTAAATGCACTTAACTAGGAGTGTTGAGGGTTGAGAAAGATTAATTAACTAATAAAGAATTTAACTATTTAACATTAATTAAAGTCCTATTTAGCTTAGTTCATGCACTGCAAGGTTTATCCAAAAGTTCATCTTTATTTCCATACACAAACTTGTGCTCAGGTATAATATTTGCTCGAACCAAGATCCATTCACTTTGGGACTCCTACTGCGGGCACATGGAAATTATTCTAACTCTGGAATGGAATAATGGCAAGAGTTTAGCTACGATCTAGATCTAGATGGAGAAACAAGGGTGGGACACCTCTTATTTATAAATTTGGTGGCACAATGCAATATTGCGTACATGATATTGCAGGAGAAGATGCGATATTATGTACGATACATCGCATACGCAATATCGTGGCCGATGCCACATCGCGTACATGATATCATGGCCCATGCGATATCACGTCCCATCACTTAACAAATCATACATCAATAGGGATGTCTCTTTATTATCTCATATTAACTATGAGTTATCTTATGTAAATCATCTATGTTTATATATCTTTTAACTTAAACCATACATGACCAACCTTGATAAATATATTAAAGTAATTAAAGATACATATGAAGAAGCTATGATTAGAATTAGAATAACTTGTGGAATCACATATAATTTTCTCATCACAGTAGGTCTATATTAAGGGTTCTACAATTAGCTACTATTTATTTACTATTGCTATGAATTAATTAACAAAGAAAATACAAAATAAAACTCCTTATTGTTTGTTGTTTGTAAATGATATTATGTTGTTGAATACATCTCAAGAAAATATTACCTCTAAAATGAAAAGGTGAAGACATGTTTTAGAATCAAAAGCTTAAAAATTAGTAGAAGAAAAAATATATGAAATGAAATTTCAATAAATACATGAATAGTGATGAAGTAAAAGTGACAATTAAAAATTAAAAATTTTGTCATTACAAATATTTTTGCTACCTAGGATCAATTCTCCAATCAAATATAAAACTGATAGAGATATAAGAAATAGTATTGAGATAGAATTGTCAAAATGAAGATAAGCTAGTGGTGTTTTATATAATAAAAAAATTCCAATAAAACTAAAAGGAAAATTTTACAAGATAGTAATAAAGTTTGCTATCTTATATGGTGTTGAATATTAGATTGTATAAAAGAGGCATGAAGAAAAATTAGTATAACATAAATTTAAATACTTAAATCGATGGTGGGTATTACAAGAAGAGATAAATCACATATTACGAATATTAAAGAAAAGCATGTAGTCAATCAAATTTTTTTGGGATAAGGGTGGGATGATGATGATGAAATAATAAAAAGGAAAATCTCTAGATAACCTTACAATATGATAAAGTATAGCATCTTTGCAAGAAAAATAATTAGTAAAGAAAAGCACAACAATGCTAGTGATGGATATTTAGTGAAATAAGTTATGTACACTCATCTATATGTTCTAACTACACTAAATTTTTAGAGATTCTTTGACTAAATAAACGATACTTGTGAGAGGTTTTCTTCTACTTATGGTATTGGTTTTTATCAAAAATTTAATAACCATTATTATTCCAAATTTTTACTAAATAAAATACATAAAAATAGTCAAAAAATAATATTATTTTATGAGTCATGTTTTGTAGGGCTTTGATATTAGAGTCATGTTATTGGGTATTTGATATTAGGGCACAATCTCCAATGTCAAGGATTCGATATCACCCCTTCCATGCTAGCCTCTAAATACAACACTTGGGTGCATGGTTGGGATATAGATTCATATAAATTTTACAAGTAGCCATAGAGAAGTTTTGTTTGTTTGTTTCTAGTGCATGCCTGTAGTGTGATGTTAAGTGATTGTATGGCATCCTTATTTGAGTGCGACGTTGATGAGTGGCAAAATACCCCTACACTCAACCATACGAATATGAGTGTAGCATGTGTGATCCGGTCAAACTCCATAGACTAAGTCCCTACATGCCCCATGAAACACTTAGGGTTAATTATTCATTATCTTCCTGTTGGCGACCGTTTGGGACGCGACCGCCAACGAGTGTCCTCGAACAGGATTTAGGTGCCTGCTGGTCTCTGGCTACACCAAGGCCCAGATACCTCCAAATAACTCAGTAGTTAATGTGAGTATGTGTGTGTGCTGTTGCGGCATGCGGTTGTATGAACTGTGACAATTTCGTTGTGTGTGAACTACAAATGACTTTACTTTAAAGAGATTCAGCCAACTTTATCAAGTACTGTGAGTTGTTGAAAGTTTCCTATTTTGTTCAAACTACCTAGTCTACACGGTCCTTATAATACCTGCTTGTAACAAGTAAAATTTTGCAAAAAGATTT